>BQMB01001969.1:0-39301 GCA_027943415.1 Closterium sp. NIES-67
TATGCGAAGCAAAGCTAAGCGAAGTGAAGAGAAGCAAAGAGAAGCGAAGCGAAGCTAAGTGAAGCAAAGCAAAGCTAAGCGCAACTTTGCAAAGCTAAGCGAAGCTAAGCGAAGCGAAGTGAAGCTAAGGGAAGCGAACCGGTACTTAGGGAAGCGAAGCTAAGCGAAGCGAAGCTAAGCGAAGCGAAGCTAAGCAAAGCGAAGCGAAGCAAAGCGAAACGAAACGAAGCTAAGCAAAGTGAAGCGAAGCTAAGCGAAGCAAATCAAAGCTAAGCGAAGCTAAGCAAAGCTAAGCGAAGCTAAGCAAAGCGAAGCAAGGCGAAGCGAAGCAAAGAGAAACAAAGCGATGCTAAACAAAACGAAGCGAAGCTAAGCGAAGCGAAGCAAAGCAAAGCGAAGCTAAGCGAAGCGAAGCAAAGCTAAGCGAAGCTAAGCAAAGCGAAGCAAAGCTAAGCGAAGCTTAGCGAAGCTAAGCAAAGCGAAGCGAAGGAAAACTAAGCGAAGCTAAAAAAAACTAAGGGAAGCGAGGCTAAGCAAAGCGGACACGAAGCTAAGCGAAGCTAATCGAAGCAAAGCGAAGCGAAGCTAAGCAAAGGGAACACCAAGCTAAGCAAAGCTAATCAAAGCTAGGCGAAGTGAAGCTAAGTGAAGCTAAGCAAAGCGAAGCTAATCGAAGCTAAGCAAAGCTAAGCGAAGCGAGGCGAAGCGAAGGGAAGCGAAGAGAAGAGAAGCTAAGCAAAGCGAAGCGAAGCTAAGCAAAGCTAAGTGAAGCAAAGTGAAGCTAAGCAAAGCGAAGTGAAGAGAAGCTCAGCGAAGCGAACACGAAGCTAAGCGAAGCGAATCGAAGCTAATCGAAGCTAATCGAAGCTAAGCGACGCGAAGCGAAGCGAAGCGAAGTGAAGAGAAGCAAAGAGAAGCAAAGCGAAGCTAAGCTAAGCTAGGAGAAGAGAAGCGAAGAGAAGCGAAGCGAAGCTAAGCTAAGCTAAGAGAAGCGAAGCGAAGATATGCGATGCGAAGCTAAGCGAGGCGAATCTAAGCGAAGCTACGCGAAGCGAAGCGAAGCTAAGGGAAGCAAAGCAAAGCTAAGCGAAGCTAAGCGAAGCTAAGCGAAGCGAAGCTAAGCGAAGCAAAGCAAAGCGAAGCAAAGCTAAGCGAAGCTAAGCGAAGCGAAGCGAAGCGAAGCGAAGAGAAGCAAAGAGAAGCAAAGAGAAGCAAAGCGAAGCTTTGCAAAGCGAAGCGAAGCTAAGCAATGCTAATAGAAGTGAAGAGAAGCGAAGAGAAGTGTAGCGAAGCTAAGCAAACCTAAGCGAAGCGAACACAAAGCTAAGCGAATCGAAGCGAAGCGAAGCGAAGCGAAGCAAAGCTAATCGAAGCAAATCTTAGTAAAGCGAACATGAACCTAAGGGAAGCTAAGCGAAGCGAAGTGAAGAGAAGCAAAGGGAAGCGAACACGAAGCTAAGCAAAGCGAAGCGAAGCTAATCGAAGTGAAGCTAAGCGAAGCGAACAAAAAGCTAAGCGGAGCTAATCGAAGCGAGGCTAAGCGAAGCGAAGCGAAGCTAAGGGAAGCAAAGCGAGGCTAAGCGAAGCGAAGTGAAGATTAGCAAAGCAAAGCGAAGAGAAGCGAAAAGAAGCGAAGCGAAGCTAAGCGAAGGTAAGAGAAGCGAAACGAAGATATGCGAAGCGAAGCGAAGCTACGCGAACCAAAGCAAAGCTAAGCGAAGCTAAGCAAAGCGAATCTAAGCAAAGCCACGCAAAACGAAGCGAAGCGAAGCGAAGCTAAGCAAAGCGATGCGAAGCTAAGCGAAGTGAAGCTAAGCGAAGCTAAGCGAAGCAAAGAGAAGAGAAGCGAAGAGAAGCAAAGCGAAGCTATACGAAGTGAAGCGAAGCTAAGCGAAGCTAAGCAAAGCAAAGCGAAGCTTAGCAAAGCGAAGCTAAGCTAAGCGAACACGAAGCTAAGCAAAGCGAACACGAAGCTAAGCGAAGCAAAGCTAAGCTTATCGAAGCGAAGCGAAGCGAAGCTAAGCGAAGCGAACATGAAGCTAAGGGAAGCTAAGCAAAGCGAAGCAAAGTGAAGAGAAGCTAACCGAAGCGAGCACGAAGCAAAGCGAAGCGAAGCAAAGCTAATCGAAGCGAAGCGAAGCTAATCGAAGCGAAGCGAAGCGAAGCTAAGCGAGGCAAACAAGAAGGTAAACGAAGCTAATCGAAGCGATGCGAATCTAAGCGAAGCTAGGCGAAGCGAAGCGAAGCTAAGCGAAACTAGGCGAAGCAAAGCGAAGCAAATTTAAGCGAAGCGAAGCTAAGCGAAGCGAAGCTAAGCGAAGCGAAGCTAAGTGAAGCTAAGCGAAGAGAAGCGAAGAGAAGCAAAGCGAAGCTATGCGAAGCGAAGCGAAGCGAAGCGAAGCTAATAGAAGCGAAGCGAAACGAAGCAAAGATAAGCGGAGCGAAATGAAGCTAAGCGAAGCAAAGAAAAGCGAAGCGAAGCTAAGGGATGCGAAGCGAAGAGAAGCGATGAGAAGCGAAGCGAAGCTAAGCGAATCTAAGCGAAGCAATGCGAAGCTAAGCTAAGCGAAGCGAAGAGAAGCAAGGAGAAGCGAAGCGAAGAGAAGCGAAGCGAAGCGTAGCAAAGCGAAGCTAAGCGCAGCTATGCAAAGCTAAGCGAAGCTAAGCGAAGCGAAGCAAACAGAAAGCTTAGCAAAGTGAAGCGAAGCGAAGCGAAGCGAAGCGAAGCTAATCGAAGCGAAGCGAAGCGAAGCTAAGGGAAGCTAAGGGAAGCGAAGCAAAGCGAAGCGAAGCGAAGCTAAGCGAAGCGAAGCGAAGCTAAGCGAAGCGAAGCTAAGGGAAGCAGTGCGAAGCGAAGCTAAGGGAAGAGAAGTGAAGAGAAGAGAAGAGAAGCGAAGAGAAGCAAAGCGAAGCAAAGCTAAGCGAAGAGAAGCAAAGCTAAGCGAACCAAAGCGAAGCGAGGCTAAGCGAAGCGAAGCGAAGCTAAGGGAAGCAAAGCGAGGCTAAGCAAAGCTAAGGGAAGCAAAGCGAGGCTAAGCGAAGCGAAGCGAAGCGAAGCGAAGCGAAGCGAAGCGAAGCTAAGCAAAGCAAAATGAAGAGAAGCGAAATGAAGCGAAGCGAAGCTAAGCGAAGCTAAGAGAAGCGAAGCGAAGTTATGCGAAGCGAAGCGAAGCGAATCTAAGCGAAGTGAAGCGAAGCAAAGCGAAGTGAAGCGAAGCTAAGCGAAGCTAATAGAAGCGAAGCAAAACAAAGCAAAGATAAGCGGAGCGAAACGAAGCTAAGCGAAGCTAAGAAAAGCGAAGCGAAGCTAAGGGATGTGAAGCGAAGAGAAGCGATGAGAAGCGAAGCGAAGCCAAGCGAATCTAAGCGAAGCTATGCAAAGCTATGCGAAGCTAAGCTAAGCAAAGCGAAGAGAAGCAAAGAGAAGCGAAGCGAAGAGAAGCAAAGCTAAGTGAAGCAAAGCGAATCTAAGCGCAGCTATGCAAAGCTAAGCGCAGCTAAGCGAAGCGAAGCAAACAGGAAGCTTAGCGAAGCGAAGCGAAGCGAAGCGAAGCTAATCGAAGCGAAGCGAAGCAAAGCTAAGGGAAGCTAAGGGAACGAAAGCTAAGCTAAGCGAAGCGAGGCTAAGCGAAGAGAACACGAAGCTAAGCGAAGCGAACACGAAGGTAAGCGAAGCGAAGCTAAGCGAAGTGAACATAGAGCTTAGGGAAGCGAACATGAAGCTAAGGGAAGCTAAGCAAAGCGAAGCGAAGTGAATAGAAGCAAAGCGAAGTGAGCACGAAGCAAAGCGAAGCAAAGCGAAGCGAAGCTAATCGAAGCGAAGCGAAGCGAAGCGAAGCGAAGCTAAGCGAAGCGAACAAGAAGGTAAGCGAAGCAAATCGAAGCGAAGCGAAGCTAGGCGAAGCGAAGCGAAGCTAGGCGAAGCAAAGCGAAGCGAATCTAAGCAAAGCTACGCGAAGCGAAGCAAAGCTAAGCAAAGCGAAGCGAAGCTAAGCGAAGCTAAGCGAAGCTAAGCGAAGCGAAGCTAAGCGAAGCTAAGCGAAGAGAAGCGAAGAGAAGCAAAGCGAAGCTATGCGAAGCGAAGCGAAGCTAAGCGAAGCTAATAGAAGTGAAGCGAAAACGAAGCAAAGATAAGCGAAGCAAAGCGAAGCTAAGCGAAGCTAAGAGAAGCGAAGCGAAGCTAAGCGAAGCTCTGCGAAGCTATGCGAAGCTAAGCTAAGCGAAGTGAAGAGAAGCAAAGAGAAGCGAAGCGAAGAGAAGCGAAGCTAAGTGAAGCAAAGCGAAGCTAAGCACAGCTTTGCAAAGCTAAGCGAACTTGTTTGGTGGGGTACCACTCAAGAACTTGGACATGCGAAAACGCTTGAGATACCATAACTTCCCACACACCTGGGTTTTGCCTCCGAGCACAGGCCAGCATGCTCTTGAGCCCATACACTAACCATGCATGCAAAAAGCAAGATGTTTGAGCACGCTCAATAGTAAGATAACCAAGTTGAGGTCTCGTAGGAAAATGCTTAAGAGCTGGAAAAAGGAACACATACAATACCATTACTTTCTGCACACTTAGGTTTTGGATCTGAGCACAAGCCATGATGATCTTGAGCCCATGCACTAACTGTTCATGCAAAACAAGGGCTTAGAAAATGCTTTGTATCTGAAAAACAAAATGAAAAGTTGAGGTTTTGTTGGGCAATGCTCAAGTGTTTAGTTGTGGGACAATAGTTGACATACTATAACTTCCCAACCACTTGGATTTTGGATCTGAGCACAAGCCATGATGCTCTTGAGGCCATACACTAGCTATGTATGCAAAGGGAAAGATTTTTAGTGAACAAGATCCTAAATGAAAAAACAGGTTGTTGTTTGGTGGGGTACCACTGAAGAACTTGGACATGCGAAAACGCTCGAGATACCATAACTTCCCACACACCTGGGTTTTGCATCCGAGCACAGACCAGCATGCTCTTGAGCCCATACACTAACCATGCATGCAAAAAGCAAGATGTTTGAGCACGCTCAATAGTAAGATAACCAAGTTGAGGTCTCGTAGGAAGATGCTTAAGAGCTGGAAAAAGGAACACATACAATACCATTACTTTTTGCACACTTAGGTTTTGGATCTGAGCACAAGCCATGATTATCTTGAGCCCATGCACTAACTGTTCATGCAAAACAAGGGCTTAGAAATTGCTTTGTATATGAAAAACAAAATGAAAAGTTGAGGTTTTGTTGGGCAATGCTCAAGTGTTTAGTCATGGAACAATAGTTGACATACTATAACTTCCCAACCACTTGGATTTTGGATCTGAGCACAAGCCATGATGCTCTTGAGGCCACACACTAGCTGTGTATGCAAAGGGAAAGTGTTTTTGTGAGCAATATCCTTAATGAAAAAACAGGTTGTTAGTTAATGGGGCCACTCAAGAACTTGGACATGCGAAAACGCTCGAGATACCATAACTTCCCACACACCTAGGTTTTGCATCCGAGCACAGGCCAGCATGCTCTTGAGCCCATACACTAAGCATGCATGCAAAAAGCAAGATGTTTGAGCACGCTCAATTGTAAGATAACCAAGTTGAGGTCTCGTAGGAAAATGCTAAAGAACTGGAAAAAGGAACACATACAATACCATTACTTTTTGCACACTTAGGTTTTGGATCTGAGCACAAGCCATGATTATCTTGAGCCCATGCACTAACTGTTCATGCAAAACAAGGGCTTAGAAATTGCTTTGTATATGAAAAACAAAATGAAAAGTTGAGGTTTTGTCTGGAGCAGTTTGTCTGGAGCACTTCGTCTAGAGTACGTTGTCTGGAAAATTTCGTCCAGTGCTTTTTGGTCTGGAGCACGTTCGTTTGGAGCACTTCCTCTATAGCACTTTGTCTGGTGCACTTTTGTCGAGAGCACTTTCATCTGGAGCATTTTTGTTTGGAGCACTTGGTTTGTAGCACTTGGTCTAGAGCACTTGGTCTGGGGCACTTGGTCTTGAGCACTTAGTCTGGTGCACTTTCGTCTGGAGCACTTCATCTAGTGCACGTTCGTCTTGAGCACTTTGGTTTGGAGAACTTTCGTCTGGAGCATTTTGTCTGGAGCACTTCGTCTAGTGCTTTTTGGTCTGAAGCACATTCGTTTGGAGCACTTCGTCTGGAGCACTTCTTCTTGAGCACTTCGTCTGGTGCACTTTCGACTGGAGCACTTTCGTCGGGAGCTCTTTCGTCTGGAGCACTTTTGTCTGGAGCACTTTTGTCTGGAGCACTTTCGTCTGGAGCACTTTGTCGGGAGCACTTCGACTGGAGCAATTCGTCTAGAGCACTTTGTCTGGTGCAATTTTGTCAGAAGCACTTTTGTCCGGATCACATTCATCAGGAGCAGTTGGTTTTGAGCACATGGTCTGGAGCACCTTCTCTGGAGCACTTGGTCTAGAGCACTTCGTCAGGAGCACTTAGTCTTGTGCACTTAGAGGTGTCTTTTCAGTAATCTCCGTGGTTCGTTTACAAATGCATGGCGGTGTTCTTTCTACAACTTCTGCGGTGAACATGTAAATGCATAGAGAAGTTTATGTTCACCATTTTTAGTATTCAGCATGATTTGTTGCAAACGTTTGGCGGTGTTTTTTATGGATCCGTTTTTGCAGGCTGCAGTACCCTTTCAGGCATGGTTCAGTACAATTAGGGCATGCCTCGTTTGGATTTACTTATAATGCAACAAGCAAATTATTCCTGCACGTTACGTTCATAACTTGTTATCTCGAAATTAATCCAAGGTCGAAATCACCAATAATTAGGACAATGCTTACAACAACAAAGTAGCGCGACGCTGGATATTGAGTCCTGCACATTAGGTTCAAACATTGTAATCAAATTAGTTTCCATACGACAGCAATTACAAAAGCCGGCTTACCGAAGGAAATAGCTCGTGGTAGGCTACAAATTTCTGCATGTCATACGAGACATTGTTGTGAAATTAGTCCGACGATCAAATGACCAGCGAGACTTACAATTGGACTTACATGGGGAATTATCTCGATGTTGGACAGAGTTACATAGCTAGCTGCGATAAAGACAAGCATCGTGAGGACACATGTGAATCATTAGTTTGATTGATACGTCAAGTACCAACAAATGCCTTCAACCCCAATGGCGCATTAGCTCATGAACATGCAGATAAGAATGACATGGGTGAACAAGACTAGTCACCTATGAGCTGCTTGAAACGATAGACCATCGTGAAACGAGATCCTCAGCATAGGGCACACTAAGAACGACCGTGGTAATTGAAGCCTGTGGGAGAGGAAGGAGCTGCTCACTAGGGGGCGCGAAGGCGAGAGGGGGAGTTGAAACTGATGCAGATAGAACTGCCGAGGACTATTATTGTAAGTGACGTCTAGCTGGAAGGCATGAGAGGGCGCAAGGGGGCAAGTAAGGAAGGGATCAGAAGTGTGTGGTGGGCTCGAGTGCTGGCATGTGGGGTGCAGCGTGGTGGGCTGGGTGGTTGGGGCGAGGAGGTGGTTGAGCTGGATTAGCCGCTCTGGAACCGCTTGGCAGATTTTGATTGGTTGGACGAGGTGCAGGGGCTGAGTTGGATGAATAAATTTTGTTGGGTTCGGTTGCAGGTTTGGTAGGGGGCGGGGGTGTGTGATTGGTCAGCACGTCATTTTGTGAATAGGGGCATGTTTCTACAGACCCGAATATCAAGCAAATAGGACCTGAAATTTTGGATCCCAGAATCCGCGCGCTCTATAGCACGCTGTAATTTGCGATCAATTCGGTTCAGTTCGGTATTCACAAATTTCATAAAGCCGTGTTTCGCACCGATTCCGTTGGACTACGCCCTTCTTGGTGGTTGGATGGAGGTGTTGTAACCAACACTTGTTACTGTATATGCTAAAACGTTTTCGATATATCTCAGTGTGTGTCTTGGATTTGTTTAGTATATTAAATCGCTTTCCATGGGAACTTGGCTTTCTGAATGTATCTAGACTAATATGACTTCATGCTAAAGATAAAAAGCTACTCTTGTTGCTAAAATTGGTGCCAAGTTCATGTACTCTTACAGAACGACCGACAAGTCGTTCATAACCTGAAAAGGTCGCATATATATGTGGCAGGAATAATGTAACAAACTTGAGGGAGAGAAATTGCGACCCCAAAATTCAATTTGGCTTTACGACCCTGGACCAACTCAGTTACAAGGTGTCGTTCATATATGTAGGGTTACATAATTTCCATTTTCTGCAGGCGTCGTAGATGATGCTAGAGAAGAGACATGGTTAGCATTTGCCAATAACGACTGAATGTCTGAATGCGTGGCCGCACGGAGATCACCCACAGAATGTGGTTTGTTGAGAGATGCACGGGGGAGTGAGTGGATAGGTTTGGGGTGAAGTCTGGCTTTTAACGGAGAGGTTGTCCAAGGTGAGCTTGACTGGCAATCATGTGCCACCCGGTAGGCTGCGAGAGAGCGGGGAGGAGGGGAGGGGGGGAGGGGGGGGGAGGGAGGGGGGGGAGAAAGAGATGGGGGCATACGTTAGTGGGGGGGCGGGGGGTTGAGAGGGGTTAGTTATAGAGTGTTTACTGCCTGTCCTGCCGGGATCCCGCTCACACTTACTGCCCTCTCCCCCTCCCTTGCTTCATGCCACTACCCCTCCTCTGTCCTCATGCCTCTCCCCCTCCCCTGCCCTCATGCATCTCCCTCTCCCCTGCCCTCATGCCTATCTGCCTCCCCTCTCCTCATGCCTCTTTCCCTCCCCATCTCCTCCAGCTGTCCCTGCCTCTCACGCCCTCATGCCTCTCCCACTCCTGCTCTCACTCCTACCCCCCTACCCTCACTGCACTCCATCTTTCCCCACTCTCCTGCACTCATGCCACTCCCCCTCCCCAACCCTAACACCCTCTCCCCCTCCCATGCCCCTCACGCCTCTTCCTCCCCCGCCCTCACGCCTCTTCCCCTCCCCATCTCCTCCAGGCTGCACTCTCCCTTTCCCCACTCTCCTACTCGTACCCCTCTTTCCCTTCCCTTCTCTCACCTCTCGCTCCCTCCACGGCTCTTGCGCCTTCCCACATCCCCCCTTATCACGCACCTCATACCTCAATGCTCTCCCATCTCTCCCCCTCCCCTACTCTTACGCCTCTCCCCCTCCCCTGCACTCATGCCTGCTCTCATGCCTCACTCTCTCCCTGCTCTCATGCCTCACTCCCTCCCTGCTCTCGTGCCTCACTCCCTCCTTGCTCTCATGCCTCACTCCCTCCCTGCTCTCACGCCTTCCCCCCTCCACTGCTCTTGTGCCCCTCTCCCTCGCTTCTCGCATCTCCCCCTCGCTACTATCTGTTGTCTTCCCCATCCCTGCGGCCTCGCTTTCTTCCCTGCTGCTGCGCCTTGACCCTTGATCTGTTTTCATTCAATGAGAAGGCAGGGGATTGCGGCGCGCGAAAAAGCGGGTAACACGTTACAACGTGGGAAAGTGGGAAGCGACACGCAAGAGAAAGCAGGAAGCGGTCCGAGAGGTGAAGCGAGCGAAGCGAAGCGAAGCAAAGCGAAGGGAAGCGAAGCTAAGCGAAGCTAAGCGAAGCGAAGCTAAGAGACGCAAAGCGAAGTTAAGCGAAGCTAAGCGAAGCGAAGTGAAGCTAAGCGAAGCAAAGAGAAGCAAAGAGAAGGGAAGCTAAGAGAAGCAAAGCAAAGCTACGCGCAGCTATGCAAAGCGAAGCGAAGCTAAGCAAAGCTAAGTGAAGCTAAGGGAAGCGAACCGAAGCTAAGGGAAGCGAACCGAAGCTAAGCGAAGCGAAGCAAAGCGAAGCCAAGCCAAGCCAAGCCAAGCCAAGCCAAGCAAAGCTAAGCGAAGCGAAGCGAAGCGAAGTGAAGCGAAGAGAAGCGAAGCGAAGCTAAGCGAAGCGAAGCGAAGCAAAGAGAAGCATAGAGAAGCGAAGCGAAGAGAAGCATAGAGAAGCGAAGCAAAGAGAAGCGAATCTAAGAGAAGCAAAGCAAAGCTAAGCAAAGTTATGCGAAGCGAAGCGAAGCTAAGCGAAGCTAAGCGAAGCGAAGCGAAGCTAAGGGAAGCGAAGCGAAGCTAAGGGAAGCGAAGCTAAGGGAAGCGAAGCGAAGCTAAGCGAAGCGAAGCAAAGCTAAGCGAAGCTAAGCGAAGCAAAGCGAAGCAATTGGGAGACATGGCATGAGAGGCTGTGTCATGTGATCTTCCCTATGCTGCAGAAGTTGGTGAAGGATGGGAGCCTGAAAGGCTTGGAGGTGAAAGGGGGAGTGAAGGAGATTGGGAGCTGCCCTACATGCTTGGAGACCAAGTTCTCCAAGTTCCCCTTCAACAGCACTACAGGACCAGCCAAGATCCCACTTGCACTTGTGCACATGGATGTGGTGGGGCCCACAAGAGCCCTTTCCCTCTCAGGCAGCCGCTATTTCTTGACAATTGTGGATGACCACACTCGGGCAGTGTGGGTTTACCCTTTGAAGAGCAAGGGGGAGGTGGCAGCGGCTGTCCTTAAGGAGTGGATGCCTAGAGCTCAGAGGGAATGCGGACACAAGGTGAAGGTGATCCGCAGTGACAATGGTGGGGAGTTCATTGGAGCTGATTTTGAGGGGGAGTTGAAGAGGAAGGGGATCCAGCATCAACTGACAGTGCCCTACAACCCGCAGCAGAATGGCGTGGCTGAGAGGTTCAAAAGGACCCTGCAGGAGGGGGCACGCACTCTCCTTGGGCGTGCAGGGCTGCCTGATCCGTTTTGGGTGTCTGCACTGAGGCAGGTCACCCTTGTGAAGAATAGGGTGCTGGCTACAGTTGGGGAGAAGGAGTGGATCCCATATACCAAGTGGTATGGGAGTGCTCCAGCTGTGAACATGCTGAGGGCATTTGGGTGCATGGTGGTGTTTCATGTGCCTAAGGAGAAAAGGGGGAAGTTGGAGGCTTCTGGAAGATGGGGTGTGCACTTAGGGATTGCAAAGGATCACAAGGGATGGCTGCTATGGGACTTGACCACCCAGAAGCTAACAGTGTCAAGGGATGTGAAGTTTCTTGAGTCCCTGTACTACAAGGAATGGAAGCAGCAGCAACAAAAGCTTCCATCTACACCACTGATTGTGGAGGCAGATGAGTTGCAGCAGCCTTCAAGGCAAGTGGAGGTTGCAGTGTCTGAGGAGGAGATGTCTGGGGTGACTGAAGAAGGGGGAGCAGCTGAAGTGGAGCAGCAGCAGTAGCAACATGAGTCTCCACCTCGCGTTCCACACCCGCCTGAGCGACCTAGGAGGGATGTGCGCCCTCCGGTGAGGCTGACCTATGGGGGAAGAGGCAAGCCGAATGTGGTGCAGGCTGGGAGTGTGGTTGAGCAGATTGAGGAAGATGAGATCGCTCACTGCTACTGGGCACCAAGCCCTGAGCCCAAGACTCGAGAGGAGGCCTTGAATGGACCAAATGGGGAGAAGTGGAAGGCGAGTGAGGATGAGGAGTTCGGGTCCCTAATTGAGAACGAGACATGGGACCTGTGTGACTTGCCTCCTGGAAAGAAGGCAATCACTTCCAAGATGATCTACAGGCACAAGTATGGACCTGAAGGGGAGCTGACCCGCTACAAGTCTAGGCTTGTGGCACGGGGGTTTCAGCAGACAAAGGGGAAGGACTATGATGAAGTGTTTGCTCCTGTGGGGAAAGGAACAACACTGAGGGTGCTGTTGGCGATAGCTGCACTCCTGGGATGGAAGATTCGGCAGATGGATATTGTGACTGCCTTTCTGAATGGGATCATTATGGAGGAGGTGTACATGAAGCAGCCAGAGGGGCTGGATGACGGGAGCGGCAGGGTCTGCAGGCTGAAGAAGGCCATCTATGGCCTTAAGCAGGCGCCTCGTGCATGGTATCACAAGTTGGAGGAGGCGCTGCTGGCTGGGGGTTTTAAGAAGAGTGAGTGTGACCCCAGCCTGTTCCTGCTGCAGGAGAAGGATGAAATCCTCATGCTCCTGGTGTACGTGAATGATATCCTTCTCTTCTCTGCATCAACTGCTTTGCTGGACAGCGCAGAGCAGATGCTGGAGATGCAGTTCAAGTGCTCCAAGATGGGTGAGGTGAAGTACTACTTGGGGATGCATGTGGAGAGAGATGTGGAAAAGGGTGTGCTGAGGTTGCACCAAAGGAAGTACTGTGAGGGGCTGGCTGAGAAGTATGGGCTGCAAGATGGGGGAAAGCCAGCAACACCACTACCTTTAGGGTTTACTGTGGAGCCATGTGCTGATGAGGAGGTAGTGGGTGAGAGTGACAGGAAGCTGTCTCATTCGATGGTTGGGTCACTGAACTATGCTGCAAATCATACACGGCCTGACATTGCATTTGCTACATCACGGTTGGCTAGTGTGGTCTCACGCCCTAGTCATGAGCAGCTGGAAGCGGCCAAGAGGTTGGTCCGCTATGTGAGTGCTACGGCATCAGTGGGATTGGAGTACAGTGGAGTGAGGCAGCGGTTGCAGAGAGGTGCTGCAGATGTGAAGAGTGGAGAGATGCTCTTGAGTTGCTATACTGACGCTAGCTTCAACTCAGTGAAAGCGGATGGCACCAGCATTGGGGGTTATGTGTGCTTGCTAGGAGGTGGTGCTGTGAGCTGGCGCAGCAAGAAGCAGAATGAGGTGGGATTGTCCTCATGTGAGACTGAGTACATGGCCTTACACCATTGGGTCAAGGAAGTGGTGTGGCTGAGGCGCTTGTTGGAGGAGTTGGGAGTTGGTCAGGAGGAGCCGACAGTTGTGTTCTGTAACAATGAGTCTGCAGTGAAGCTAGCCAAGAATGCTTGTCTGCATGGGCTAACAAAAGACATAAGGCCTAAGTGGCATTGGGTGAGGAGACTCCTTGATAAGGAGGTGCGGCTAGAGATAGTGAAGACCCATCAGCAGGCAGCAGATATTTTCACTAAGCGTCTGGCGGAGGCGGATCATTGGAAGGGCATGAAGCTTGATGGGATGAGTGTGCATTGAGTATGCATGCTTGAGATGTTGGTATGGTGGATGATGGTTGGCAGCCAGAGAGGGAGATTGTTGTGTGATGTCATCATATGCTATCACATTCTGTCTGCCTCCCATCTCTTGTTTCAATTCGTATGTATGGTTTGACTCTGTGTGAAAGAATTTGTGTGTGGTGTGTTCTGGAGTTTGGGAATGTGTTTTGTGTTATTCTGTCTGAGCCGGTATTTGTGATGATAGATCTTGAGAAGATCTTTCCGACGCAACAAGAATCGCTTCAATCGGAGCAAGAACGCGAAAGCTATGAAGATTCAAAGTTCATGAGCTTGCGTTACAATTGCGGCGGTTACAAAGTGAAGTTGTGGGGTGACTTTATATGGAGTTGGGACCTTTGGGGTTGGGGAAATTTGTCACTCTACTGTAACAGCTGCAAATTGGTTGGGAACAACCAAGCTAGGTTGGCAAGGGTGGCCAACTTGGATGGATTGGTTGGGAAGGGACAAATGTCAAAGTTGGGGTTCCTATAGGGGGGGAATCTTTGTGATAATGGGGTTTCCTTGGTTGGGGACTCTCTTGGGACCTTCCCTCTCATCCCTCTCTTTCTATCCCAACCTTTCTCTTGCTCCTCTAATTCCTTGTGAGATTCTTGAACTTTGATTAAACTTTTGAGATTGAGTTAAGTTCTCCTCCTACAGCTTACCCCCTAGTGCGTCGAAAGCCATAGCGTCGCGAATACTTCATTAATCAACGTGGTTCGAATTGGGAACGGTAGCTGAGCTTAAGAGCTACAACATATCCAAGTTTCGCGACATTCCAACGGCTAGATTTTTGTCGACGTCGTTTCTTGTGAGGACGACTTTTCTGTCCAGAATTTCGGATTTATATTTTGAGTAATTCTAGCTCCTAAGTTCACCTAGACTCCGTCCTTAATCCTAACAAAGCTAAGCAAAGCTAAGCGAAGCTAAGCGAAGAGAAGCGAAGCAAAGCCAAGCGAAGCTAAACGAAGCTAAGCAAAGCTAAGCGAAGCGAAGCGAAGCTAAGCATAGCGAAGCTAAGTGAAGCAACGCGAAGTTAAGCGAAGCTAAGCGAAGCTAAGCGAAGAGTAGCGAAGAGAAGCCAAGCGAAGCCAAGCGAAGCGAAGCGAAGCAAAGCCAAGCGAAGCTATTCGAAGCTAAGCGAAGCGAAGCGAAGCGAAGCGAAGCTAAGCAAAGCGAAGCTAAGCAAAGCAAAGGGAAGTTTAGCGTAGCTAAGCGAAGCAAAGCGAAGCTAAGCAAAGCGAAGCAAAGCTAAGCGATGCTAAGCGAAGCGAAGCGAAGAGAAGCGAAGCGAAGCCAAGCGAAGCTAAGCGAAGCTTAGCGAAGAGAAGCGAAGCAAAGCCAAGCGAAGCTAAACGAAGCTAAGCAAAGCGAAGCGAAGCTAAGCGAAGCTATACAAAGCGAAGCTAAGCGAAGCAAAGTGGAGTTAAGCGAAGCTAAGCGAAGCTAAGCGATGCTAAGCGAAGCGAACCGAAGAGAAGCGAAGACAGGCAAAGCGAAGCTAAGCGAAGCTTAGAGAAGTGAAGCGAAGCAAAGCAAAGCGAAGCAAAGCGAAGAGAAGCGAAGCTAAGCGAAGCAAAGCGGAGAGAAGCATAGAGAAGCGAAGCAAAAAGAAGCGAAGCGAAAAGAAGCGAAGCTAAGAAAAGCAAAGCAAAGCTAAGCGCAGGTATGGGAAGCGAAGCGAAGCGAAGCTAAGGGTAGCGAACCGAAGCTAAGGGAAGCGAAGCGAAGCTAAGCGAAGCTAGGCGAAGCTAAGCGAAGCTAAGCGAAGAGAAGCGAAGAGAGGCAAGGCGAAGCGTAGCTAAGCAAAGCTAAGAGAATCGAAGCGAAGCGAAGCTAAGCGAAGTGAAGCATAGAGAGCAAAGCGAAAAGAAGCGAAGCTAAGAGAAGCAAAGCGAAGCTGAGCGCAGGTATGCGAAGCGAAGCGAAGCGAAGCGAAGCTAAGCGAAGCTAAGCGAAGTGAAGCGAAGCGAAGCGAAGCTAAGGGAAGCGAACCGAAGCTAAGGGAAGCAAAGCGAAGCTAAGCGAAGCTAAGCGAAGCAAACTGAAGAGAAGCGAAGAGAGGCAAAGCGAAGCTAAACGAAGCTAAGCGAAGCTAAGCAAATCTAAGCGAAGCTAAGCAAAGCGAAGCTAAGCGAAGCTAAGCAAAGCTAAGCGAAGCTAAGCGAAGCGAAGTGAAGCTAAGCGAAGCTAAGCGCAGCTAAGCGAGCGAAGCGAAGCTAAGCGAAGCGAAGCGAAGCAAAGTGAAACGAAGCAAAGCTTAGCGAAGCGAAGCGAACCAAAGCTAAGCAAAGCTAGGCGAAGCTAGGCAATGCGAAGCGAAGCTAAGAGAAGCTAAGCGAAGCAAAGTGAAGCTAAGCGAAGCGAAGCCAAGCTAAACAAAGCGAGGCTAAGCGAAGCGAACAGGAAGCTAAGCGAAGCGAAGCGAAGCTAATCGAAGCGAAGATAAGTGAAGCGAAGCTAAGCGAAGCGAAGCGAAGCTAAGCGAAGCAAAGTGAAGAGAAGCTAAGCGAAGCGAAGGGAAGCTAAGCGAATCTAAGCAAAGCTAAGCGAAGCAAAGCGAAGCTCAGCGAAGCGAAGCGAAGAGAAGTAAAGAGAAGCGTAGCAAAGAGAAGCCAAACTAAGAGAAGCAAAACGAAGCAAAGCGCAGCTATGCGAAGCGAAGCGAAGCTAAGCGAAGCGAAGCTAAGCAAAGCTAAGCGAAGCAAAGCGAAGCGAAGTGAAGCTAAGGGAAGCGAATCGAAGCTAAGGGAAGCGAAGCTAAGCGAAGCTAAGCGAAGCGAAGCAAAGCTAAGCGAATCGAAGCAAAGCCAAGCGAATCTAAGCGAAGCTAAGCGAGGCAAAGCGAAGCGAAGCGAAGCAAAGCCAAGCGAAGCTAATCGAAGCGAAGAGAAGCGAAGCTAAGCAAAGAGAAGCTAAGTGAAGCAAAGCGAAGTTAAGCGAAGCAAAGCGAAGCTAAGCGAAGCGAAGCTAAGCGAAAGCGAAGCGAAGCTAAGCGAAGTGAAGCGAAGCGAAGCGAAGCTAAGCAAAGCGAAGCGAGCTAAGCGAAGCTAAGCGAAGCTAAGCGAAGCGAAGCGAAGAGAAGCGAAGAGAGGCAAAGCGAAGCTAAACGAAGCGTAGCTAAGCGAAGCTAAGAGAAGCAAAGCGAAGAGAAGCGGAGCGAAGCTAAGCGAAGCGAAGCGAAGCGAAGCTAAGCGAAGCGAAGCGAAGCGAAGCTAAGCGAAGCGAAGCGAAGAGAAGCGAAGAGAGGCAAAGCGAAGCTAAACGAAGCGTAGCTAAGCGAAGCTAAGAGAAGCGAAGCGAGGCGAAGCTAAGCGAAGCGAAGCTAAGCGAGGCGAAGCAAAGAGAAGCGAAGAAAGGCAAAGCGAAGCTAAGCGAAGCAAAGCTAAGCAAAGCTAAGAGAAGGGAAGCGAAGCTAAGCGAAGTGAAGCGAAGCGAAGCAAAGTGAAGCTAAGTGAAGCTTTGCGAAGCTAAGTGAAGCGAAGCGAAGAGAAGCGAAGAGAAGCGAAGCGAAGCTAAGCGAAGCTAAGAGAAACGAGGCGAAGCTAAGCGAAGCAAGGCGAAGCTAAGCGAAGCTAAGGGAAGCGAAGCAAAGCGAAGAGAAGCGAAGAGAAGCGAACCAAAGCTAAGCGCAGCTATGCAAAGTGAAGCAAAGCAAAGGGAAGCGAAGCAAAGCAAAGCTAAGCGAAGCGAAGCGAAGCTAAGCGAAGCGAAGCAAAGCGAAGAGAAGCGAAGCGAAGCAAAGCGAAGCGAAGCGAAGCTAAGTGAAGCGAAGCGAAGCGAAGAGAAGCATAGAGAAGCGAAGCGAAGAGAAGCGAAGCTAAGAGAATCAAAGCGAAGCTAAGCGCAAGTATGCGAAGCGAAGCGAAGCTAAGCGAAGCGAAGCGAAGCTTAGGGAAGCGAACCGAAGCTAAGGGAAGCAAATCGAAGCTAAGCGAAGCTAAGCGAAGCGAAGTGAAGCTAAGCGAAGCATAGTGAAACGAAGCAAAGCTAAGCGAAGCGAAGCAAAGCAAAGCAAAGCGAAGCGAAGCGAAGCTAAGAGAAGCGAAGCGAAGCTAAGAGAAGCTAAGCGAAGCTAGGCGAAGCTAGGCGAAGCGAAGCAAAGAGAAGCAAAGAGAAGTGAAGCAAAGCTAAGCGAAGCAAAGCAAAGCTAAGCGAAGCAAAGCGAAGCTTAGCGAAGCTAAGAGAAGCAAAGCGAAGCAAGGCGAAGCTAAGCGAAGCTAAGGGAAGCGAAGCGAAGAAAAGAGAAGCGAAGCAAAGCTAAGCGAAGTGAAGCAAAGCAAAGCTAAGCGAAGCTAAGCAAAGCGAAGCTAAGCGAAGCGAAGCAAAGAGAAGCTAAGCGAAGCTAAGCGAAGCGAAGCTAAGCGAAGCGAAGCTAATCGAAGCTAAGCAAAGATAGGCGAAGCTAGGCGAAGCGAAGCTAAGAGAAGCAAAGAGAAGCGAAGCAAAGCTAAGCGAAGCAAAGCGAAGCTTAGCGAAGCTAAGAGAAGCAAAGCGGAGCAAGGCGAAGCTAAGCGAAGCGAAGAGAAGAGAAGCGAAGCAAAGCTAAGCGAAGTAAAGCAAAGCGAAGCCAAGCGAAGCTAAGTGAAGCGAAGCGAAGCTAAGCGAAGCGAAGCTAAGCGAAGCTAAGGGAAGTGAACCAAAGCTAAGGGAAGCGAAGCGATGCGAAGCTAAGCGAAGCCAAGCGAAGTAAAGCGAAGCGAAGAAAAGCGAAGAGAAGCGAAGCGAAGCTAATTGAAGCGAAGCGAAGCGAAGAGAAGCATAGAGAAGCGAAGCAAAGAGAAGTGAAGCTAAGAGAATCAACGGGATGCTAAGCGCAGGTATGCGAAGCAAAGCGAAGCTAAGAGAAGCGAAGCTAAGGGAAGAGAACCAAAGCTAAGGGCAGCAAAGTGAAGCGAAGCGAAGCGAAGAAAAGCGAAGCTAAGCGAAGCTAAGAGAAGCGAAGCGAAGCTAAGAGAAGCTAAGCGAAGCTAAGCGAAGCTAATCGAAACGAGTCGAAACTAAGCGAAGCGAAGTGAAGGTAAGCGAAGCGAAGGGAAGGTAAGCGAAGCGAAGCGAAGCTAAGCGAAGCTAAGCGAAGCGAAGCGAAGCGAAGCGAAGCGAAGCTAAGCGAAGCGAAGCGAAGCTAAGCGAAGCGAGGCTAAGCGAAGCGAACATGAAGCTAAGCGAAGCGAAGCAAATAGGAAGCTAAGCGAAGCTAATCGAAGCAAAGCGACGCGAAGCGAAGCGAAGCAAAGCTAAGGGAAGCTAAGGGAAGCGAAGCGAAGTGAAGCTAAGCGAAGCGAAGCTAAGGGAAGCAAAGCGGAGCGAAGCTAAGCGAAGCTAAGGGAAGTGAAGAGAAGCGAAGAAAAGCGAAGAGAAGCGAAGCAAAGCTAAGCGATGCTAAGCGAAGTGAAGCGAAGCTAAGGGAAGCGAAGCAAAGCAAAGCTAAGCGAAGCAAAGCTAAGGGAAGCGAAGCGAAGCTAAGCGAAGCTAGGCGAAGCAAAGCAAAGAGAAGCAAAGAGAAGCGAAGCAAAGCAAAGCGAAGCTAAGCGAAGCAAAGAGAAATAAAGCGAAGCAAGGCGAAGCTAAGCGAAGCTAAGTGAAGCGAAGCGAAGCGAAGAGAAGCGAAGCTAAGCGAAGTGAAGTAAAGCGAAGCTAAGCGAAGCGAAGCTTAGCGAAGCTAAGCGAAGCGAAGCAAAGAGAAGCAAGGAGAAGCAAAGCGAAGAGAAGCGAAGCTAAGAGAACCAAAGCAAAGCTAAGCGCAGCTATGAGAAGCGAAGCGAAGCTAAGCGAAGCAAAGGGAAGTGAACCGAAGCTAAGGGAAGCGAAGCGAAGCCAAGCGAAGCGAAGAGAAGCGAATCGAAGCGAAGCGAAGCTAAGTGAAGCAAAGCGAAGCTAAGCAAAGCGAAGCGAAGCAAAGAGAAGCATAGAGAAGCGAAGCGAAGTGAAGCAAAGCTAAGAGAATCAAAGCGAAGCTAAGCGCAGGTATGCGAAGCGAAGCGAAGCTAAGGGAAGCGAACCGAAGCTAAGGGAAGCAAAGCAAAGCTAAGCAAAGCGACGCGAAGCTAAGCGAAGCATAGTGAAACGAAGCAAAGCTAAGTGAAGCAAAGCGAAGCAAAGCAAAGCGAAGCGAAGCGAAGCGAAGCGAAGCTAAGCGAAGCTAAGAGAAGCGAAGCAAAGCTAAGAGAAGCTAAGCGAAGCTAAGCGAAGCTCAGCGAAGCGAAGGGAAGCTAAGGGAAGCAAAGGGAAGGTAAGCAAAGCAAAGCGAAGGTAAGCGAAGCGAACCGAAGGTAAGCGAAGCGAAGCGAAGCTAACCGCAGCTATGCAAAGCTAAGCGAAGCTAAGCGATGTGAAGCAAACAGGAAGCTTAGCGAAGCGAAGCGAAGCTAATCGAAGCGAAGCGAAGCAAAGCTAAGCGAAGCTAAGGGAAGAGAAGTGAAGAGAAGTGAAGAGAAGCGAAGAGAAGCGAAGCGAAGCAAAGCTAAGCGAAGCGAAGCAAAGCAAAACGAAGCAAAGCGAAGCGAGGCTAAGCGAAGCGAAGCGAAGCAAAGGGAAGCAAAGCGAGGCTAAGCGAAGCGAAGCGAAGCTAAGCAAAGCAAAGCTAAGCAAAGCTAAGCGAAGCGAATCTAAGCAAAGCTACGCGAAGCGAAGCGAAGCTAAGCGAAGCAAAGCGAAGCAAAGCGAAGCGAAGCAAAGCTAAGCGAAGCTAAGCAAAGCGAAGCGAAGAGAAGCGAAGAAAAGCAAAGCGAAGCTATGCGAAGTGAAGCGAAGCTAGTAGAAGCGAAGTGAAACGATGCAAAGCTAAGCGAAGCAAAGCAAAGCTAAGCGAAGCGAAGCGAAGCTAAGAGAAGCTAAGCGAGGCGAAGCGAAGCGAAGAGAAGCATAGAGAAGCGAAGCAAAGAGAAGCGAAGCTAAGAGAATCAAAGCGAAGCTAAGCACAGGTATGCGAAGCGAAGCGAAGCTAAGCAAAGCTAAGGGAACCGAAGCAAAGCTAAGGGAAGCGAAGCAAAGAGAAGCGAAGAGAAGCGAAGCGAAGCGAAGCTAAGCGAAGCAAAGCAAAGCTAAGCGAAGCGAAGCGAAGCTAAGAGAAGCTTAGCGAAGCGAAGCGAAGCTAAGCAAAGTGAAGCAAGCCTAAGCGAAGCGAACACGAAGCTAAGCTAAGCTAAGCGAACAAGATCCTAAATTAAAAAACAGGTTGTTGTTTGGTGGGGTACCACTCAAGAACTTGGACATGCGAAAACGCTCGAGATACCATAACTTCCCACACACCTGGGTTTTGCATCCGAGCACAGGCCAGCATGCTCTTGAGCCCATACACTAACCATGCATGCAAAAAGCAAGAAGTTTGAGCACGCTCAATAGCAAGATAACCAAGTCGAAGTCTCGTAGGAAAATGCTCAAGAACTGGAAAAAGCAACACATACAATACCATTACTTTTTGCACACTTAGGTTTTGGATCTGAGCACAAGCCATGATTATCTTGAGCCCATGCACTAACTGTTCATGCAAAAAAAGGGCTTAGAAAATGCTTTGTATCTGAAAAACAAAATGAAAAGTTGAGGTTTTGTTGGGCAATGCTCAAGTGTTTAGTTGTGGGACAAAAGTTGACATACTATAACTTCCCAACCACTTGGATTTTGGATTTGAGCACAAGCCATGATGCTCTTGAGGCCATACACTAGCTATGTATGCAAAGGGAAAGAGTTTTAGTGAACAAGATCCTAAATGAAAAAACAGGTTGTTGTTTGGTGGGGTACCACTCAAGAACTTGGACATGCGAAAACGCTTGAGATACCATAACTTCCCACACACCTGGGTTTTGCATCCGAGCACAGGCCAGCATGCTCTTGAGCCCATACACTAAGCATGCATGCAAGAAGCAAGATGTTTGAGCACGCTCAATAGCAAGATAACCAAGTTGAGGTCTCGTAGGAAAATGCCCAAGTACTGGAAAAAGGAACACATACAATACCATAACATTTTGCACACTTAGGTTTTGGATCTGAGCACAAGCCATGATGATCTTGAGCCCATGCACTAGCTGTTTATGCAAAACAAGGGCTTAGAAAATGCTGTGTATCTGAAAAACAAAATGAAAAGTTGAGGTTTTGTTGGGCAATGCTCAAGTGTTTAGTTGTGGGACAAAAGTTGACATACTATAACTTCCCAACCACTTGGATTTTGGATTTGAGCACAAGCCATGATGCTCTTGAGGCCATACACTAGCTATGTATGCAAAGGGAAAGAGTTTTAGTGAACAAGATCCTAAATGAAAAAACAGGTTGTTGTTTGGTGGGGTACCACTCAAGAACTTGGACATGCGAAAACGCTTGAGATACCATAACTTCCCACACACCTGGGTTTTGCATCCGAGCACAGGCCAGCATGCTCTTGAGCCCATACACTAAGCATGCATGCAAGAAGCAAGATGTTTGAGCACGCTCAATAGCAAGATAACCAAGTTGAGGTCTCGTAGGAAAATGCCCAAGTACTGGAAAAAGGAACACATACAATACCATAACATTTTGCACACTTAGGTTTTGGATCTGAGCACAAGCCATGATGATCTTGAGCCCATGCACTAGCTGTTTATGCAAAACAAGGGCTTAGAAAATGCTTTGTATCTGAAAAACAAAATGAAAAGTTGAGGTTTTGTTAGGCAATGCTCAAGTGTTTAGTTGTGGGACAATAGTTGACATACTATAACTTCCCAACCACTTGGATTTTGGATTTGAGCACAAGCCATGATGCTCTTGAGGCCATACACTAGCTATGTATGCAAAGGGAAAGAGTTTTAGTGAACAAGATCCTAAATGAAAAAACAGGTTGTTGTTTGGTGGGGTACCACTCAAGAACTTGGACATGCGAAAACGCTTGAGATACCATAACTTCCCACACACCTGGGTTTTGCATCCGAGCACAGGCCAGCATGCTCTTGAGCCCATACAGTAAGCATGCATGCAAGAAGCAAGATGTTTGAGCACGCTCAATAGCAAGATAACCAAGTTGAGGTCTCGTAGGAAAATGCCCAAGTACTGGAAAAAGGAACACATACAATACCATTACATTTTGCACACTTAGGTTTTGGATCTGAGCACAAGCCATGATGATCTTGAGCCCATGCACTAACTGTTCATGCAAAACAAGGGCTTAGAAAATTCTTTGTATCTGAAAAACAAAATGAAAAGTTGAGGTTTTGTTGGGCAATGCTCAAGTGCTTAGTCATGGGACAATAGTTGACATACTAAAACTTCCCAACCACTTGGATTTTGGATTTGAGCACAAGCCATGATGCTCTTGAGGCCATACACTAGCTATGTATGCAAGGGGAAAGAGTTTTAGTGAACAAGATCCTAAATGAAAAACCAGGTTGTTGTTTGGTGGGGTACCACTCAAGACCTTGGACATGCGAAAACGCTCGAGATACCATAACTTCCCACACACCTGGGTTTTGCATCTGAGCACAGGCTAGCATGCTCTTGAGCCCATACACTAACCATGCATGCAAGAAGCAAGATGTTTGAGCACGCTCAATAGCAAGATAACCAAGTTGAGGTCTCGTAGGAAAATGCTCAGGTACTGGAAAAAGGAACACATACAATATCATTACTTTTTGCACACTGAGGTTTTGGATCTGAGCACAAGCCACGATTATCTTGAGCCCATGCACTAATTGTTCATGCAAAAAAAGGGCTTTGAAATTGCTTTGTATATGGAGAACTTTCGTCTGGAGCACTTTTGTCTGGAGCACTTTTTGGAGCACTTTCGTCTGGAGAACTTTATCTGGAGCACCTGGTCAAGAGCACATGGTCTGGAGCACTTGGTCTAGAGCACTTCGTTAGGAGCACTTAGTCTGTTGTTCTTTCGCCTGGAGCACTTTGTCAGGAGCACTTCATCTGAAGCACTTTGTCTAGAGCACCCCGTCTAGTGCACGTTCGTCTGGAGCACTTTTGTCTTGAGTTTTTTCGTCTGGAGCACTTCATCTAAAGCACTTTCATCTGGAGCATTTTGTCTCGAGCACTTCGTCTAAGGCCCTTCGTTTGGAGCACTTCATCTGGTGCTTTTCGGTCTAGAGCATGTTTGTTTAGAGCACTTTGTCTGGAGCGCTTTGTCTGGGGCATTTCCGTCTAGAGCACGCTCGTCTTGAGCACTTCATCTGAAGCACATAGTCCTGAGTACTTTTATCTGGTGAACTTCGTCTGGTGCACTTTTGTTTGGAGAACTTTATCAGGAGCACTTCGTCTAGAGCACTTCATCCGGAGCACTTCGTCTTGAGCCCTTTGCTTAATGCACTTTGTCTGGAGAACATTCATCTAGAGCAGTTTGTCTAGAGTACTTCTTGTGGAGCACTTTCATCTGCACACTTTATCTGCAGCACTTTCGTGTGGAGCACTTTCGTATAGAGAACTTCATCTGGAGCACTTCGTTTGGAGCACGTTGTCTGGTGCACTTTGTCTAAATTACTTTCGTATGAATCACTTTTGTCTAGTGCGCTCGTCTGCTGCACAACGTCTAGAGCACTTTATTTAGAGCACTTCGTCCGAAGCACTTCATCTAGTGCACATTTATCTGGTGCACTTTCGTCTCGAGAACTTTCATCTGATACACTTTCATCTAGAGCACTTTCGTCTGGAGCACTTCATCTGGAGCACTTCGTCTGGAGCACTTTGTCTGGTGAACTTCGTCTGGTACACTTTCGTCTGGTGCACTTCGTCTTGTGCACTTCGTCTGAAGCACTTCGTCTTTGTCTGGAGCGCTTCGTCTGGTGCACTTTTGTCTAGAGCACTTTCGTCTGGAACACTTTCTTCTAGAGCACATTGTTTGGAGCACTTGGTCTAGAGCACTTCGTCCTGAGCACTTCGTCTGGAGCACTTGGTCTAGAGCACTTCGTTAGGAGCACTTAGTATGTTGCACTTTTGCATGGAGCACTTCGTCTGGAGCACTTCGTCTGGAGCACTTTGTCTAGAGCACCTCGTCTAGTGGACGTTCATCTGGAGCACTTTTGTCCGGAGTTCTTTCGTCTGGAGCACTTCGTCTAAAGCACTTTCATCTGGAGCACTTCGTCTGGAGCACTTTGCCTGGAGCACTTTGCCTAGAGCACTTTGTTTAGAGCCCTTCATCTGGAGCACTTCGTCTGGTGCCTTTTCGTCTGGAGCGCGTTCGTTTGGAGCACTTCGTCTGGAGCACTTTCGACTGGAGCACTTTGTCAGGTGCTATTTCGTCTAGAGCACGTTTGTCTGGAGCACTTTGTCTGGTGAACTTCGTCTGGTACACTTTCGTCTGGTGCACTTCGTCTTGTGCACTTCGTCTGAAGCACTTCGTCTTTGTCTGGAGCGCTTCGTCTGGTGCACTTTTGTCTAGAGCACTTTCGTCTGGAACACTTTCTTCTGGAGCACTTTGTTTGGAGCACTTGGTCTGGAGCACTTCGTCTTGAGCACTTTGTCTGGAGCACTTCATCTAGTGCATGTTCGTTTGGAGCACTTTCATCCGGAGAATTTTCGCTCAGAGCACTTTCGTCTGGAGCAGTTCGTCTGGAGCAGTTCGTCTGGAGCAGTTCGTCTGGAGCACTTCGTCTAGAGTACGTTGTCTGGAAAATTTCGTCCAGTGCTTTTTGGTCTGGAGCACGTTCGTTTGGAGCACTTCGTCTGTAGCACTTTGTCTGGTGCACTTTTGTCGAGAGCACTTTCATCTGGAGCATTTTTGTCTGGAGCACTTGGTTTGGAGCACTTGGTCTAGAGCACTTGGTCTGGGGCACTTGGTCTTGAGCACTTCGTCTGGAGCACTTAGTCTGGTGCACTTTCGTCTGGAGCACTTCATCTAGTGCACGTTTGTCTTGAGCACTTTGGTTTGGAGAACTTTCGTCTGGAGCATTTTGTCTGGAGCACTTCGTCTAGTGCTTTTTGGTCTGAAGCACATTCGTTTGGATTACTTCGTCAGGAGCACTTCTTCTTGAGCACTTCGTCTGGTGCACTTTCGACTGGAGCACTTTCGTCGGGAGCTCTTTCGTCTGGAGCACTTTTGTCTGGAGCACTTTTGTCTGGAGCACTTTCGTCTGGAGCACTTCGTCCGGAGCACTTCGACTGGAGCAATTCGTCTAGAGCACTTTGTCTGGTGCAATTTTGTCAGAAGCACTTTTGTCCGGATCACATTCATCTGGAGCAGTTGGTGTTGAGCACATGGTCTGGAGCACTTTCTCTGGAGCACTTGGTCTAGAACACTTCGTCAGGAGCACTTAGTCTTGTGCACTTTCGCCAGGAGCACTTTGTCTGTACACTTCGTCTGGCGCACTTCGTCTGGAGCACTTCATCTTGAGTACGTTGTCTGGAGCACTTTATCTGGAGCACTTCGTCCGAAGCTCTTCATCTGGTGCACATTTATCTGGTGCACTTTCGTCTCGAGAACTTTCGTCTGATGTACTTTTGTCTAGAGCACCTTCGTCTGGAGCACTTAATCTAGAGCACTTTGTCTGGAGCACTTCATCCGATGCACTTTCGTCTGGAGCACTTTTGTCTGGAGCACTTTCTAGAGCACTTTCGTCTGGAGAACTTTATCTGGAGCACTTGGTCAAGAGCACATGAACTGGAGCACTTGGTCTAGAGTACTTCGTTAGGCGCACTTAGTCTGTTGCACTTTCGCCTTGAGCACTTCATCTGGAGCACTTCGTCTTGAGCACTTCGTCTGGAGCACTTTCTCTAGAGCACCTCGTCTAGTGGACGTTCATCTGGAGCACTTTTGTCCGGAGTTCTTTCGTCTGGAGCACTTCGTCTAAAGCACTTTCATCTGGAGCACTTCGTCTGGAGCACTTTGCCTTGAGCACTTCGCCTAGAGCACTTCGTTTAGAGCACTTTATCTGGAGCACTTTGTCTGGTGCCTTTTCGTTTGGAGCATGTTTGTTTGGAGCATTTTGTCTGGAGCACTTTCGACTGGAGCACTTTGTCTGGTGCTATTTCGTTTGGAGCACGTTTGTCTGGAGCACTTCGTCTGGTAAACTTCGTCTGGTACACTTTCGTCTGGTGCACTTCGTCTTGTGCACTTTCGTCTGGAGCACTTTGTCTAGAGCACATTTGTCTATAGCTCTTCGTCGGGAGCACTTTGAGTGGAGTAATTCGTCTGGAGCACTTGATCTGGTGCACTTTTGTCTGGAGCACTTTTGTCCGGAGCACATTCGTCTGGAGCACTTCATCTGGAGCAGTTGGTCTAGAGCACATGATCTGGAGCACTTTGTCTGGAGCACTTTGTCTAGAGCACTTCGTCAGGAGCACTTAGTCTTGTGCACTTTCGCCAAGAGCACTCGTCTGGAGCAGTTCTACTGAAGCACTTCATCTAGTGCACATTCGTCCAGAGCACTTTGTCAGGTGCTATTTTGTCTGGAGCACGTTTGTTTGGAGCGCTTCGTCTGGTGAACTTTGTCTGGAACACTTTCTTCTGGAGCACTTTGTTTGGAGCACTTGGTTTGGAGCACTTGGTCTGGAGCACTTCGTCTTGAGCACTTCGTCTGGAGCACTTTGTCTAGTGCACGTTCGTTTGGAGTACTTTCATCCGGAGAATTTTCGCTTGGAGCACTTTCTTGTGGAGCACTTCGTCAAGAGCACTTCGTCTAGAGTATGTTGTCTGGAGCACTTTGTCTGGTGCTTTTTGGTCTGGAGCGCTTTCGTCTGGAGCACTTCATCAGGAGCACTTCGAATAGAGCAGTTCATCTGGAGCACTTCATCTGGTGCACTTTTGTCAGGAGCACTTTTGTCCGGAGCACATTCGTCTGGAGCACTTCATCTAGAGCAGTTCGTCTAGAGCACATGGTCTGGAGCACATGATCTGGAGCACTTGGTCTAGAGCACTTCGTCAGGAGCACTTAGTCTTGTGCACTTTCGTCTGGAGCACTTCGTCTAGAGCACTTCGATTGGAGCAATTTGTCTAGAGCAATTCCTCTAGTGCACGTTCGTCCAGAGCACTTCGTCTGGAGCACTTTCGTTTGGAGCACTTCGTCTGGAGCAATTTCGTTTGGAGCACTTCGTCTCAAGCAGTTTGTCTGGAGCACTTCATCTAGTGCACGTTCGTCTCGAGCACTTTGGTCTGGAGAAATTTCGTCGGGAGCACTTTGTCTGGAGCACTTTCGTTTGGAGCACTTTGTAAGCAGCACATTCGTCTAGAGTACTTCTTGTGGAGCACTTTCGTCTGCAGCACTTCATCTGGAGCACTTTTGTGTGGAGCACTTTCGTATAGAGAACTTTGTCTGGAGCACTTTGTCTGGAGCACGTCCTCTAGTACGCTTTTGTCTACATTACTTTTGCCTTAATCACTTTCGTCTAGTGCGCATCGTCTGCTGCACTTCATCTGGAGCACTTCATCTGGAGCACTTCGTCCGAAGCACTTCATCTGGTGCACATTCATCTGGTGCACTTTCGTCTAGAGCACTTTCGTCTGGAGCACTTTTGTCTAGAGCACTTTCGTCTGGAGCACTTCGTTGGGAGCACTTCGACTGGAGCAATTTGTCCGGAGCACTTCGTCTTGTGCACTTTTGTGTAGAGCACTATTGTCCGGAGCACATTCGTCTGGAGCACTTTGACTGGAGCACCTTGTCTAGAGCAATTCGTCTAGTGCACGTTTGTCTGGAGCACTTCGACTGGAGCACTTTCGTTTGGAGCACTTCTTCAAGAGCACTTTCATTTGGAGCACTTTGTCTCGTGCTTTTTCATCTAGAGCACCTTCGTCTGGTGCACTTCATCTTGTGCATTTCGTCTGGAGCACCTTCGTCTGGTACACTTCATCTTGTGCACTTTGTCTGGAGCACTTCTTCTGGCACACATTTGTCGACAGCACTTTCTTCTAGAGCACTTCGTCTGGAGCACTTTATTTGGAGCACTTGGTCTGGAGCACTTGTTCTCGAGCACTTGGTCTCGAGCACTTGTTCTCGAGCACTTTATTTGGAGCACTTTGACTGGAGCACTTTGTCTAGTGCACGTTCATCTGGAGCACTTCGCTTGGAGCACTTTTGTCTAGAGCACTTTCGTCTGGAGCACTTCGTCTGTTCCTCTTTGGTCTGGAGCACGTTCGTTTGGAGCACTTCGTCTGGAGCACTTTCATCTAGAGCACTTTCGTTTGGAGCACTTCGTCTGGAGAACTTTCGTCTGGAGCACTTTGCTTGGAGCACTTTCGCCTGGAGCACTTTGTCTAGAGCCCTTCGTTTGGAGCACTTCGTCTGGTGCTTTTCTGTCTAGAGCACGTTCGTTTAGAGCACTTTGTCTGGAGCACATTGTCTGGAGCTTTTCCGTGTAGAGCACCTTCGTCTTGAGCACTTCGTCTGGAGCACATTGTCCTGAGTACTTTTATCTGGTGAACTTCTTCGGGTGAACTTCTTCGGGTGCACTTTTGTCTAGAGCACTTTTGTCTGGAGCACTTTATTAGGAGAACTTCGTCTAGAGCACTTCGTCCAGAGCACTTCGTCTAGAGCGCTTTGTCTGGAGCACTTTCGTCTGGAGCACTTCGTCTAGAGCACTTTGCTTGGAGCACTTTCGTCCAGAGCACTTCGTCTTGAGCACTTCGTCTAGAGAACGTTATCTGGAGTACTTCGTCTGGTCCTTTTTGGTCTGGAGCACGTTCGTTTGGAGCACTTCGTCTGGAGCACTTTCATCTGGAGCACTTTTGTCTGGAGCACTTCGTCTGGAGCACTTTGTCTGGAGCACTTGGTTTGGAGCACTTGATCTGGAGCACTTGGTCTGGAGCACTTAGTCTCGTGCACTTTCGTCTGGAGTACTTCGTCTGGAGCACTTCGTCTGGAGCACTTCATCTAGTGCACATTCGTTTGGAGCACGTTCGGTTGGAGCACTTAGCCAGGAGCACTTTCATCTGGAGCACTTCGTCTGGAGCACTTTGTCTGGTGATTTTTGCTCTAGAGCACGTTTGTTTGGAGCACTTTGTCTGGACCAATTTCGTCAGGAGCACTTTGTTTGGTGCTTTTCCGTCTGGAGCACTTCATCTGGAGCACATAGTCCGGAGCACTTTCGTCTGGTGAACTTCGTCAGGTGTACCTTCGTTTGTAGCTCTTTCGCCTCAAGCATTCTGTCTAGAGCACTTCGTCTAGAGCACTTTGTCGGGAGCACTTCGTCAAGAGCACATTTTCTGTTGCTTTTTCGTATTGAGCACGCTCGTCTGGAGCACTTTGTCTGGAGCACTTAGTCTGGAGCACTTTTGTCTCGTGAACTTTGTCTGGTGCACTTCGCGTGGTGCACTTCATTTTGAGCACTTCGTCTGGAGCACTTTCGTCCGGAGCACTTTGTCTGGAGCACTTCATCTTGTGCACTTTCGTCTGGAGCACTTTTGTCTGGAGCACTTTCGTCTGGTGCACTTTCGTCTGGAGCATTGGGATTGTTCGAAGACTTGCTTGCAAGGAAACAGCAGCTATGAAATCTGTTGCCTTGCAGGAACCTGCAGCCAAGAACAGCGGGAGAAACAAGCTGCAGAAAATTCCTCCAACACACACCCAGAGCGT
Organism: Closterium sp. NIES-67; assembly: GCA_027943415.1. NCBI lineage: Eukaryota > Viridiplantae > Streptophyta > Zygnematophyceae > Desmidiales > Closteriaceae > Closterium > Closterium sp. NIES-67. The sequence continues at coordinate 29,456 of BQMB01001969.1, forward strand.
GTTCAGTTGAATTCTAGAGAACCGACTTCGGTTTCGGTTTCGGACTTGGTGTCGGTTACCGAAATCCGAATTCCGCGGTTGCCAGAATTTTGCGGTTTGCGGAATTCCGCGTGTTATGAATTATAACTCAGAGTATAGCGCAGAATACTATAGGGGAACGTGATTACAGAGTGTCCTATCCAAATGAGACCTAGGGCTTATATAGTGCGAGTTGACCAGGTGGAATGTCGAGGGTTGGACCAGTCAAGGGCTCAACAGTCCGAGGGTGACGGGGTCAAAACGGGTTCATGGCGACTCGGGGTCAGGTTGGGGCCGAAAAGGTCGTTGGGGGCGGGTTTGGCGCGATAACCCAGGGCCGAGCCTACGGACCCGCACTGTTCGCGGTACTCGCTGTGGCGAGTCCCAGTAAGGAATCGGAATTCCTTACACTCTCCCACCTTCTAAAGGAAAGCCCTCCCTTTATCGATGTCGAACCTTTTATCTAATTTAATCCCCGAAGTGACTGTAAGTCTTTAGCCCCGTGACGAGCGTAATGATTACGCGGGCCGGACGAGGTCTTGACGTCGAAGTGAAATCGATGGTCAGAAAGCGTCGAAACGATCGCTTTTAATCACCGCCGTCGAAGATGATCGAATTCTTCTCGTGACCAAACGGGCAAGGGTAAATACTCCAGTGGAAAGACAATGACCAGTGAAACCGTCGAGTGGTCGATTGATGATGGTGCCTGGCAGTCGAATTTCTTGAAATGATGATGGGCAAATATCGTGATGGTCGATGAATATGAACGACCCGTTCGTCAAACGTGAGGTCGTTTGAGTCACATGCGAGAGCACGCGTCCGTGTCCCACGAAAGTCAGCGAACTCCATCAACGAAGTGACGAAATCAGGTGCAGAAGCGTAACGATGATGAATGTTGGTCGCAAATGGTTAATAGAACACGCCGGAAAGTCGTCGGAAAATTGCAGCACAGCTGCCCTTCTCCCCCCTTCAAAAGAAAACAGCTCCCAAGTTCCCAGGTAAAACGTCAGAAAACCCAATGCTCCAGGGGCGTCGAAATAAGCCCAAACTGCTGCTGAAAATCCCAGTACTCAGCTTCCAAGATGCCGCTGCAAAACTCCAACTGTTGCAAACGTGTAATGTCTCCACAGGGAAACCGCTCCAATGGTCTTGAAATTCCGCAACGACTGCGTCAGAAGACTCCCATACGAACGTTTTTTTTTTTGTTTTTTTTTAAACACAACTTGCGAGCTGGCCCCTACACAGCTCCACAGTACTGCTGCAAAATTGCCGGTGAATCCGATACTGCTCCTGATGGGTGGCGTTGTTGCAGCGGGGTCGTGTTTACAGTGTCTTACGAATCAGGCGAAATGACAATGGAGGTGGTAGCGGTTGATGATGAAAGGCTGTACCGAACCACTCCCGTGAAGATCCTCGAACAGAACCCCATTTCAAATGATACCAGCTGCATCCGTTTTTTTGTCCGTGCCCGCCAAAAATTTCGGGAAGAGTCGAAACTGTTACTGCCCCCCCTCTGCTCCATATAACCAAAACACTCCGCAAATGTCGGTCGATGTCGCTCGTACCCCTGAGGATGGCGGGCACAGCTCTGGCTGTTAATTCTTCACCCGCTGCACAAACTCTCCGAAAATGTCGGAACCACGTAGTACTTAGTAAGTACCGTAACTCCCACAACTAACCGTAAAAATGCCCAGGCGGCACAACGTCCTTTAGCAAACCACTCGCACGCCACTCGAGGAGGTTGAAAAATCGCTCGCACGCCACATTCGGGGGTAGGCAAACATCTCGCACGCCACTCTTGGGGGGTGGCAAACCACTCGCACGCCACTGTCAGGGGGCGGCAAACCACTCGCACGCCACTCTGGGGGCGTGGCGAACCACTCGCACACCACTCTGGGGGTGGCAACCCTCTTGCACGCCACTCGGGGAGGTGCCAAACCACTCGCACGCCACTTGGGGGGTGGCAAATTACTCACACGCCACTCGAGGGGGTGGCAAACCACTCCCAAGCCACTCTGAGGGGTAACAAACCATTCCCACGCCACTCTCGGGGGGTGGAAAACCACTCGCACGTCACAGTAGGGGGTGGCAAACCACTCGCACGTCACACTACGGGGTGGCAAACCACTCGCACGCCACTCTTGGAGGGTGGCAAACAACTCGCACGCCAATCTTGGAGGGTGGCAAACAACTCGCACGCCACTCGGGGGGGGTGGCAAACCACTGGCACGCTACTTTTGGTGGGTGGCAAACCAGTCGCACGCCACTCGCGGGGGTGGCAAACCACTCCCAAGCCTCTCTGAAGGGTGGCAAACCATTCGCACGCCACTCTCGGAGGGTGGCAAACCACTCCTACGCCACTCTCGGGGGTTGGCAAACCACTCGCACGCCACTCTGGGGGGTGGCAAACCTCTCGCACGCCACTCGCACGTCACACTGCGGGATTGCAAACCACTGGCACGTCACACAGCGGGGTGGCAAACTATTCGCACGCCACTCTTGGAGGGTGGCAAACTATTCGCACCCCAATCTTGGAGAATGGCAAACCATTCGCACGCCATTCTCGGAGGGTGGCAAACCACTCCCACGCCACTCTCGGGGGTTGAAAAACCACTGACATGCCACTCTGGGGAGTGGCAAACCACCCGCACGCCACTCTGGGGGTTGGCAAACCACTCCCAAGCCACTCTGGGTGGTGGCAAAGCATTCGCAACCACAATCAAGGGGTGGCAAACCACTCGCGCGCCACTCTCGGGGGGTGGCAAACCACTTGTACGCCACTCAGAGGGGTGGCAAACCACTCGCACACCAATTGGAGGGTGGCAAACCACTCGCACGCCACCCTCGGGGGTTTAGGAATGGTTTGCCACCACTCAGAGTGGCTTGAGAGTGGTTTGCCACCACGCTCAGTGGCGTGCGAGTAATTTGCCACCCCCCAAGTGGCGTGCGAGTGGTTTGGCACCCCCCCGAGTGGCGTGCGAGAGGGTTGCCCCCCTCCAAGATTTGCGTGCGATTGATAAGCAACCTCCCGGAGTGGCGTGCGAGTGGTTTGCCACCCCTAGAGTTGAGTGCAAGTGGTTTGCTACCCCTCGAGTGTGGCGGGCAAGTGGTTTACCACACCCCGAGAGTGGCGTGCGAGTGGTTTGCCCCCCTCTGAGAGTGGCATGCGAATGGTTTGCCACCCCCCAGAGTGGCTTGGGAGTGGTTTGCCACCCCACCGAGTAGCGTGCGAGTTGTTTGCCATCCCCACGAGTTGGGTGCGAGTGGTTTGCCACCCCCCAGAGTGGCGTGTGAGTGGTTTGCCACCCCCCCAGAGTGGCGTGCGAGTGGTTTGCCACCCCCCCGATTGGCTTGGGAGTGGTTTGCCACCCCCCTAAGAGTGGCGTGCGAGTGGTTTCCCAACCCCCGATTGGCGTTCGAGTGGTTTGCCACCCCTCAAAAGTGGCGTGCGAGTTGTTTGCCACCTCCCAGAGTGGCGTGCGAGTGTTTTTCCACCCCTCGAAACTGGCGTGCGAGTGGTTTGCCAACCACCTGAAGAGTAGCATGCGAGTGGTTTGCCACCCACCAAAGTAGCGTTCGAGTTGTTTGCCAACCCCACGAGTGGGATGCAAGTGGCTTGCCACCCCCCAGAGTGGCGTGTGAGTGGTTTGCCACCCCCCAAGAGGCGTGCGAATGGTTTGCCACCCCCCAGAGTGGCTTGGGAGTGATTTCCCACCACCCCGAGTGGTGTGCGAGTGGTTTGCCACCCCCCTAAGATTGGCGTGCGAGTGGTTTGCCACCCCCCAGAGTGGCATGCGAGTGGTTTGCCACCCGCTGAGAGTGGCGTGTGAGTGATTTGCCACCCCCCGAGGGTGGCATGCTAGGGGTTTTTCCACCGCCCCGATTGGCGTGCGAGTGAATTGCCACCCCCCAGTGTGGCGTGTGAGTTGTTTGCCACCCCTCGAGAGTGGTGCGCGAGTGGTTTGCCACCCCTTGATAGTGGCATGGGAATGGTTTGCCACCCCCCAAAGTTGCTTGGGACTGGTTTGCCACCCCCCAGAGTGGCGGCAAGTGGTTTGCCACTCCCAAGAGTGGCATGCGAGTGGTTTGCCAACCCTCGAGAGTGGCTTGAGAGTGGTTTGCCACCCTCCGAGATTGGCGTGCAAATGTTTTGCCACCCCCCAAGAGAGGCTTGGGAGTTGTTTTCCACCCAACCGAGTTGCGTGCAACTCGTTTGCCACCCACCGAAAGTGGCATGCGAGTGGTTTGCTATCCCCCCGAGTGGCGTTCGAGTGGTTTGCCACCCTCCAGGTTTGGCGTGCGAGTGGTTTACCACCCTACAAGAGTGGCGTGCGAATAGTTTGCCACCCCCCGAGAGTGGCGTGCGAATGGTTTGCCACCCCGCAGAGTGGCTTGGGAGTGGTTTGCAACCCCCCCGAGTGGTGTGCGAGTGGTTTGCCACCCCCCCGAGGGTGGCGTGCGAGTGGTTTTGCACCCCCCTGATTGGCGTGCGAGTGGTTTGCCACCCTCCAAGATTGGCGTGCGAGCGGTTTGCCACCCTCCAAAAGTGGCGTGCGAATAGTTTGCCACCTCCCCATAGTGGCGTGCGAATGGTTTGCCACCCCTCAGAAAGGCTTGGGAGTGGATTGCCACCCCCACGAGTGGCGTGCGACTCCTTTGCCACCTACCGAGAGTGGCGTGCGAGTGCTTTGCCATCCCCCCATGTGGAATTCGAGTGGTTTGCCACCCTCTAAGATTGGCGTCCGAGTGGTTTGCCACCCTCAAAGAGTAGTGTGCGAATAGTTTGCCACCCCGCAGTGTGACGTGCGAGTGGTTTGCCATCCCGCAGTGTGACGTGCGAGTGGTTTGCCACCCTCCAAGAGTTGCGTGCGAGAGGTTTGCCACCCCCAAAAGTGGCGTGCGAGAGGTTTGCCACCCCCCAAAGTGGTGTGGGAGTGGTTTGCCACACTGCAAGACTGGCGTGCGAATGGTTTGCCACCCCTCAGAGAGGCTTGGGAGTGGTTTGCCACCCCCGCGAGTGGTGTGCGACTGGTTTGCCAACCACTGAAAGTGGCGTGTGACTGGTTTGCCACCGACTGAAAGTGGCGTGCCAGTGTTTTGCCACCCCCCCGAGTTGTGTGCGAGTAGTTTGCCACCCTCCAAGGTTGGCGTGCAAGTTGTTTCCCACCCTCCAAGAGTGGCGTGCGAGTGTTTTGCCACCCCGCAGTGTGATGTGCGAGTTGTTTGCCACCCCGCAGTGTGACGTGCAAGTGGTTTGCCACCCCTCAGAGTGGCTTGGGAGTGGTTTGGCACCCCCTGACAGTGGTGTGCGAGTGGTTTGCCAACCCCCAGAGTGGCTTGGGAGTGGTGTGCCACCCCACCGAGTGGTGTGCGAGTGGTTTGCCACCCCTCAAAAGTGGCGTGCGAGTTGTTTGCCACCTCTCAGAGTGGCGTGCGAGTCGTTTTCCACCCCTCGAAAGTGGCGTGCAAGTGGTTTGCCACCCCCCATAAGAGTAGCGCGGGATTGGTTTGCCACCCACCAAAGTGGCGTGCGAGTTGTTTGCCACCCCCACGAGTGGGGTGCAAGTGGTTTGCCAACCCCTAGAGTGGCGTGTGAGTGGTTTGCCACCCCCCGAGAGTGGCGTGCGATTGGTTTGCCACCCCCTAGAGTGGCTTGGGAGTGGTTTGCCACCTCCCCGAGTGGTGTGCGAGTGGTTTGCCACCCCTCCCGAGAGTGGCGTGCGAGTGGTTTCCCACCCCCATGATTGGCATGCGAGTGGTTTGCCAACCACCAGAGTGGCATGCGAGTGGTTTGCTCCCCCTTGAGAGTTGCGTGCGAGTGGTTTGCCACCCCCCGAGGGTGGCATGCGAGTGGTTTGCCATCCCCCCGATTGGCGTGCGAGTGGTTTGCCACGCCCTAGAGTGGCGTACAAGTGGTTTGCCACCCCCCGAGAGTGGCGCGCGAGTGGTTTGCCACCCCCTGATAGTGGTTTGCGAATGTTTTGCCACCACCCAGAGTGGCTTGGGAGTGGTTTGCCACCCCCTAGAGCGTTGTGCGAGGGGTTTGCCACTCCCCAGAATGGCATGCGAGTGTTGTGTAAACCCCCGAGAGTGGCGTGGGAGTAGTTTGCCACCCTCCGAGAGTGCCGTGCGAATGGTTTGCCACCCCTCAGAGAGGCTTGGGAGTGGTTTGCCACCCCCCCCAAATGGCGTGCGACTGGTTTGCCACCCACCGAGAGTGGCGTGTGAGTGGTTTGCCATCCCCCCGAGTGGCATTTGAGTGGTTTGCCACCCTCCAAGATTGGCGTGCAAGCTGTTTGCCACCTTGCAATGTGACGTGCGAATGGTTTTTCACCCCCTGAGAGTGGTGTGCGAATGATTTGCCACGCTCCAGAATGGCTTGGGAGTGGTTTGCCACCCCTCCGAGTGGCGTGCGATTTGTTTGCCACCCCCCTGAGTGGCGTGCAAGAGGTTTGCCACCCCTCAATGTGGTGTGCGAGTGGTTTGCCACCCCCCGAGAGTGGCATGCGAGTGGTTTGCCACCCCCTGAGAATAGCGTGCGAGTGGTTTGCCACCCCCTGAGAGTGGCGTGCGAGTGGTTTGCCACCCCCCAAGAATGGCGTGTACGTTATTTGCCACCCGCCAAAAGTGGCGTCTCAGTGATTTGCCACCCTCCAAGACTGGCGTGCTAGTGGTTTGCCACCCTCCGAGAGTGGCGTGAGAATAGTTTGCCACCCTGCAGTGTGACGTACGAGTGGTTTGTGACCCCGCAGTGTGATGTGCGATTGGTTTTTCACCCCCCCGACTGGTGTGCGATTTGTTTGCCACCCCCGAAGTGGCGTGCGAGTGGTTTGCCACCCCTCCGAGTGGCGTGCGAGAGGTTTGCCACCCCCTAGAGTGGCATGCGAGTGGTTTGCAACCACCCGAGAGTGGCATGCGAGTGGTTTGCCACCCCCTGAGAGTGGCATGCGAGTGGTTTGCCACCTCCCAAGAGTGGCGTGCGAGTGGTTTGCCACCCCCAGAAGAGTGGCATGCGAGCGGTTTCCCACCCACCAAAGTGGCATGCGAGTTGTTTGCCACCCCCATTAGTGGGGTGCGAGTGGTTTGCCACCCCCCCGAGTGGTGTGCGAGTGGTTTGCCACCCCCCGAGAGTGGCGTGCGAGTGGTTTCCCATCCCCCCGATTGGCATGCGAGTGGTTTGCCACCCCCCAGAGTCGCATGCGAGTGGTTTGCCACCCCCTGAGAGTGGCGTGCCAGTGGTTTGCCACCCTCCGAAGGTGGGATGCGAGAGGTTTGCCAGCCCCCAGATTGGCGTGCGAGTGGGTTGCCACCCCCCAGAAGAGTGGCGTGCGAGTGGTTTGCTACCCACCAAAGTGGCGTGCGAGTTGTTTGCCACCGCCTGATAGTGGGATGCGAATGGTTTGCCACCCCCCATAGTGGCTTGGGAGTGGTTTGCCACCCACCAGAGTGGCGTGCGAGTGGTTTTCCACTCCCCAGAGTGGCATGCGAGTGGTTTGCCACCCACCGAGGTTGGCATGCAAGTGGTTTGCCACCCCCCCTATTGGCGTGCGAGTAGTTTGCCACCCCCCTGAGTGGCGTGCGAGTGGTTTGCCACCCTCCGAGAGTGGTGCGTGAGTGGTTTGCCACCACCTGATAGTGGCATGCAAATGGTTTGCCACCCCCAAGAGTTGCTTGGGAGTGGTTTGCCACCCCCCAAAGTGGCGTGCAAGTGGTTTGCCACCCCCCAGAGTGGCAGGGGAGTGGTTTGCCAACCCCCGAGAGTGGCGTGGGAGTGGTTTGCCACCCTCCGAGAGTGGCGTGCGAAGGGTTTGCCACCCCTCTGAGAGGCTTGCAAGTGGTTTGCCACCCCCCCGAGTGGCGTGCAACTGGTTTGCCACCCCCCAGAGTGGCATGCGAGTGGTTTGCCACCCCCTGAGAGTGGCGTGCGAGTGGTTTGCCACCCTCCGAGGATGGCATGCAAGTGGTTTGCCACCCCCCTGATTGGCGTGCGAGTGGTTTGCCACCCCCCAGAGTGGAGTGCGATTGGTTTGCCACCCCCCAGAGTGTCGTGCAACTCGTTTGCCACCCACTAAGAGTGGCGTGCGAGTTGTTTGCCCTCCCCCCGAGTGGTGTTCGAGTGGTTTGCCACCCTCCAAGATTGGCGTGCGAGTGGTTTGCCACCCTCCAAGAGTGGCATGGGAATAGTTTGCCACCCCACAGTGTGACGTGCGAGTGGTTTGCCACCCCGCAGTGTGACGTGCGAGTGGTTTTTCACCCCCCGAGAGTAGCGTGCGAATGGTTTGCCACCCTCCAGAGTGGCTCAGGAGTGGTTTGCCACCCCCTCGAGTGGCGTGCGATTTGTTTTCCACCCCTGAAGTGGCATGCGAGTGGTTTGCTACCCCCCCGAGTGGCGTGTGAGAGGTTTGCCACCCCTCCAGAGTGGCGTGCGAGTAGTTTGCCACCCCCCGAGAGTGGCATGCGAGTGGTTTTCCACCCCCAAAGAGTGGCGTGCAAGTTGTTAGCCACCCCCCAGAAGAGTGGCGTGCGAGTGGTTTGCCACCCACCAAAGTGGCGTGCGAGTTGTTTGCCACCCCCACGAGTGGGGTGCGAGTGGTTTGCCACTCCTCAGAGTGGCGTGTGAGTGGTTTGCCACCCCTCAAGAGTGGCGTGCGAATGGTTTGCCAACCACGAGACTGGCTTGGGAGTGGTTTGCCACCCCCTCGAGTGGTGTGCGAGTGGTTTGTGTTGTGTGATGTCATCATATGCTATCACATTCTGTCTGCCTCCCATCCCTTGTTTCAATTCGCATGTATGGTTTGACTGTGTGTGAAAGAATTTGTGTGGTGTGTTCTGGAGTTTGGGAATGTGTTTTGTGTTATTCTGTCTGAGCAGGTATTTGTGATGATAGATCTTGAGAAGATCTTTCCGACGCAACAAGAATCGATTCAATCGGAGCAAGAACGCGAAAGCTATGAAGATTCAAAGTTCATGAGCTTGCGTTACAATTGCGGCGGTTACAAAGTGAAGTTGTGGGGTGACTTTATATGGAGTTGGGACCTTTGGGGGTTGGGGAAATTTGTCACTCTACTGTAACAGCTGCAAATTGGTTGGGAACAACCAAGCTAGGTTGGCAAGGGTGGCCAACTTGGATGGATTGGTTGGGAAGGGACAAATGTCAAAATTGGGGTTCCTATAGGGAGGGAATCTTTGTGCTTATGGGGTTTCCTTGGTTGGGGACTCTCTTGGGACCTTCCCTCTCATCCCTCTCTTTCTATCCCAACCTTTCTCTTGCTCCTCTAATTTTTCCTTGAGAGATTCTTGAACTTTGATTGAACTCTTGAGATTGAGTTAAGTTCTCCTCCTACAGCTTACCCCCTAGTGCGTCGAAAGCCATAGCGTCGCGAATACTTCATCAATCAACATGATTCAATTTGGGAACGGTAGCTGAGCTTACGATCTACAACATATCCGAGTTTCGCGACATTCCAACGGCTAGTTTTTTGTCGACGTCGTTTCTTGTGAGGACGACTTTTCTGTCCAGAATTTCGGATTTATATTTTGAGTAATTCTAGCTCCTACGTTCACCTAGACTTCGTCCTTAATCCTAACAAGTGGTATCAGAGCCATATTGAGGACATTGAGAGGAGTCTACAGAAGTGTGAAGACCCTTCTAGACCCACCATGGCCTGTGGGCGTGCCTAAGTGGTGTTCTAAAGGTTGGATGTGACTTCCGCTAAGGGGAAACTCTGCCGAAATTTCGTGGACGCCGACACTTGTGAAAATATCGAGGGAGCTGAGTCTGGACAGCAAAGGGGGAGCTGAAATTCGTCATTTCTCAAGGAGAAGATG
>BQMB01001970.1:0-34582 GCA_027943415.1 Closterium sp. NIES-67
TGCACTTGACCAATACTAGGACCAAAGCCTAACCATGCTGAGACCTGGATTCTATATAATAAACAAAAGCTCCTAAGTTCCATAATTCGTGGGTTTTCAAAACGGTGTTCGACTCGTGAGCATGACTATCGAATTGTAGGACCTTATTCCAAGTCGGCAAAGAGGTATTACTTTTAGAAGTTTTGCACTTGACCCGTACTAAATCCAAGCCTAACCATGCCTCTCAGAGGGGTAGCAAACCATTCACACGCCACTCTCGGAGGGTGGCAAACCACTCCCACGCCACTCTCGGGGGTTGGCAAACCACTCGCACGCCACTCTGGGGGTGGCAAACCACTCGCACACCACTTTGGGGGGTGGCAAACCACTCCCAAGCAACTCTTGGGCGTGGCAAACCATTTGCATGCCACTATCAGGGGGTGGCAAACCACTCACGCACCACTCTCGGAGGGTGGCAAACCACTCGCACGCCACTTAGGGGGTGGCAAACCACTCGCACGCCAATAGGGGGGTGGCAAACCACATGCATGCCAATCTCGGTGGGTGGCAAACCACTCGCACGCCACTCTCGGGGGGTGGCAAACCAATCGCATTCCACTCTGGGGGGTGGCAAACCACTCGCACACCAGTCAGGGGGGTGGGAAACCACTCGCACGCCACTCACATGGGGTGGCAAACCACTCGCACACCACTCGAGGGGGGGGCAAACCACTCCCAAGCCACTCTGGGGGGTGGCAAACCATTCGCACGCCACTCTTGAGGGGTGGCAAACCACTCACACGCCACTCTGAGGAGTGGCAAACCATACGCACCCCACTCGTGGGGGTGGCAAACAACTCGCACGCCACTTTGGTGGGTGGCAAACCACTCGCACGCCACTCTTCTGGGGGGTAGCAAACCACTCGCATGCCACTCTTTGGGGGTGGAAAACCACTCGCATGCCACTCTCGGGGGGTGGCAAACTACTCAAACGCCACTCTGGAAGGGTGGCAAACCTCTCACACGCCACTCGGGGGGGTAGCAAACCACTCGCATGCCACTTCAGGTGTGGAAAACAAATCGCACGCCACTCGAGGGGGTGGCAAACCACTCCCGAGCCACTCTGGAGCGTGGCAAACCATTCGCACGCTACTCTCGGAAGGTGAAAAACCACTCGCACGTCACACTGCAGGGTGGCAAACCACTCGCACGTCAGACTGCGGGGTGGCAAACTATTCGCATGCCACTCTTGGAGGGTGGCAAACCACTCGCACGCCAATCTTGGAGGGTGGCAAACCACTCGAACACCACTCGGGGGGATGGCAAACCACTCGCACGCCACTCTCAGTGGGTGGCAAACGAGTTGCACGACACTCTAGGGGGTGGCAAACCACTCCCAACCCTCTCTAAGGTGTGGCAAACAATTCGCACGCCACTCTCGGAGGGTGGCAAACCACTCCCACGCCACTCTCGGAGGTTGGCAAACCACTCGCATGCCACTCTGGGGAGTGGAAAACCACTCGCACGCCACTCTGGTGGGTGGCAAACCACTCCCAAGCCACTCTGGGGGGTGGCAAACCATTCGCATGCCACTATCAGGCGGTGGCAAACAACTCGCACGCCACTTTGGTGGGTAGCAAACCACTCGCACGCCACTCTTCTGGGGGGTGGCAACCCACTCGCACGCCAATCTGGGGACTGGCAAACCTCTCGCATCCCACTCTCGGAGGTTGGCAAACCACTCGCACGCCACTCTCAGGGGGTGGCAAACCACTCGCATGCCACTCTTGGGGGTGGCAAACCACTCGCATGCCAATCGGGGGGATGGGAAACCACTCGCACGCCACTCTCGGGGGGTGGCAAACCACTCCCACGCCACTCTGGGGGTTGGCAAACCACTTGCACCCCACTCGTGGGGGTGGCAAACAACTCGCACGCCACTTTGGTGGGTTGCAAACCAATCGCACGCTAGTCTTCTGGGGGGTGGCAAACCACTTGCACGCCACTTTCGAGGGGTGGAAAACGACTCGCACGCCACTCTGGGAGGTGGCAAACAACTCGCACGCCACTTTTGAGGGGTGGCAAACCACTCGCACACCACTCGGTGGGGTGGCACACCACTCCCAAGCCACTCAGGGGGTTGGCAAAACCACGCGCACCCCACTGTCAGGGGGCGGCAAACCACTCGCACGCCACTCTCGGGGCGTGGCAAACCACTCGCAAGCCACTCTGGGGGGTGGCAACCCTCTCGCACGCCACTCGGGGGGGTGGCAAACCACTCGCACACCACTTGGGGGGTGGCAAATTACTCGCACGCCACTCGAGGGGGTGCCAAACCACTCTTAAGCCACTCTGAGGGGTGGCAAACCATTCGCATGCCCCCCTCGGGGGGTGGAAAACCACTCGCACGTCACACTGCGGGGTGGCAAACCACTTGCACGTCACACTGCGGGGTGGCAAACAACTCGCACATCACACTGCGGGGTGGCAAAACACTCGCACGCCACTCTTGGAGGGTGGCAAACAACTTGCACGCCAACCATGGAGGGTGGCAAACTACTCGCACACCAGTCGGGGGGGTGGCAAACCACTGGCACGCCACTTTCAGTCGGTGGCAAACCAGTCGCACGCCACTTTCAGTGGTTGACAAACCAGTCGCACGCCACTCGCGGGGGTGGCAAACCACTCCCAAGCCTCTCTGAGGGGTGGCAAACCATTTGCACGCCAGTCTCGCAGTGTGGCAAACCACTCCCACGCCACTTTGGGGGGTGGCAAACCTCTCGCACGCCACTTTGGGGGGTGGCAAACCTCTCGCACGCAACTCTTGGAGGGTGGCAAACCACTCGCACGTCACACTGCGGGATGGCAAACCACTCGCACATCAAACTGCGGGGTGGCAAACTATTCGCACACCACTCTTGGAGGGTGGCAAACCACTCGGACGCCAATCTTAGAGGGTGGCAAACCACTCGAATGCCACTTGGGGTAATGGCAAACCACTCGCACGCCACTCTCGGTAGGTGGCAAAGGAGTCGCACGCCACTCGTGGGGTTGGCAAACCACTCCCAAGCCTTTCTGAGGGGTGGCAAACCATTCGCACGCCACTATGGGGAGGTGGCAAACTATTCGCACGCCACTTTTGGAGGGTGGCAAACCGCTCCCACGCCAATCTTGGAGGGTGGCAAACCACTCGCACGCCACTCTCAGGGGGTGGCAAACCACTCGCATGCCACTCTGGGGGGTGGCAAACCACTCGCACGCCAATCAGGGGGGTGCAAAACCACTCGCACGCCACCCTCGGGGGGGTGGCAAACCACTCGCACACCACTCGGGGGGGTTGCAAACCACTCCCAAGCCACTCTGCGGGGTGGCAAACCATTCGCACGCCACTCTCGGGGGGTGGCAAACTATTCGCACGCCACTCTTGTAGGGTGGTAAACCACTCGCACGCCAAACTTGGAGGGTGGCAAACCACTCGAACGCCACTCGGGGGGATGGCAAACCACTCGCATGCCACTTTCGGTGGGTGGCAAACGAGTCGCACGCAACTCTGTTGGGTGGAAAACAACTCCCAAGCCTCTCTGGGGGGGTGGCAAAACATTTGCGCGCCAATCTCGGAGGGTGGCAAACCACTCTCAATCCACTCTCGAGGGTTGGCAAACCACTCGCATGCCACTCTTGGGAGTGGCAAACCACTTGCCGCCACTCTGGGGGGTGGCAAACCAGTCCCAAGCGTCTTTGGGGGGTGGCAAACCATTCCCATGCCACTATCAAGGGGTGGCAAACCACTCACACGCCACTCTCGGGGGGTGGCAAACCACTCGCACGCCACTCTAGGGGGTGGCAAACCACTCGCACGCCAATCGGTGTGATGGCAAACCACTCGCACGCCACTCTCCGTGGGTGGCAAACCTGTGGCACGCCACTTGGGGGGGTGGGGAAACCACTCCCAAGCCTCTCTGAGGGGTGGCAAACCATTCGCACGCCACTCTCGGAGGGTGGCAAACCACTCCCACGCCACTCTCGGAGGGTGGCAAACCAGTCGCACACCACTCTCAGGGGGTGGCAAACAACTCGCATGCCAGTCTAGGGGGTGGCAAACCACTCGCACGCCAATCAGGGAGGTGGGAAACCACTCGCACAACACTCTCGGGGGGGTGGCAAACCACTCGCACACCACTCGGGGGGGTGGCAAACCACTCCCAAGCCACTCTGGGGGGTGGCAAACCATTCGCATGCCACTCTCAGAGGGGGGCAATCCACTCGCACGCCACTCTAGGGGTGGCAAACCACTCGCACGCCACTCGAGGAGGTTGAAAATCACTCGCACGCCACTTTCGTGGGGTGGCAAACAACTCGCACGCCACTCTTGGCGGGTGGCAAACCACTTGCACGCCACTGTCAGGGGGCGGCAAACCACTCGCACGCCATTCTCGGGGCGTGGCAAACCACTCCCACTCCACTCTGGGGGGTGGCAACCCTCTCGCACGCCACTCGGGGGGGTGGCAAACCACTCGTACGCCACTTGGGGGTGGCAAATTACTCGCACACCACTCGAGGGGGTGGCAAACCAATCCCAAGCCACTCTGAGGGGTGGCAAACCATTCGCACGCCACTCTCGGGGCGTGGAAAACCACTCGCACGTCACACTCCGGGGTGGCAAACCATTCGCACGTCATACTGCGAGGTGGCAAACCACTCGCACTTAACTCGCTCGCCAATCTTGGAGGGTGGCAAACTACCTGCACCCCACTCGGGGGTGTGGCAAACCACTCGCACGGCACTTTCGGTGGGTGGCAAACCGGTAACACGCCACTCGCACAACACTCTGGGGGGTGGCAAACCACTCCCAAGCCACTCTGGGGGGTGGCAAACCATTCGCATGCCACTATCTGGGGGTGGCAAACCACTCGCGCACCACTCTCGAGGGGTGGCAAACAACTCACACGCCACTCTGGGGGGTGGCAAACCACTCGCACGCCAATCGGGGGGGTGGAAAAACCCCTAGCATGCCACCCTCGGGGGGTGGCAAATAACTCACACGCCACTCTTAGCGGGTGGCAAACCACTCGCATGCCACTCTGGGGGGTGGCAAACCACTCGCACACCACTCGGGGTGGTGGCAAATCACTCCCAAGCCACTCTGGGGGGTGGCAAACCATTCGCACGCCTCTTGGGGGGTGGCAAACCACTCACACGCCACTCTGGGGGGATGCAAGCCACTTGCATCCCACTCGTGGGGTTGGCAAACAGCTCGCACGCTACTTTGGTGGGTGGCAAACAATTCGCATGCTACTCTTCAGGGGGTTGGCAAACCACTCGCATGCCAGTTTTGAGGGGTGGAAAAACACTCGCACGCCACTCTGGGAGGTGGCAAACAACTCGCACGCCACTTTTGAGCGGTGGCAAACCACTCGAACGCCAATCGAGGGTTGGGAAACCACTCGCACGCCACTCTTAGGGGGGTGGCAAACCACTCCCAAGCCAATTGGGGGGGTGGCAAACCACTCGCACGCCACTCTGGGGGGGTGGCAAACCACTCACACGCCACTCTGGGGGGTGGCAAACCACTCGCACCCAACTCGTGGGGATGACAAAGTGCTCCAGACGAAGTGCTCAAGACGAAGTGCTCCAGACCAAGTGCTCCAAACCAAGTGCTCCAAACAAAGTGCTCCAGAAGAAAGTGTTCCAGACAAAGTTCACCAGACGAAGGGCTCCAAACAAACATGCCCCAGACGAAATAGCACCCGACAAAGTGCTCCAACCGAAAGTGCTCCAGACAAAGTGCTCTGGACGAATGTGCACTAGATGAAGTGCTTCAGCAGAAGTGCTCCAGACGAAGTGCTCCAGGCAAAAGTGCACAAGACTAAGTGCTCCTGACGAAGTGCTCTAGACCAAGTGCTCCAGACAAAGTGCTCCAGATCATGTGCTCTAGACCAACTGCTCTAGATGAAGTGCTCCAGACGAATGTGCTCCGGACAAAAGTGCTCCTGACAAAAGTGCACCAGATCAAGTGCTCCAGACGAATTGCTCCACTCAAAAGACAAAAGTGCTATAGACAAAGGTGCTGACGAAGAGCTATAGACAAAAGTGCTGTAGACAAAAGTGCTCCAGGCGAAAGTGCACAAGACGAAGTGCACCAGACGAAAGTGTACCAGACGAAGTTCACCAGACGAAGTGCTCCAAACAAACGTGCTCCAGACGAAATAGCACCAGACAAAGTGCTCCAGTCGAAAGTGCTCCAGACAAAGTGCTCCAAACGAACATGCTCCAAAAGAAAAGGCACCAGACGAAGTGCTCCAGACGAAGTGCTCCAGATGAAAGTGCTTTAGACAAAGTGCTCCAAACGAAAGAACTCCGGACAAAAGTGCTCCAGATGAACGTCCACTAGACGAGGTGCTCTAGACAAAGTGCTCCAGACGAAGTGCTCAAGACGAAGTGCTCCAGACGAAGTGCTCAATGCGAAAGTGCAACAGACTAAGTGCTCCTAACGAAGTACTCTAGACCAAGTGCTCCAGACCATGTGCTCTTGACCAAGTGCACTAGATAAAGTTCTCCAGACAAAAGTGCTCTAGAAAGTGCTCCAGACAAAAGTGCTCCAGACGAAAGTGCACCGGATGAAGTGCTCCAGACAAAGTGCTCTACATTAAGTGCTCAAGACAAAGGTGCTCTAGACGAAAGTACATCACACGAAAGTTCTCGAGACGAAAGTGCACCAGATAAATGTGCATCGGATGAAGTGCTTCGGACGAAGTGCTCCAGATAAAGTGCTCCAGACGAAGGGCAGCAGACAAGCGCACTAGACAAAAGTGATTCATACGAAAGTAATTTAGACAAAGTGCACCAGACAACGTGCCACAGACGAAGTGCTCCAGACGAAGTTCTCTATACGAAAGTGCTCCACACAAAAGTGCTCCAGATGAAGTGTGCAAACGAAAGTGCTCCACAAGAAGTACTCTAGACGAATGTGCTGCTTACAAAGTGCTCAAGACCAAGTGCCCCAGACCAAGTTCTCCAGACCAAGTGCTCCAAACAAAAATGCTCCAGATGAAAGTGCTCTCGACAAAAGTGCACCAGACGAAGTTCTCCAGACGAAGTGATTCAGACGAAAGTTCTCCAGACGAAGTGCTCCAAACGAACGTACTCTAGATGAAGTGCTCCAGACGAAGTGCTCAAGATGAAGTCCTCCAGACCAAGTGCTCCAAACCAAGTGCTCTAGAAGAAAGTGTTCCAGACGAAAGTGCTCTAGACAAAAGTGCACCAGACGAAGCGCTCCAGACGAATTGCTCCAGTCGAAGTGCTCCCGACGAAGTGCTCCAGGGAAAGTGCTTCAGACTAAGTGCAAAAGACGAAGTGTACCAGATGAAAGTTTACCAGACGAAGTTCACTACACGAAGGGCTCCAGACGAATGTGCTCCAGACGAAATAGCACCAGACAAAGTGCTCCAGCCGAAAGTGCTCAAGATGAAGTGCTCCAAACGAACGTGCTCCAGACGAAAGGCACCAGACAAAGTTCTCCAGATGAAGTGCTCTAAACGAAGTGCTCTAGGCAAAGTGCTCCATGCGAAGTGCTCCAGACGAAGTGCTCCAGATGAAAGTGCTTTAGACGAAGTGCTCCAGACAAAAGAACTCCGGACAAAAGTACTCCAGACGAATGCGCACTAGATGAGGTGCTCTAGACAATGTGCTCCACACGAAGTGATCCAGATGGAGTGCTCGAGAACAAGAGCTCCAGACCAGGTGCTCCAAACAATGTGCTCCAGACGAAGTGCTCCAGAAGAAAGTGGTCTCGACATAAGTGCACTTGAAGAAGTGCTCCAGACAAAGTGCTCCAGACGAAGTGCACAAGATGAAGTGAACCAGACGAAGGTGCAAAAAGTTATGGTATTGTATGTGCTCCTTTTTCCAGTACTTGAGCATTTTCCTACGAGACCTCAACTTGGTTATCTTGCTATTGAGCATGCTCAAACATCTTGCTTTTGGCATGCATGGTTAGTGTATGGGCTCAAGAGCATGCTGGCATGTGCTCGGATGCAAAACCCAGGTGTGTGGGAAGTTTTGGTATCTCAAGCGTTTTCGCATGTCCAAGTTCTTGAGTGGTACCCCACCAAACAACAACCTGTTTTTTCATTTAGGATCTTGTTCACCAAAAATCTTTCCCTTTGCATTCATAGCTAGTGTATGGCCTCAAGAGCATCATGGCTTGTGCTCAGATCCAAAATCCAAGTGGTTGGGAAGTTATAGTATGTCAACTATTGTCCCATGACTAAACACTAGAGCATTGCCCAAAAATACCTCAACATTTCATTTCGTTTTTCAGATACAAAGCAATTTCTAAGCTCTTGTTTTCCATGAACAGTTAGTGCATGGGTTCAAGATAATCGTGGCTTGTGCTCAGATCCAAAACCTAAGTGTGCAAAAAGTAATGGTATTGTATGTGCTCCTTTTTCCAGTACTTGAGCATTTTCCTACGAGACCTCAACTTGGTTATCTTGCTATTGAGCGTGCTCAAACATCTTGCTTTTTGCATGCATGGTTAGTGTATGGGCTCAAGAGCATGCTGGCCTGTGCTCGGATGCAAAACCGGTGTGTGTAGGAAGTTGTGGTATCTCAAGCGTTTTCGCATGTCCAAGTTCTTGAGTGGTACCCCACCAAACAACAACCTGTTTTTTCATGTAGGATGTTGTTCACCAAAACTCTTTCCCCTTGCATACATAGCTAGTGTATGGCCTCAAGAGCATCATGGCTTGTGCTCAGATCCAAAATCCAAGTGGTTGGGAAGTTATAGTATGTCAACTATTGTCCCATGACTAAACACTAGAGCATTGCCCAAAAATACCTCAACATTTCATTTCGTTTTTTCAGATACAAAGCAATTTCTAAGCTCTTGTTTTCCATGAACAGTTAGTGCATGGGTTCAAGATAATCGTGCCTTGTGCTCAGATCCAAAACCTAAGTGTGCAAAAAGTAATGGTATTGTATGTGCTCCTTTTTCCAGTACTTGAGCATTTTCCTACGAGACCTCAACTTGGTTATCTTGCTATTGAGCGTGCTCAAACATCTTGCTTTTTGCATGCATGGTTAGTGTATGGGCTCAAGAGCATGCTGGCCTGTGCTCGGATGCAAAACCGGTGTGTGTAGGAAGTTGTGGTATCTCAAGCGTTTTCGCATGTCCAAGTTCTTGAGTGGTACCCCACCAAACAACAACCTGTTTTTTCATGTAGGATGTTGTTCACCAAAACTCTTTCCCCTTGCATACATAGCTAGTGTATGGCCTCAAGAGCATCATGGCTTGTGCTCAGATCCAAAATCCAAGTGGTTGGGAAGTTATAGTATGTCAACTATTGTCCCATGACTAAACACTAGAGCATTGCCCAAAAATACCTCAACATTTCATTTCGTTTTTCAGATACAAAGCAATTTCTAAGCTCTTGATTTCCATGAACAGTTAGTGCATGGACTCAAGATAATCGTGGCTTGTGCTCAGATCCAAAACCTAAGTGTGCAAAAAGTAATGGTATTGTATGTGTTCCTTTTCCAGTACTTGAGCATTGTAAGTGCTCAATGCGAAAGTGCAACAGACTAAGTGCTCCTAACAAAGTACTCTAGACCAAGTGCTCCAGACCATGTGCTCTTGACCAAGTGCTCCAGATAAAGTTCTCCAGACAAAAGTGCTCTAGAAAGTGCTCCAGACAAAAGTGCTCTAGAAAGTGCTCCAAGCAAAGCGAAGCTAAGCGAAGAAAAGCAAGGTTAAGGGAAGCTAAGCAAAGCGTAGCTAAGCGAAGCGAAGGGAAGCTAAGCGAAGCGAAGCGAAGCTAAGCGAATCCAAGCAAAGCTAAGCAAAGCAAAGCGAAGCTAAGCGAAGCAAAGCGAAGCTAAGCGAAGCGAAGGGAAGCAAAGCGAAGAGAAGAAAAGAGAAGCGTAGCGAAGAGAAGCAAAGCTAAGAGAAGCAAAACGAAGCAATGCGCAGCTATGCGAAGCGAAGCGAAGCTAAGCGAAGCTAAGCGAAGCGAAGCGAAGCTAAACGAGCTAAGCGAAGCTAAGCGAAGGGAAGCGAAGCGAAGCGAAGCGAAGCTCAGAGAAGCGAAGCTAAGCGAAGTGAGGCGAAGCTAAGCGAAGCTAAGGAAATCGCAGTGAAGCTAAGCGAAGTGAAGCTAAGCAAAGCGAAGCTAAGCGAAGCTAAGAGAAGCGAAGCGAAGCTAAGCGATGTGAGGCGAAGCTAAGCGAAGCTAAGGGAATGGAAGTGAAGCTAAGCAAAGTTATGCGAAGCGAAAGGAAGCTAAGCGAAGCTAAGCGAAGCGAAGCGAAGCGAAGCGAAGCTAAGCGAAGCGAAGCGAAGCGAAGCGAAGCTAAGCGAAGCGAAGTGAAGCTAAGGGAAGCGAATCGAAGCTAAGGGAAGCGAAGCGAAGCTAAGCGAAGCTAAGCGAAGTGAAGCTAATCGAACCGAAGCTAAGCGAAGCGAAGCGAAGGTAAGCGAAGCGAAGCAAAGAGAAGCAAAGAGAAGCAAAGCGAAGAGAAGCGAAGCTAAGAGAAGCAAAGCAAAGCTATGCGAAGCGAAGCAAAGCTAAGCGAAGCTTTGGGAAGCGAACCGAAGCTAAGGGAAGCGAAGCTAAGAGAAGCGAAGCGAAGCGAAGCTCGGCGAAGCTAAGCAAAGCAAAGCGAAGCTAAGCGAAGCTAAGCGAAGCGAAGCTAAGCGAATCTAAGCGAAGCTAAGCGAAGCGAAGCTAAGCGAAGCTAAGCGAAGCTAAGCGAAGCGAAGCGAAGCTAAGCGAAGCTAAGCGAAGCGAAGCAAAGCTAAGCAAAGCTAAGCGAAGCTAAGCGAAGCGAAGCGAAGCAAAGTGAAACGAAGCAATGCTTAGCAAAGCGAAGTGAAGCAAAGCTAAGCAAAGCTAGGCGAAGCTAAGCAAAGCGAAGCGAAGCTAAGAGAAGAGAAGCGAAGATAAGCGAATGAAAGCGAAGCTAAGCGAAGCGAAGCGAAGCTAAGCGAAGCGAGGCTAAGCGAAGCGAACAGGAAGCTAAGCAAAGCGAAGCGAAGCTAATCGAAGCGAAACTAAGCGAAGCAAACATGAAGCTAAGCGAAGTGAAGCTAAGCGAAGCGAAGTGAAGAGAAGCTAAGCGAAGCGAACACGAAGCTAAGCAAAGCTAATCGAAGCGAAGTTAAGCGAAGCTAAAAGAAGCGAAGAGAAGCGAAGCGAAGCAAAGCGAAGGTAAGCAAAGCTAAGAGAAGCGAAGCGAAGCTAAGCGAAGCGAGGCAAAGCTAAGCGAAGCTAAGGGAATCGAAACGAAGCTAAGCGAAGTTATGCGAAGCGAAGCGAAGCTAAGGGAAGTGAACCAAACCTAAGGGAAGTGAAGCAAAGCAAAGCTAAGCGAAGTTTAGCAAAGCAAAGCAAAGCGAAGCGAAGCTAGGAGAAGCTAAGCAAAGCTAAGCAAAGCTAAGCGAATCAAAGCTAAGCGAAGCAAAGCAAAGATAAGCAAAGCTAAGCAAGGCGAAGCACAGAGAAGGGGAGAGAGGCAAAGCGAAGCTTAGCGAAGCCAAGCTAAGCGAAGCTAAGAGAAGCGAAGCTTAGCGAAGCGAAGCAAAGCGAAGCTAAGCGAAGCGAAGAGAAGCGAAGGGAAGCTAAGCGAAGCGAAGCGAAGAGAAGCAAAGAGAGCGAAGCGAAAAGAAGCGAAGCTAAGAGAAACAAAGCGAAGCTAAATGCAGGTATGCAAAGCGAAGCGAAGCTAAGCGAAGCGAAGCGAAGCTAAGGGAAGCGAACCGAAGCTAAGGGAAGCGAACCGAAGCTAAGGGAAGCGAAGCGAAGCTAAGCGAAGCTAGGCGAAGCTAAGCGAAGCGAAGTGAAAGAAGCAAAGCTTAGCTAAGCGAAGCTAGGCGAAGCTAGGCGAAGCGAAGCGAAGCGAAGCGAAGCGAAGCTAAGCTAAGCGAAGCGAAGCGAAGCGAAGCTAAGCAAAGCGAAGCGAAGCTATGCGATGCTAAGCGAAGCGAAGCAAAGAGAAGCGAAGAGAGGCAAAGCAAAGCTAAGCGAAGCTAAGAGAAGCGAAGCGAAGCGAAGCTAAGCGAAGCGAAGCTAAGCGAAGCGAAGCAAAGAGAAGCGAAGAGAGGCAAAGCGAAGCTAAGCGAAGCGAAGCTAAGCGAAGCTAAGAGAAGCGAAGCGAAGCGAAGTGAAGCAAAGCGAAGCTAAGCGAAGCAAAGCGAAGCGAAGCGAAGAGAAGCGAAGAGAAGCGAAGGAAAGCTAAGCGAAGCAATGCGAAGCAAAGCGAAGCAAAGGGAAGCTTAGCGAAGCAAAGCAAAGCGAAGCGAAGCGAAGCTAAGCGAAGCGAAGAGAAGCATAAAGAAGCGAAGCAAAAAGAAGCGAAGCTAAGAGAAGCAAAGCGAAGCTAAGCGCAGCGAAGCGCAGCGAAGCGAAGCGAAGCGCAGCGAAGCGAAGCTAAGCGAAGCGAAGCGAAGCTAAGGGAAGCGAGCCGAAGCTAAGGAAAGCGAAGCGAAGCTAAGCGAAGCGAAGCGAAGCTAAGCGAAGCGAAGCTAAGCGAAGCGAAGCGAAGCTAAGCGATGCGAGGCTAAGCGAAGCGAACAGGAAGCTAAGCGAAGCGAAGCGAAGCTAATCGAAGCGAAGTGAAGCTCGGCGAAGCTAAGCAAAGCAAAGTGAAGCTAAGCAAAACTAAGCTAAGCTAAGCGAAGCTAAGCGAAGCGAAGCGAAGCTAAGCGAAGCGAAGCGAAGCTAAGCGAATCTAAGCGAAGCTAAGCGAATCGAAGCGAAGCGAAGCTAAGCGAAGCGAAGCGAAGCAAAGTGAAACGAAGCAATGCTTAGCAAAGCGAAGTGAAGCAAAGCTAAGCGAAGCTAGGCGAAGCTAAGCAAAGCGAAGCGAAGCTAAGAGAAGCTAAGAGAAGCTAAGCGAAGCTAAGAGAAGCTAAGCAAAGCTAAGCGAAGGTAAGCGAAGCCAAGCAAAGCTAAGCAAAGCGAAGCGAAGGTAAGCGAAGCTAAGCGAAGCTAAGCGAAGCGAAGCTAAGCTAAGCCAAGCTATGCGAAGCGAAGCGAAGCTAAGCGAAGCGAAGCTAAGCGAAGCGAAGCGAAGCTAAGCGAAGCGAAGCTAAGTGAAGCGAACACGAAGCTAAGCGAAGCGAAGCAAACAGGAAGCTAAGCGAAGCGAAGCGAAGCTAATCGAAGCGAAGCGATGCGAAGCGAAGCGAAGCGATGCGAAGCGAAGCGAAGCTAAGGGAAGCTAAGGGAAGCGAAGCAAAGCGAAGCTAAGCGAAGCGAAGCGAAGCTAAGCGAAGCGAAGAGAAGCATAAAGAAGCGAAGCAAAAAGAAGCGAAGCTAAGAGAAGCAAAGCGAAGCTAAGCGCAGCGAAGCGAAGCGAAGCGCAGCGAAGCGAAGCGAAGCGCAGCGAAGCGAAGCGAAGCGCAGCGAAGCGAAGCGAAGCGAAGCTATGCGAAGCGAACCGAAGCTAAGGGAAGCGAACCGAAGCTAAGGGAAGCGAAGCGAAGCTAAGCGAAGCGAAGCGAAGCGAAGCTAAGCGAAGCGAAGCGAATCGAAGCTAAGCGAAGCTAAGCGAAGCTAAGCGAAGCGAGGCTAAGCGAAGCGAACAGGAAGCTAAGCGAAGCAAACATGAAGCTAAGCGAAGCTAAGTGAAGCGAAGTGATGAGAAGCTAAGCGAAGCGAACACGAAGCTAAGCGAAGCTAATCGAAGCGAAGCGAACACGAAGCTAAGCGAAGCTCAAAGAAGCGAAGAGAAGCGAAGCGAAGCTAAGCGAAGCGAGGCGAAGCGAAGCTAAGCGAAGCGAAGCAAAGGTAAGCGAGGCTAAGAGAAGCAAAGCGAAGCTAAGCGAAGCAAGGCGAAGCTAAGCGAAGCTAAGGGAATCGAAACGAAGCTAAGCGAAGTTATGCGAACCGAAGCGAAGCTAAGCAAAGCGAAGCGAACCGAAGCGAAGCGAAGCGAAGCGAAGCGAAGCGAAGCGAAGCGAAGCGAAGCTAAGGGAAGTGAACCAAAGCTAAGGGAAGTGAAGCGAAGCAAAGCTAAGCGAAGCGAAGCGAAGCAAAGCAAAGCGAAGCGAAGCTAAGAGAAGCTAAGCGAAGCGAAGCGAAGCGAAGCGAAGCGAAGCGAAGCTAAGTGAAGCGAAGCGAAGCAAAGCTAAGCGAAGCAAAGCAAAGTTAAGCGAAGCTAAGCTAAGCGAAGCGAAGCTATGCGAAGCGACGCGAAGCTAAGCGAAGTGAAGCGAAGCGAAGAGAAGCGAACCGAAGCTAAGGACAGTGAATCGAAGCGAAGCAAAGCAAAGCGAAGCAAAGCTAAGCGAAGCGAAGCGATGCTAAGCGAATCTTAGCGGAACTAAGCGAAGCTAAGCGAAGCTAGGTGAAGCTAAGCGAGGAGAAGCAAAGCGATGCTAAGCGAAGCGAAGCGAAGCTAAGCAAAGCAAAGCAAAGTTAAGCGAAGCTAAGAGAAGCGAAGCTAAGCGAAGCGAAGTGAAGCTCAGCGAAGCTAAGCGAAACGAAGCGAAGCTAAGCGAAGCGAAGCGAAGCGAAGCGAAGTTAAGCGAAATGAAGCTTAGCGAAGCAAAGCTAAGTGAAACGAAGCGAAGAGAAGCAAAGAGAAGCAAAGCAAAGAGAATCGAAGAGATGCAAAGAGAAGCGGAGCGAAGAGAAGCGAAGCTAAGAGAAGCAAAGCAAAGCTAAGCGCAGCTATGCGAAGGGAAGCGAAGCTAAGCGAAGCTAAGCGAAACTAAGCGAAGCGAAGTGAAGCTAAGGGAAGCGAAACGAAGCTAAGGGAAGCGAAGCGAAGCGAAGCTAAGCGAAGCGAAGCAAAGCGAAGGAAAGCAAAGCAAAGCGAAACAAATCTATGTGAAGCTAAGCGAAGCTAAGTGAAGCTAAGCGAAGCTAAGCGAAGCGAAATGAAGCCAAGCAAAGCTAAGCGAAGCGAAGCGAAGCCAAGCGAAGCTAAGCGAAGCTATTCAAAGAGAAGCTAAGCAAAGCAAAGCGAAGTTAAGCAAAGCTAAGAGAAGCGAAGCTAAGCGAAGCAAAGTGAAGCTAAGCGAAGGGAACCGAAGCTAAGCAAAGCGAAGCGAAGAGAAGCAAAGAGCAGCAAAGAGAAGCAAAGCGAAGCTTATCGCAGCTATGCGGAGCGAAGCAAAGCTACGCGAAGCTAAGCAAAGCGAAGCGAAGCTAAGCAAATCGAAGCTAAGCGAAGCTAAGCGAAGCAAAGCGAAGTTAAGGGAAACTATGCGACGCAAAGTGAAGCTAAGCGAATCTATGCGAAGCTAACCAAAGCAAAGCAAAGCTAAGCGAATCTAAGCGAAGCGAAGCGAAGCTAAGCGAAGCCAAGGGAAGCTAAGCGAAGCGAAGCGAAGTTAAGCGAAGCGAAGCTTAGCAAAGCGAAGCTAAGCGAAGCGAAGCGAAGAGAAGCAAAGAGAAGCGAAGCGATGAGAAGCGAAGCGAAGCTTAGCGAAGCGAAGCGAAGAGAAGCAAAGAGAAGTGAAGCGAAGAGAAGCGAAGCTAAGAGAAGCAAAGCGAAGCTAAGCGCAGCTATGCGAACCGCAGCGAAGCGAAGCTAAGGGAAGCGAACCAAAGCTAAGGGAATTGAAGCAAACCTAAGCGAAGCTACGCGAAGCAAAGCGAAGCGAAGCGAAGAGAAGCGAAGAGAGGCAAAGAGAAGCTAAGCGAAGCGAAGCGAAGCTAAGAGAAGCGAAGCGAAGCGAAGCGTAGCTAAGCGAAGAGAAGCGAAGAGAAGTGAAGCGAAGCTAAGCAAAGCAATGCGAAGTGAAGAGAAGCTAAGCGAAGCAAAGCGAAGAGAAGCATAGAGAAGCGAAGCGAAAAGAAGCAAAGCAAAGAGAAGCAAAGCGAAGCTAAGCGCAGGTATGCGAAGCGAAGCGAAGCTAAGCGAAGCTAAGAGAAGCAAAGAAAATCTAAGCGCAGCTATGCGAAGCGAAGCGAAGCTAAGGGAAGCGAACTGAAGCGAAGCGAAGCTAAGGGAAGCAAAGCGAAGCGAAGCTAAGGGAAGCGAAGCAAAACGAATCTAGGCTAAGCGAAGTGAAGCTTAGCGAAGCTAAGGGAAGTGAAGCATAGCGAAGCTAAGCGAATCTAAACGAAGCTAAGAGAACCAAAGCGAAGCGAAGCAATCTTGTTAGGATTAAGGACGGAGTCTAGGTGAACTTAGGAGCTAGAATTACTCGAAATATAAATCCGAAATTCTGGACAGAAAAGTCATCTTCACAAGGAACGACGTGGACGAAAAACTAGCTGTTGGAATGTCGCGAAAATCGGATATGTTGTAGATTGTAATCTTAGCTACCGTTCTTGTTGTAGATTTATCTTTCCAGGGGGTTTTACCTCATCAAGCATATCTTCCTGTGGGGTCATGTGACTGGTGCAACCTGAATCAATCACCCAGTGCATGAGAGGGTGCATCACAACCTTTCCTACAGATCCCACATCACCCTCATGCCCATGCACATCCTCAACCATGAGAAACATCCCAGGATAGGTATTACCTTGTGCACCTGAGCCTTGCACAGCGCCACCTTGTGCGCGTTCACCACTTGGCGACACATGCCTGGAGGTGCCCATCCCTCCGGCCTGCTAAAGCACTTGAACCAAGGATGTCCGACCTTCTTGCAGTACCAGCAGGTGCCCTCCATTCTGGTACTCCCCCTACCACCAGAGCTCCCATGCCCCTCATTATAGTCACCTCGGCCTCTACCTCTGCCAAAGCTCCTCCCATGGCCTCGGCCTCTCCAACCCCCTCTTCCTCTGCCACGCCCCGCAGCTCCATACCCCTCAGCAGTCTTAGTGGCAGCACCGCCTCCCACATGGCGTCTGCAGAAGTCCTCCTGCAGAATCTGCTGCCTTAGCCACTCAGGTGTCCATTGATCTTGCTGAGAGTTGAGGGTGGGGATGAGGTTGTCCCAAGAGTTGTCCAACACCGAGATGATCTTGGTGCACTGCTGCAGCTGAGATACACTGCTGCCCACTGCTGCCATCCTTGCATAGGTGTCCTTGATCTTGTCAAGGACCGGCTTCACATCGTCCCCTGGTCGCATGGAGATGGCAGCAAGTTCCTTCTCGAGCACGATCACCATCGGGAGAGTGTTGGGCTGAATCACATCGCGTAGTAGTTTCCACACCCTTGGACCCGAATCATCCGCTTCCACAAGATCCTTGATGTGCTCGAACATCTCCTTGTTGACCGATTGAAGGATGAGGTCAAAAAGCACCGCGCTTTTCTCAATCCACCGCTCACGTGCTTCGCCTTCTTCCGGCATCTTCTCCTCCCCAACAGCAATCTTCAGTAGCTTGTAGCGTTTGAAGGCACTCCTCATGTGCCCGCTCCATTCCTCATAGTTGGAGCCATCCAAAGCTTCAACTTTTGATGGTGGCGGCTCACTTGTCTTCTCAGGTACAGCTCCTCTTCCATTAGCATCTCCTCCTCTCTCATTCATCTTCTCCTTGAGAAATGACGAATTTCAGCTCCCCCTTTGCTGTCGAGACTCAGCTCCCTCGATATTTTCACAAGTGTCGGCGTCCACGAAATTTCGGCAGAGTTTCCCCTTAGCGGAAGACACATCCAACCTTTAGAACACCACTTAGGCACACCCACAGGCCATGGTAGGTCTAGAAAAGTCTTCAAACTTTTGTAGACTCCTCTTAATGTCCTTAATATCGCTCTGATACCACTTGTTAGGATTAAGGACGGAGTCTAGGTGAACTTAGGAGCTAGAATTACTCAAAATATAAATCTGAAATTCTGGACAGAAAAGTCGTCTTCACAAGAAACGACGTCGACAAAACACTAGCCGTTTGAATGTCTCGAAAATCGAATATGTTGTAGCTTGTAATCTTAGCTACCGTTCTCAATTTGAATCATGTCAATTGATGGAGTATTCGCGACGCTATGTCTTTCGACGCACTGAGGGGTAAGCTGTAGGAGGAGAACTTAACTCAATCTCAAAAAGTTCAATCAAAGTTCAAGAATCTCACAAGGAATTGGAGGAGCAAGAGAAAGGTTGGGATGGAAGAGAGGGATGAGAGGGAAGGTCCCAAGAGAGTCCCCAACCAAGGAAACCCCATAAGCACAAAGATTCCCTCCCTATAGGAACCCCAACTTTGACATTTGTCCCTTCCCAACCAATCCAACCAAGTTGGCCACCCTTGCCAACCTAGCTTGGTTGTTCCCAACCAATTTTGCAGCTGCTACAGTAGAGTGACGAATTTCCCCAACTCCCAATAGTCCCAACTCCATATAAAGTCACCCCACAATTTCACTTTGTAACCGCCGCAATTATAACGCAAGCTCATCAACTTTGAACCTTCATAGCTTTCGCGTTCTTGCTCCGATTGAAGCGATTCTTGTTGCGTCCGAAAGATCTTCTCAAGATCTATCATCACAAAATACCTGCTCAAACAAAAAAACACAAAACACATTCCCAAACTCCATAACACACCACACACAAATTCTTTCATGCACTGTCAAACCATACGTGCAAGTTGAAAACATGGGATGGGAGGCAGACAGAATGTGATAGCATATGATGACATCACACAAGAATCTCCCCCTCTGGCTGCCAACCATCATCCACCATATCACATCGCAAGCATGCATACTCAATGCACACTCATCTCAGCAAGCTTCATGCCCTTCGAATGATCCGCCTCCGCCAGACGCTTAGTGAAAATATCTGCTGCCTGCTGATGGGTCTTCACTATCTCCAGCCGCACCTCCTTATCAAGGAGTCTCCTTACCCAATGCCACTTAGGCTTTATGTGTTTTGTCAGCCCATGCAGACAAGCATTCTTGGCCAGCTTCACTGCAGACTCATTGTCACAGAAGACAACTGTCGGCTCCTCCTGACCAACTCCCAACTCCTCCAACAAGCGCCTCAGCCACACCACTTCCTTGGCCCCATGGTGTAAGGCCATGTACTCAGTCTCACATGAGAACAATCCCACCTCATTCTGCTTCTTGCTGCGCCAGCTCACAGCACCACCTCCCAGCAAGCACACATAACCCCCAATGCTGGTGCCATCCGCTTTCACTGAGTTGAAGCTAGCGTCAATACCTTTGGCTGAGGAATTGCAGCCCAATAGCACAATGCAATCTCATCTTCCTCAATCTGCTCAACCACACTCCCAGCCTGCACCACATTCGGCTTGCCTCTTCCCCCATAGGTCAGCCTCACCGGAGGGCGCACATCCCTCCTAGATCGCTCAGGCGGGTGTGGAACTCGAGGTGGAGACTCATGCTGTTGCTGCTGCTGCTCCACTTCAGCTGCTCCCCCTTCCTCAGTCACCCCAGACATCTCCTCCTCAGACACTGCAACCTCCACCTGTCTTGAAGGCCTGCCTCCACAATGAGCGGTGTAGATGGAAGCTTCTGTTGCTGCTGCTTCCATTCCTTGTAGTACAGGGACTCCAGAAACTTCACATCCCTTGACACTGTCAACTTCTGGGTGGTCAAGTCCCATAGCAGCCACCCCTTGTGATCCTTTGCAAACCCCAAGTGCACACCCCATCTTCCAGAAGCCTCCAACTTCCCCCTTTTCTCCTTAGGCACATGAAACACCACATGGCACCCAAATGCCCTCAGCATGTTCACAGCTGGAGCACTCCCATACCACTTGGTATATGGGATCCACTCCTTATCCCCAACTGTAGCCACCACCCTGTTCTTCACAAGGGCGACCTGCCTCAGTGCAGACACCCAAAACGGATCAGGCAGCCCTGCACGCCCAAGGAGAGTGCGTGCCCCCTCCTACAAGGTCCTGTTGAACCTCTCAGCCACGCCATTCTGCTGCGCGTTGTAGGGCACTGTCAATTGATGTTGGATCCCCTTCCTCTTCAACTCCCCCTCAAAATCAGCTCCAATGAACTCCCCACCATTATCACTGCGGATCACCTTCACCTTGTGTCCGCATTCCCTCTGAGCTCTAGGCATCCACTCCTTAAGGACAGCCGCTGCCACCTCCCCCTTGCTCTTCAAAGGGTAAACCCACACTTCCCGAGTGTGGTCATCCACAATTGTCAAGAAATAGCGGTTGCCTGAGAGGGAAGGGGCTCTTGTGGGCCCCACCACATCCATGTGCACAAGTGCAAGTGGGGTCTTGGCTGGTCCTGTAGTGCTGTTGAAGGGGAACTTGGAGAACTTGGTCTCCAAGCATGTAGGGCAGCTCCCAATCTCCTTCACTCCTCCCTTGACCTCCAAGCCCTTCAGGCTCCCGTCCTTCACCAATTTCTGCAGCATAGGGAAGTTCACATTACACAGCCTCTCATGCCATGTCTCCCAATCGGCCTCTCCACTCCTTGATGAAGCCTTAGCCCATGCCGCACTCGCATCCACACCAGCAAGCACCTCACCATGTGTCTGCTGCTGCTGCACTTTCTTAACTGCTTCCAGGACCCCATCAGTTGGTGCAGTTGCATCTCCTCCTGCTGTTGCCTTTGCCGCTGTTGCCGTTGCTGCTGTTGGAGTTTTCCCATTCCAAAGGATGATGGGCAGCTGCCACAGGTCCTTGATGCAGCTGGTCTCCTCTTTTAGACTCCACAGCACCTTCTTCCCAAGCTTAGCACGGCAGCTGGTTGGTCCAAAGGTCACTTCGGCCTTGCTCTTCTGCAGTCGCCGCACAGAGAGAAGGTTAGCACACAAACCTTCAACCAGCAGAACATTCCCAAGCCCCACAAGCTCCCCATTAGCTCCCTTAACCTTGGCATTCCCAACACCAATCACAGGGAGCAAAACACCTGACGCTGCTGCCACATACTTAATCTTTCCAGGGGGTTTTACCTCATCAAGCATATCTGCCCGTGGGGTCATGTGACTGGTGCAACCTGAATCAATCACCCAGTGCGTGAGAGGGTGCATCACAACCTTTCCTACAGATCCCACATCACCCTCATGCCCATGCACATCCTCAACCATGAGAAACATCCCAGGATAGGTATTACCTTGTGCACCTTCACCTTGTGCACCTGAGCCTTGCACAGCGCCACCTTGTGCGCGTTCACCATTTGGCGGCTACATGCCTGGAGGTGCCCATCCCTCCGGCCTGCTGAAGCACTTGAACCAAGGATGTCCGACCTTCTTGCAGTACCTGCAGGTGCCCTCCATTCTGGTACTCCCCCTACCACCAGAACTCCCATGCCCATGCACATCCTCATACCCCTCAGCAGTCTTAGTGGCAGCACCACCTCCCACATGGCGTCTGCGGAAGTCCTCCTGCAGAATCTGCTGCCTTAGCCACTCAGGTGTCCATTGATCTTGCTGAGAGTTGAGGGTGGGGATGAGGTTGTCCCAAGAGTTGTCCAACACCGAGATGATCTTGGTGCACTGCTGCAGCTGAGATACACTGCTGCCATCCTTGCATAGGTGTCCTTGATCTTGTCAAGGACCGGCTTCACATCGTCCCCTGGTCGCATGGAGATGGCAGCAAGTTCCTTCTCGAGCACGATCACCAGCGGGAGAGTGTTGGGCTGAATCACATCGCGTAGTAGTTTCCACGCCCTTGGACCCGAATCATCCGCTTCCACAAGATCCTTGATGTGCTCGAACATCTCCTTGTTGACCGATTGAAGGATGAGGTCAAAAAGCACCGCGCTTTTCTCAATCCACCGCTCACGTGCTTCGCCTTCTTCCGGCATCTTCTCCTCCCCAACAGCAATCTCCAGTAGCTTGTAGCGTTTGAAGGCACTCCTCATCCGCCCGCTCCATTCCTCATAGTTGGAGCCATCCAAAGCTTCAACTTTTGATGGCGGCAGCTCACTTGTCTTCTCAGGTACAGCTCCTCTTCCATTAGCATCTCCTCCTCACTCATTCATCTTCTCCTTGAGAAATGACGAATTTCAGCTCCCCTTTGCTGTCCACACTCAGCTCCCTCGATATTTTCACAAGTGTCGGCGTCCACGAAATTTCGGCAGAGTTTCCTCTTAGCAGAAGACACATCCAACCTTTAGAACACCACTTAGGCACACCCACAGGCCATGGTAGGCCTAGAAAAGTCTTCAAACTTCTGTAGACTCCTCTTAATATCCTTAATATCGCTCTGATACCACTTGTTAGGATTAAGGACAGAGTCTAGGTGAACTTAGGAGCTAGAATTACTCAAAATATATATCCGAAATTCTGGACAGAAAAGTCGTCAAACCATACGTGCAAGTTGAAAACATGGGATGGGAGGCAGAAAGAATGTGAAAGCATATGATCACATCACACAACAAATCTAAGCGCAGCTAAGCGAAGCAAAGCTAAGCGAAGCGAAGCTAAGCAAAGCAAAGCGAACAGAAGCAAAGAGAAGCGATGCGAAGAGAAGCGAAGCTAAGAGAAGCAAAGCGAATCTAAGCGCAGCAATGCGAAGCGAAGCGAATCTAAGGGAAGCGAACTGAAGCTAAGGGAAGCGAAGCGAAGCTAAGCTAAACGAAGCGAAGCGAAGCGAATCTAAGCTAAGCAAAGTGAAGCTAAGCGAAGCGAAGCGAAGCTAAGCGAAGCGAAGCAAGGCTAAGCAAAGCGAAGCGAATCGAAGCGAAGCTAAGCAAAGCGAAGCGAAGCTAAGCGCAGAGAAGCGAAGCGAAGTGAAGAAAAGCTAAGGGAAGCTAAGCAAAGCGAAGCTAAGCGAAGCGAAGGGAAGCTAAGAAAAGCGAAGCGAAGCTAAGCGAATCTAAGCGAAGCTAAGCCAAGCAAAGCGAAGCTAAGCGAATCTAGGCAAAGCTAAGCGAAGAAAAGCGAAGCTAAGCGAAGGGAAGCGAAGCGAAGAGAAGCAAAGAGAAGTGTAGCGAAGAGAAACAAAGCTAAGAGAAGCAAAACGAAGCAAAGCGCAGCTATGCGAAGCGAACCGA
The DNA here is from genome assembly GCA_027943415.1 of Closterium sp. NIES-67. NCBI lineage: Eukaryota > Viridiplantae > Streptophyta > Zygnematophyceae > Desmidiales > Closteriaceae > Closterium > Closterium sp. NIES-67. The sequence goes on from BQMB01001970.1 coordinate 22,788, forward strand.
AGCTAAGCGAAGCTAAGCGAAGCGAAGTGAAGCTATAAGAAGCGAACCGAAGCTAAGGGAAGCGAAGCGAAGCGAAGCTAAGGAAAGCTAAGCGAAGCGAAGCGAAGCTAAGCGAAGCGAAGCAAAGCTAAGCGAAGCGAAGCAAAGCCAAGCGAATCTAAGCGAAGTTAAGCAAAGCAAAGCGAAGCGAAGTGAAGCTAAGCGAAGCCAAGCAAAGCTAAGCGAAGAGAAGCAAAGCAAAGCCAAGCGAAGCTAAACGAGCTAAGCGAAGCTAAGCGAAGCAAAGCGAAGCTAAGCAAAGCGAAGCTACGTGAAGCAAAGCGAGGTTAAGTGAAGCTAAGCGTAGCGAAGCTAAGCGAAGCGAAGCGAAGCTAAGCGAAGCAAAACGAAGAGAAGCGAAGAGAGGCAAAGCGAAGCTAAGCGAAGCAAAACGAAGCTAAGCGCGAAGAGAAGCGAAGAGAAGCGAAGGGAAGCTAAGCGAAGCGAAGCGAAGAGAAGCACAGAGAGCGAAGCGAAACGAAGCAAAGCTAAGCGCAGGTATGCGAAGCTTAGCGAAGCTAAGCGAAGCAGAGCGAAGCGAAGCGAAGCGAAGCGAAGAGAAGCGAAGCGAAGCTAAGGGAAGCGAACCGAAGCTAAGGGAAGCGAAGCGAAGCTAAGCGAAGCGAAGCGAAGCTAAGCGAAGCGAAGTGAAGCTAGGCGAAGCTAAGCGAAGCAAAGTGAAACGAAGCAAAGCTTAGCTAAGCTTAGCTAAGCTTAGCGAAGCGAAGTGAAGCTAAGGGAAGCGAACTGAAGCTAAGGGAAGCGAAGCGAAGCTAAGCTAAGCGCAGCTATGCGAAGCAAAGCAAGGCTAAGCGAAGCTATGAGAAGCAAACGGAAGCTAAGGAAAGCAAAGCTAAGCGAAGCGAAGCGAAGCTAAGCGAATCTAAGCGAAGCTAAGCGAAGAGAAGCGAAGCTAAGCGAAGTGAGGCGAAGCGAAGCGAAGGTAAGCGAAGGTAAGCGAAGCGAAGCAAAGAGAAGCAAAGAGAAGCAAAGCGAAGAGAAGCGAAGCTAAGAGAAGCAAAGCAAAGCTAAGCGCAACTATGCGAAGCGAAGCAAAGCTAAGCGAAGCTAAGGGAAGCGAAGCTAAGCGAAGCAAAGCGAAGCGAAGAGAAGCAAAGAGAAGCGAAGCGAAGCTAAGTGAAGCTAAGTGAAGCTAAGCAAAGCAAAGAGAAGCATAGAGAAGCGAAGCGAAGCTAAGAGAATCAATGCGAAGCTAAGCACAGGTATGCGCAGTGAAGCGAAGCTAAGCGAAGCAAAGCAAAGCGAAGCGAAAACGCTTGAGATACCATAACTTCCCACACACCTGGGTTTTGCATCCGAGCACAGGCCAGCATGCTCTTGAGCCCATACACTAACCATGCATGCCAAAAGCAAGATGTTTGAGCACGCTCAATAGCAAGATAACCAAGTTGAGGTCTCGTAGGAAAATGCTCAAGTACTGGAAAAAGGAGCACATACAATACCATAACTTTTTGCACACTTAGGCTTTCGATCTGAGCACAAGCCACAATTATCTTGACCCCATGCACTAACTGCTCATGCAAAACAAGGGCTTAGAAATTGCTTTGTATCTGAAAAACAAAATGAAAAGTTGAGGTTTTGTTGGGCAATGCTATAGTGTTTAGTCTTGGGACAATAGTAGGCATACTATAACTTCCCAACCACTTGGATTTTGGATCTGAGCACAAGCCATGATGCTCTTGAGGCCATACACTAGCTATGTATGCAAAGGGAAAGAGTTTTGGTGAACAATATCCTAAATGAAAAAACAGGTTGTTGTTTGGTGGGGTACCACTCAAGAACTTGGATATGCGAAAACGCTTGAGATACCATAACTTCCCACAAACCTGGGTTTTGCATCCGAGCACAGGCCAGCATGCTCTTGAGCCCATACACTAACCATGCATGCCAAAAGCAAGATGTTTGAGCACGCTCAATAGCAAGATAACCAAGTTGAGGTCTCGTAGGAAAATGCTCAAGTACTGGAAAAAGGAGCACATACAATACCATAACTTTTTGCACACTTAGGTTTTTGATCTGAGCACAAGCCACGATTATCTTGACCCCATGCACTAACTTCTCATGCAAAACAAGGGCTTAAAAATTGCTTTGTATCTCAAAAACACAATGAAAAGTAGAGGTTTTGTTGGGCAATGCTATAGTGTTTAGTCATGGGACAATAGTAGGCATACTATAACTTCCCAACCACTCGGATTTTGGATCCGAGCACAAGCCATGATGCTCTTGAGGCCATACACTAGCTATGTATGCAAAGGAAAAGAGTTTTGGTGAACAATATCTTAAATGAAAAAACAGGTTGTTGTTTGGTGGGGTACCACTCAAGAACTTGGATATGCGAAAACGCTTGAGATACCATAACTTCCCACACACCTGGGTTTTGCATCCGAGCACAGGCCAGCATGCTCTTGAGCCCATACACTAACCATGCATGCCAAAAGCAAGATGTTTGAGCACGCTCAATAGCAAGATAACCAAGTGCTCCTGACCAAGTGCTCCAAACAAAGTGCTCCAGAAGAAAGTGTTCCAGACGAAAGTGCTCTAGACAAAAGTGCACCAGACGAAGTGCTACAGACAAAGTGCTTCTGACGAAGTGCACAAGACGAAGTGCACGAGACGAAAGTGTACTAGACGACCTTCACCAGACGAAGTGCTCCAGACGAAATAGCACCAGACAAAGTGCTCCAGCCGAAAGTGCTCCAGACGAAGTGCTCCAAACGAACGTGCTCCAGACGAAAAGGCACCAGACGACGTGCTCCACATGAAGTGCTCTAAACGAAGTGCTCCAGGCGAAGTGCTCCATGCGAAGTGCTCCAGACGAAGTGCTCCAGATGAAAGTGCTTTAGACGAAAGAATTCCGGACAAAAGTGCTCCAAACGAACGCGCACTAGACGAGGTTCTCTAGACAAAGTGCTCCAGACGAAGTGCTCCAGACGAAAGTGCTCCAGATGAACGTGCCCTAGACGAAGTGCTCCAGATGAAAGTGCACCAGACTAAGTGCTCCAGAAGGAGTGCTCAAGAACAAGTGCTCCAGACCAAGTGCTCCAGACCAAGTGCTCCAAACAAAGTGCTCCAGACGAATCGCTCCAGAAGAAGTGGTCTCGACAAAAGTGCACCAGAAGAAGTGCTCCAGACAAAGTGCTCCAAACAAAGTGCACAAGAAGAAATGCACCAGACGAAGGTGCTCCAGATGAAAAAGCACGAGACAAAGTGCTCCAAACGAAACTGCTCCAGACGAAGTGCTCCAAATGAAAGTGCTCCAGACGAAGTGCTCTGGACGAATGTGCACTAGACGAATTGCTCTAGACCAAGTGCTCCAGACCATGTGCTCTTGACCAGGTGCTCCAGATAAAGTTCTCTAGATGAAAGTGCTCCAGAAAGTTCTCCACACGAAAGTGCTCTAGACGAAAGTGCACAGGACGAAGTGCTCCAGATGAAGTGGTCCAGACGAAAGTGCTTCAGACAAAAGTGCACCAGACGAAGTTCACCAGATGAAAATACTCAGGACTATGTGCTCCAGACGAAGTGCTCAAGACAAACGTGCTCTAGATGGAAAAGCTCCAGACAAAGTGCTCCAGACAAAGTGCTCTAAACGAACGTGCTCTAGACCGAAAAGCACCAGACGAAGTGCTCCAAACGAAGGGCTCTAGACAAAGTGCTCCAGACGAAAGTGCTCCAGGCAAAGTGCTCCAGACGAAAGTTCTCCAAACAAAGTGCTCCAGATGAAAGTGCTCCGGATGAACGTGCTCCAGACGAAGTGCTCCAAACGAACATGCTCCTGACCAAAAAGGACCGATCAAGTGCTCCAGATAACGTACTCTAAACGAAGTGCTCAAGACAAAGTGCTCTAGACGAAAGTGCTCCAAGCGAAGTGCACCAGGCAAAAGTTCCCCGAACGAAAGTGCTCCAGATGAATGTGCACTAGACGAAGTGCTCCAGGCGTAAGTGCACTGGACTAAGTGCTCCACATGGAGTGCTCGAGAACAAGTGCTCCAGACCAAGTGCTCCAGACCAAGTGCTCCAAACAAAGTGCTCCAGACGAAGCGCTCCAGAACAAAGTGCCACCCTCCAAGAGTGGCGTGCGGGAGGTTTGCCACCCCCCAGAGTGGCGTGCGAGTGGTTTGCCAACCCCCGAGAGTGGCGTAGGAGTGGTTTGCCACCCTCCGAGAGTGGCGTGCGAATGGTTTGCCACCCTTCAGAGAGGCTTGGGAGTGGTTTGCCACCCCCGCGAGTGGCGTGCGACTGGTTTGCCACCCACCGAAAGTAGCGTGCCAGTGGTTTGCCACCCCCCCCCGAGTGGCGTGCGGGTTGTTTGCCACCCTCCAAGATTGGCGTGCGAGTTGTTTGCCACCCTCCAAGAGTGGCGTGCGAGTGGTTTGCCACCCCGTAGTGTGACGTGCGAGAGGTTTGCCACCCCCTACTGTGACGTGCGAGTGGTTTTCCACCCCCGAGAGTGGCGTGGGAATGGTTTGTTACCCCTCAGAGTTGCTTGGGAGTTGTTTGCCACCCCTCGAGTGGCGTGTGAGTAATTTGCCACCCCCCACGTGGTGTGCGAGTGGTTTGGCACCTCCCCGAGTGGCGTGCGAGAGGGTTGCCACCCCCAGAGTGGTGTGCGAGTGGTTCGCCACGCCCCCAAAGTGGCGTGCGAGTGGTTTGCCGCCCCCTGACAGTGGCGTGCGAGTGGTTTGCCACCCCCCAAGAGTGGCGTGCGAGATGTTTGCCTACCCCCGAAAGTGGCGTGCGAGCGATTTTTCAACCTCCTCGAGTGGCGTGCGAGTGGTTTGCCACCCCTAGAGTGGATTGCGAGTTGTTTGCCACCCCATGAGAGTGGCGTGCAAGTGGTTTTCCTCTGAGAGTGGCATACGAATGGTTTGCCACCCCCCAGAGTGGCTTGGGAGTGGTTTGCCACCCCACCGAGTGGTGTGCGAGTGGTTTGCCACCCCTCAAAAGTTGCGGGCGAGTTGTTTGCCACCTTCCAGAGTTGCGTGCGAGTCGTTTTCCACCCTCGAAAGTGGCGTGCGAGTGGTTTGCCACCCCCCAGAAGAGTAGCATGCGAGTGGTTTGCCACCCACCAAAGTGGCGTGCGAGTTGTTCGCACCCCACCGCCACTGCTTCCGTCGCTGCTTTGGCCCCGCCCTGGACCTTCATGACTGGCCCAGCTTGCTGCGCCATGGTGTGCTTGTTTTTGACTTAGACATGGATCAGATTACTTCTTCCTTGCATTCTCTGTATGCTGACGCTTCGAGTGTTTCCGGATCGTGTTACTCTGCGTTCTTTAGCTTAGGCGTCGCACCTGTGTGTAGTCCAGACTCCCCTGCTGCGTCAGGCGTAGGACAGCTTGCGTTGTCTAGCCTAGGCTCTACCCTTGCTCCTCCATTGTCGGCCACTACGGCGCTGATGTCCTTCACTCTAGACTCCGGTGCGTCAGCTTGTTTCTTCCGCGACCACGCCGCCCTCACACCGCTTGCTGTGCATGCCGCTGTCGCCCTTGCGGACCCCTCCTCTGGTCCTGTAGTTGCTCACAGCTACACTACCCTTCCCTGTCCGGCGGTTCCCTCAGGTTCCCTTACAGGCCTGCACATCCCTTCGTTCTCCAGGAACTTAGTTGGTGTCGGTTGTCTTCAGGACCTCGGCGTCACCACTACGTTCCCTGGTCACGAGCGGTACGCGGTCTGTTCCGAGGTCGCCTCAGGTGCCCCCCTTGCAACGTTCCCCTGGGACCCTGTGTCTGGCTTGTTTACGCTGGACACTGCTCCCTCCCCGGCTGGCGAGTCCTCCTCCGGTTCTGCGTCCACCCATCTAGCTCACCCTTGGGTGTGTATTAAGTGTTTTCCACCGGTCGTCGAACGCGTTAACTGTCAGGAGTTGAAGCAGTGGGAGAAGAACGACGGGAGAGGAGCAGATGGGTTAGCGGCATTCGGGCTGCTACTCGCTCAGCTACGTCACCCTAAAATCACCATTCCCACCAGGTAGCAGTGTCGACTTCTAACTCGACGGCTTCTTGATTAATAAGGGGGGTGAACCTGCAAACTACACTGTGCTGATGGAGTGTCGCCGAAAATTTCGGCGTTACTTTTGCAGTGGAGCTGAGGGATTTTACCTGGTGCGGCAGAAGGAGGTTCCGACTTTTGCGGGTGTAGTTTGACGAGTTTCTGACGGAGGCGGGAGCTGTCGAGCGGTCAGTAGGCGAGCTCGTTAAAGCTCCTCTGACTAGAAGCGTGCGCACTCCTATCTCTGCGGATCTTCCTAGTTAGTTAAGCAGCAGGAAAGCAGTTTTGGGTCACTTGCAGCAGCCGCGAGATGGGTGAATGTCTGCACGGCTAGCTGGACAGGGGTACCGGAGAATTTTAGTGTTGGGTTATAGCTGTGAGGAGATCGACGGCGTATGATGCGCATTGACCCTGATCGACGGCCAAAACATCATGCCGAGGCGGTGGACTCTGGTAAACCCTACGATAAGGTTTCAGCTCATGCGTACAGCTGGTGGAGAAATCGTGGGGGCGCTGCTAAAGGACGTCGTGCCGCCTGGGCATTTTTACGGTTAGTTGTGGGAGTTACGGTACTTACTAAGTACTGCGTGGTTCCGACATTTTCGGAGAGTTTGTGCAGCGGATGAAGAATTAACAGCCAGAGCTGTGCCCGCCATCCTCAGGGGTACGAGCGACATCGACCGACATTTGCGGTGTGTTTTAGTTATATGGAGCAGAGGGGGGGCAGTAGCAGTTTCGACTCTTCCCGAAATTTTCGGCGGGCACGGACAAAAAAGCGGATGCAGCTGGTATCATTTGAAATGGGGTTCTGTTCGAGGATCTTCACGGGAGTGGTTCGGTACAGCCTTTCATCATCAACCGCTACCACCTCCATTGTCATTTCGCCTGATTCGTAAGACACTGTAAACACGACCCCGCTGCAACAACGCCACCCATCAGGAGCAGTATCGGATTCACCGGCAATTTTGCAGCAGTACTGTGGAGCTGTGTAGGGGCCAGCTCGCAAGTTGTGTTAAAAAAAAAAAAAAATGTTCGTGTGGGAGTCTTCTGAAGCAGTCGTTGCGGAATTTCAAGACCATTGGAGCGGTTTTCCCTGTGGAGACATTACACGTTTGCAACAGTTGGAGTTTTGCAGCGGCATCTTGGAAGCTGAGTACTGGGATTTTCAGCAGCTGTTTGGGCTTATTTCGACGCCCCTGGAGCATTGGGTTTTCTGACGTTTTACCTGGGAACTTGGGAGTTGTTTTCTTTTGAAGGGGGGAGAAGGGCAGCTGTGCTGCAATTTTCCGACGACTTTCCGGCGTGTTCTATTAACCATTTGCGACCGACATTCATCATCGTTACGCTTCTGCACCTGATTTCGTCACTTCGTCCGGCCCGCGTAATCATTACGCTCGTCACGGGGCTAAAGACTTACAGTCACTTCGGGGATTAAATTAGATAAAAGGTTCGACATCGATAAAGGAAGGGCTTTCCTTTAGAAGGTGGGAGAGTGTAAGGAATTCCGATTCCTTACTGGGACTCGCCACAGCGAGTACCGCGAACAGTGCGGGTCCGTAGGCTCGGCCCTGGGTTATCGCGCCAAACCCGCCCCCAACGACCTTTTCGGCCCCAACCTGACCCCGAGTCGCCATGAACCCGTTTTGACCCCGTCACCCTCGGACTGTCGAGCCCTTGACTGGTCCAACCCTCGACATTCCACCTGGTCAACTCACACTATATAAGCCCTAGGTCTCATTTGGATAGGACACTCTGTAATCACGTTCCCCTATAGTATTCTGCGCTATACTCTGAGTTATAATTCATAACACGCGGAATTCTGCAAACCGCAAAATTCTGGCAACCGCGGAATTCGGATTTTGGTAACCGACACCAAGTCCGAAACCGAAACCGAAGTCGGTTCTCTAGAATTCAACTGAACACGCTCTGGGTGTGTGTTGGAGGAAATTTCTGCAGCTTGTTTCTCCCACTGTTCTTGGCTGCAGGTTCCTGCAAGGCAACAGATTTCATAGCTGATGTTTCCTCGCAAGCAAGTCCTCGAACAATCCCAATGCTCTAGACGAAAGTGCACCAGACGAAAGTGCTCCAGACAAAAGTGCTCCAGACGAAAATGCACAAGATGAAGTGCTCCAAACGAAGTGCTCCAGACAAAGTGCTCCAGACGAAAGTGCTCTAAACGAAGATGCACCAGAAGAAATTTCTCGAAACAAAAGTGCACCAGATAAATGTACACCAGACAAAGTGCTCCAGATGAAGTGCTCTAGACGAAGTGTAGTAGACGATGTGCACTAGACGAAAGTGATTTAGACGAAAGTGCAGAAGACGACGTGCACCAAACGAAGTGCACCAAACAAAGTGCTCTGAACGAAAGTGCACAAGATGAAGTGCTCCAGACGAAGTGCTCCAGACGAAGTGCTGCAGACAAAGTGCTCCAGACGATGTGCTCCAGATAAAGTGCTCAAGACGAAGTGCTCCAAACGAAGTGCTCTAGACGAAGTGCACTAGACGAAGTGCTCCAGACGAAGTGCTCCCGACGAAAGTGCTCCAGACAATGTGCTCCAAACGAAAGCTCTCCACACAAATGCGCACCAGACAAAGTGCACCAGATGAAGTGCTTTTAGACAAAGTACTTCAAATGAAGTGCACCACGCGAAGTGCACCAGACAATGTTTACGAGACAAAAGTGCTCCAGACTATGTGCTCCAGACAAAGTGCTCCAGACGAACGTGCTCAATACGAAAAAGCAACAGAAAAAGTGCTCTTGACGAAGTGCTCCCGACAAAGTGCTCTAGACGAAGTGCTCTAGACAGAATGCTTGAGGCGAAAGAGCTACAAACAAAGGTACACCTGACGAAGTTCAGCAGACGAAAGTGCTCCGGACTATGTGCTCCAGATGAAGTGCTCCAGATGGAAAAGCACCAAACAAAGTGCTCCTGACGAAATTGGTCCAGACAAAGTGCTCCAAACAAACGTGCTCTAGAGCAAAAAATCACCAGACAAAGTGCTCCAGACGAAGTGCTCCAGATGAAAGTGCTCCTCGCTAAGTGCTCCAGACGAACGTGCTCCAAACGAATGTGCACTAGATGAAGTGCTCCAGACGAAGTGCTCCAGACGAAGTACTCCAGACGAAAGTGCACGAGACTAAGTGCTCCAGACCAAGTGCTCCAGATCAAGTGCTCCAGATGAAAGTGCTCCAGACGAAGTGCTCCAAACGAACGTGCTCCAGACCAAAAAGGACCAGACGAAGTACTCAAGATAACGTTCTCTAGACGAAGTGCTCTGGACGAAAGTGCTCCAAGCAAAGTGCTCCAGGCAAAATTTCCCCGAAAGAATGTGCTCCAGATGAACGTGCACTAGACGAAGTGCTCCAGGCAAAAGTGCACAAGACTAAGTGCTCCTGACAAAGTGCTCTAGACCAAGTGCTCTAGACAAAGTGCTCCAGACCATGTGCTCTAGACCAAATGCTCCAGATGAAGTGCTCCAGACGAATGTGCTCTGGACAATAGTGCTCCAGACAAAAGTGCACCAGACGAAGTGCTCCACACGAATTGCTCTAGTCCAAGCGCTCCCGACGAAGTGCTCCAGACGAAAGTGCTCCAGACGAAAGTGCTCCAGACGAAAGTGCTCCGGACGAAGTGCTCTAGACGAAGTGCTCCTGATAAAGTGCTCCAGACAAAATGCTCTAGACAAAAGTGCACCCGAAGAAGTTCACCAGATAAAAGTACTCAGGACAATGTGCTCCAGACGAAGTGCTCAAGACAAAGGTGCTCTAACACGGAAAAGCTCCAGACAATGTGCTCTAGACAAAGTGCTCTAAACGAACGTGCTCTAGAGAGAAAAGCACCTGACGAAGTGCTCCAAACCAAGGGCTCTAGACAAAGTGCTCCAGACGAAAGTGCTCCAAGCAAAGTGCTCCAGGCGAAAGTTCTCCAGACGAAGTGCTCCAAACGAAAGTGCTCTAGATGAAAGTGCTCCAGACGAAGTGCTCCAAACGAACGTGCTCCAGACCAAAGAGGAACAGACGAAGTGCTCCAGACGAAAGTGCTCTAGACAAAAGTGCTCCAAGCGAAGTGCTTTACATGATCGTGCACTAGACAAGTGCTCCAGTCGAAGTGCTCCAAATAAAGTGCTCGAGAACAAGTGCTCGAGACCAAGTGCTCGAGAACAAGTGCTCCAGACCAAGTGCTCCAAATAAAGTGCTCCAGACGAAGTGCTCTAGAAGAAAGTGCTGTCGACAAATGTGCGCCAGAAGAAGTGCTCCAGACAAAGTGCACAAGATGAAGTGCACCAGACGAAGGTGCTCCAGACGAAGTGCACAAGATGAAGTGCACCAGACGAAGGTGCTCCAGATGAAAAAGCACGAGACAAAGTGCTCCAAATGAAAGTGCTCTTGAAGAAGTGCTCCAAACGAAAGTGCTCCAGTCGAAGTGCTCCAGACAAACGTGCACTAGACGAATTGCTCTAGACAAGGTGCTCCAGTCAAAGTGCTCCAGACGAATGTGCTCCGGACAATAGTGCTCTACACAAAAGGCACAAGACGAAGTGCTCCGGACAATTGCTCCAGTCGGAGTGCTCCCAACGAAGTGCTCCAGACGAAAGTGCTCTAGACAAAAGTGCTCCAGCGAAGTGCTCTAGACGAAAGTGCACCAGATGAATGTGCACCTGATGAAGTGCTTCGGACGAAGTGCTCCAGATGAAGTGCTCCAGATGAAGTGCAGCAGACGATGCGCACTAGACGAAAAGTGATTAAGACAAAAGTAATGTAGACAAAAATGTACTAGAGGACGTGCTCCCGACAAAGTGCTCCAGACAAAGTTCTCTATACGAAAGTGCTCCACACAAAAGTGCTCCAGATGAAGTGCTGCAGACGAAAGTGCTCCACAAGAAGTACTCAAGACGAATGTGCTGCTTACAAAGTGCATCGAGCAAAGTGCTCAAGACGAAGTGCTCCGGACGAAGTGCTCTAGACGAAGTGCTCCTGAGAAAGTGCTCTAGACAAAAGTGCTCCAGACCAAAGTGCACCAGACGAAGTTCACCAGACAAAATTACTCAGGGACTATGTGCTCCAGACGAAGTGCTCAAGACGAACGTGCTCTAGACGGAAAAGCTCCAGACAAAGTGCTCCAGACAAAGTGCTCTAAACGAACTTGCTCTAGACCGAAAAGCACCAGACGAATTGCTCCAAATGAAGGGCTCTAGACGAAAGTGCTCCAGGCGAAGTGCTCTCGACGAAAGTTCTCCAGACGAAGGGCTCCCAACGAAAGTGCTCCAAACGAACATGCTCCAGACCAAAAAGGACCAGACGAAGTGCTCCAAAGAAAGTGCTCTGGACGAAAGTGCTCCAAGCGAAGTGCTCCAGGCAAAATTTCCCCGAACGAAAGTGCTCCAGATGAACGTGCACTAGACGAAGTGCCCCAGACGAAGTGCTCTTGGCGAAAGTGCACAAGACTAAGTGGTTCTGACGAAGTGCTCTAGACCAAGTGCTCCTGATCATGTGCTCTAGACCAACTGGTCCAGATGAAGTGCTCCAGACAAATGTGCTCCGGACAAAAGTGCTCCAGACAAATGTGCTCCAGACAAAGTGCTCCAGACGAAAGTTCTCCTGACCAAAGTGCTCGAGACGAACGTGCACTAGATGAACTGCTCTAGACAAACTGCTTGAGATGAAGTGCTCCAAACGAAATTGCTCCCGACGAAGTGCTCCAAACGAAAGTGCTCCGACGAAGTGCTCTGGACGAACTGCACTAG
>BQMB01001971.1:5000-27668 GCA_027943415.1 Closterium sp. NIES-67
CTTGTTTTTTGGATGGCTGCTTAGTGCATGCCATCTAGAGCCTGCACCGCAATTCTCAAGTCGAAAATCCAAAAGGTGGGGAGCTATAGCATTTCAACATTTGCCCCAAGTATGAATGTTTGAGCGTTTCCCCATGAAAGCACATGCTCTTCTTTTATTTTTCCCAGCTACTCAGCATGCCCTAAGCCCTTGTTTTTTGCATGGCTGGTTAGTGCATGCCATCTAGAGCCTGCATCGCAATTCTGAAGTCGAAAATCCAGAGGGGTGGGGAGCTATAGCATTTCAACATTTGCCCCAAGTATGAATGTTTGAGCGTTTCCCCATGAAAGCACATGCTCTTCTTTTATTTTTCCCAGCTACTCAGCATGCCCTAAGCCCTTGTTTTTTGCATGGCTGGTTAGTGCATGCCATCTAGAGCCTGCACCGCAATTCTCAAGTCGAAAATCCAAAGGGGTGGGGAGCTATAGCATTTCAACATTTGCCCCAAGTATGAATGTTTGAGCGTTTCCCCATGAAAGCACATGCTGTTCTTTTATTTTTCCCAGCTACTCAGCATGCCCGAAGCCCTTTTTTTTTGCATGGCTGGTTAGTGCATGCCATCTAGAGCCTGCACCGCAATTCTCAAGTCGAAAATCCAAAGGGGTGGGGAGCTATAGCATTTCAACATTTGCCCCAAGTATGAATGTTTGAGCGTTTCCCCATGAAAGCACATGCTCTTCTTTTATTTTTCCCAGCTACTCAGCATGCCCTAAGCCCTTTTTTTTTCCATGGCTGGTTAGTGCATGCCATCTAGAGCCTGCACCGCAATTCTCAAGTCGAAAATCCAGAGGGGTGGGGAGCTATAGCATTTCAACATTTGCCCCAAGTATGAATGTTTGAGCGTTTCCCCATGAAAGCACATGCTCTTCTTTTATTTTTCCCAGCTACTCAGCATGCCCTAAGCCCTTGTTTTTTGCATGGCTGGTTAGTGCATGCCATCTAGAGCCTGCACCGCAATTCTCAAGTCGAAAATCCAAAGGGGTGGGGAGCTATAGCATTTCAACATTTGCCCCAAGTATGAATGTTTGAGCGTTTCCCCATGAAAGCACATGCTGTTCTTTTATTTTTCCCAGCTACTCAGCATGCCCGAAGCCCTTTTTTTTTGCATGGCTGGTTAGTGCATGCCATCTAGAGCCTGCACCGCAATTCTCAAGTCGAAAATCCAAAGGGGTGGGGAGCTATAGCATTTCAACATTTGCCCCAAGTATGAATGTTTGAGCGTTTCCCCATGAAAGCACATACTCTTCTTTTATTTTTCCCAGCTACTCAGCATGCCCGAAGCCCTTGTTTTTTGCATGGCTGGTTAGTGCATGCCATCTAGAGCCTGCACCGCAATTCTCAAGTCGAAAATCCAAAGGGGTGGGGAGCTATGGCATTTCAACATTTGCCCCAAGTATGAATGTTTGAGCGTTTCCTCATGAAAGCACATGCTCTTCTTTTATTTTTCCCAGCTACTCAGCATGCCCTAAGCCCTTTTTTTTTGCATGGCTGGTTAGTGCATGCCATCTAGAGCCTGCACCGCAATTCTCAAGTCGAAAATCCAAAGGGGTGGGGAGCTATAGCATTTCAACATTTGCCCCAAGTATGAATGTTTGAGCGTTTCCCCATGAAAGCACATGCTCTTCTTTTATTTTTCCCAGCTACTCAGCATGCCCTAAGCCCTTGTTTTTTGCATGGCTGGCTAGTGCATGCCATCTAGAGCCTGCATCGCAATTCTGAAGTCGAAAATCCAAAGGGGTGGGGAGCTATAGCATTTCAACATTTGCCCCAAGTATGAATGTTTGAGCATTTCCCCATGAAAGCACATGCTCTTCTTTTATTTTTCCCAGCTACTCAGCATGCCCTAAGCCCTTGTTTTTTGCATGGCTGGTTAGTGCATGCCATCTAGAGCCTGCATCGCAATTCTGAAGTCGAAAATCCAAAGGGGTGGGGAGCTATAGCATTTCAACATTTGCCCCAAGTATGAATGTTTGAGCGTTTCCCCATGAAAGCACATGCTCTTCTTTTATTTTTCCCAGCTACTCAGCATGCCCTAAGCCCTTTTTTTTTCCATGGCTGGTTAGTGCATGCCATCTAGAGCCTGCATCGCAATTCTCAAGTCGAAAATCCAGAGGGGTGGGGAGCTATAGCATTTCAACATTTGCCCCAAGTATGAATGTTTGAGCGTTTCCTCATGAAAGCACATGCTCTTCTTTTATTTTTCCCAGCTACTCAGCATGCCCTAAGCCCTTGTTTTTTGCATGGCTGGTTAGTGCATGCCATCTAGAGCCTGCATCGCAATTCTGAAGTCGAAAATCCAAAGGGTTGGGGAGCTATAGCATTTCAACATTTGCCCCAAGTATGAGTATTTGAGCGTTTCCCCATGAAAGCACATGCTCTTCTTTTATTTTTCCCAGCTACTCAGCATGCCCTAAGCCCTTGTTTTTTGCATGGCTGGTTAGTGCATGCCATCTAGAGCCTGCACCGCAATTCTCAAGTCGAAAATCCAAAGGGGTGGGGAGCTATGGCATTTCAACATTTGCCCCAAGTATGAATGTTTGAGCGTTTCCTCATGAAAGCACATGCTCTTCTTTTATTTTTCCCAGCTACTCAGCATGCCCTAAGCCCTTTTTTTTTGCATGGCTGGTTAGTGCATGCCATCTAGAGCCTGCATCGCAAGTCTCAAGTCGAAAATCCAAAGGGGTGGGGAGCTATAGCATTTCAACATTTGCCCACACTATCTCTCCACTATCTCTCCACTCTGTCACACTATCTCTCCACTATCTCTCCACTCTCCCACACTATCTCTCCACTTTCCGCACTATCTCTCCACTCTCCCACACTATCTCTCCACTATCTCTCCACTATCTCTCCACTCTCCCACACTATCTCTCCACTCTGTCAAACTATCTCTCCACTCTCCCACACTATCTCTCCCCTCTCCCACACTATCTCTCCACCATCTCTTCACTCCCCCACACTATCTCACCACTCTCCCACACTATCTCTCCACTCACTCACACTATCTCTCCACTATGTCTCCACTATCTCTCCACTCTCCAACACTATCTCTCCACTCTCCCACACAATCACTCAACTCATCCACACTATCTCACCACCCTCCCACACTATCTCTCCACTCTCCCACACTATCTCTCCACTATCTCTCCACTCTGTCACACTATCTCTCCATTCTCCCACACTATCCCTCCACTCTCCCACACTATCTCTCCACTATCTCTCCACTCCCACACTACCACTCCACTATCTCTCCACTATCTCTCCACTCTCCCACACTATCTCTCCACTCTCCCTTTCAATCTCTCCACTCTCCCACACTATCTCTCCACTCTCCCACACCATCTCTCCACCATCTCTCCACTATCTCTCCATACTCCCACACTACCTCTCCACTCTCCCACACTTTCTCTCCACTATCTCTCCACTCTCCCACACTATCTCTCCACTCTCCCACACTATCACTCCACTCATCCACACTATCTCTTCACCCTCCCACACTATCTCTCACTCTCCCACACTATCTCTCCACTATCTCTCCACTCTCCCACACTACCACTCCACTATCTCTCCACTATCTCTCTACTCTCCCACACTATCTCTCCACTCTCCCTTTCAATCTCTCCACTTTCCCACACTATCTCTCCACTCTCCCACACTATCTGTCCACTCTCCCACACTATCTCTCTACTATCTCTTCACTCCCACACCCTATCTCACCACTCTGCCACACGATCTCTCCACTCTCCCACACTATCTCTCCACTCTCCCACTCTATCTCTCCACTACCTCTCCACTATCTCTCCACTCTTCCACACAATCTCTCCACACTCCCACACTATCTCTCCACTCTCCCACACTATCTCTCCACTATCTCTCCACAGTCACACTATCTCTCCACTATCTCTCCACTCTCCCACACTATCTCTCCACTCTCCCACACTATCTCTCCACTATCTCTCCACTGTCACACTATCTCTCCACTATCTCTCCACTCTCCCACACTATCTCTCCACTCTCCTGCACTGTCTCTCCACTCTCCCACACTATCTCTCCACTCTCCCACACCATCTCACCACTCCCACACTATTTTTCCACTAGCTCTCCACCCTCCCACACTATCTCTCCACTCTCCCACACTATCTCTCCACTATCTCTCCACTCTGTCACACAATCTCTCCACACTCCCACACTATCTTTCCACTCTCCCACACTATCTCTCCACTCTCCCACACTATCCCTCCACTATCTCTCCACTCACCCACACTATCTCTCCACTATCTCTCCACTATCTCTCCACTCTCCCACACTATCTCTCCACTCTCCCACACTATCTCTCCACTCTCCCACACTGTCTCTCCACTATCTCTCCACTATCTCTCCACTCTCCCACACTATCTCTCTACTATCTCTTCACTATCTCTCCACTATCTCTCCACTCTCCCACACTATCTCTCCACTCTCCCACACTATCTCTCCACCATCTCTTCACTCCCCCACACTATCTCACCACTCTCGCACACTATCTCTCCACTCTGTCACACTATCTCTCCACTATGTCTCCACTATCTCCCCACTCTCCAACACTATCTCTCCACTCTCCCAAACTATCTCTCCACTATCTCTCCACTATCTCTCCACTCTATCACACTATCTCTCCATTCTCCCACACTTTCTCTCCACTCTGCCACACTATCTCTCCACTCTCCCACACTATCTTTCCACTCTCCCACACTATCTCTCCACTATCTCTCCATTCTCCCACACTATCTTCTTCACAATATCCCCACTATCTCTCTAGTCTCCCACACTATCTCTCCACTCTGCCACACAATCTCTCCACACTCCCACACTATCTCTCCACTCTCCCACACTACCACTCCACTATCTCTCCACTATCTCTCCACTCTCCCACACTATCTCTCCACTCTCCCTTTCAATCTCTCCACTTTCCCACACTATCTCTCCACTCTCCCACACTATCTCTCTACTATCTCTTCACTCCCCCACCCTATCTCACCACTCTGCCACACGATCTCTCCACTCTCCCACACTATCTCTCCACTATCTCTCCACTATCTCTCCATTCTCCCACACTATCTCTCCACTCTCCCACAATATCTCTCCACTATCTCTCCACTTTGTCACACTATCTCTCCACTCTCCCACACTATCACTCCACTAATCCACACTATCTCTTCACCCTCCCACACTATCTCTCCACTCTCCCACACTATCTCTCCACTATCTCTCCACTCTGTCACACTATCACTCCACTATCTCTCCACTCTCCCACACTATCTCTCCACTTTCCGCACTATCTCTCCACTCTCCCACACTATCTCTCCACTATCTCTCCACTATCTCTCCACTCTCCCACACTATCTCTCCACTCTGTCAAACTATCTCTCCACTCTCCCACACTATCTCTCCCCTCTCCCACACTATCTCTCCACCATCTCTTCACTCCCCCACACTATCTCACCACTCTCCCACACTATCTCTCCACTCTCTCACACTATCTCTCCACTATGTCTCCACTATCTCTCCACTCTCCAACACTATCTCTCCACTCTCCCACACAATCACTCAACTCATCCACACTATCTCACCTCCCTCCCACACTATCTCTCCACTCTCCCACACTATCTCTCCACTATCTCTCCATTCTCCCACACTATCCCTCCACTCTCCCACACTATCTCTCCATTATCTCTCCATTCCCACACTACCACTCCACTATCTCTCCACTATCTCTCTACTCTCCTACACTATCTCTCCACTCTCCCTTTCAATCTCTCCACTCTCCCACACTATCTCTCGACTCTCCCACACTATCTCTCCACTATCTCTCCACTCTCCCACACTACCACTCCACTATCTCTCCACTATCTCTCTACTCTCCCACACTATCTCTCCACTCTCCCTTTCAATCTCTCCACTTTCCCACACTATCTCTCCACTCTCCCACACTATCTCTCTACTATCCTTTCACTCCCCCACCCTATCTCACCACTCTGCCACACGATCTCTCCACTCTCCCACACTATCTCTCCACTATCTCTCCACTATCTCTCCATTCTCCCACACTATCTCTCCACTCTCCCACACTATCTCTCCACTACCTCTCCACTATCTCTCCACTCTTCCACACAATCTCTCCACACTCCCACACTATCTCTCCACTCTCCCACACTATCTCTCCACTATCTCTCCACAGTCACACTATCTCTCCACTATCTCTCCACTCTCCCACACTATCTCTCCACTATCTCTCCACTATCACACTATCTCTCCACTATCTCTCCACTCTCCCACACTATCTCTCCACTCTCCCGCACTGTCTCTCCACTCTCCCACACTATCTCTCCACTCTCCCACACCATCTCACCACTCCCACACTATCTTTCCACTAGCTCTCCACCCTCCCACACTATCTCTCCACCCTCCCACACTATCTCTCCACTATCTCTCCACTCTGTCACACAATCTCTCCACACTCCCACACTATCTTTCCACTCTCCCACACTATCTCTCCACTCACCCACACTATCTCTCCACTATCTCTCCACTATCTCTCCACTCTCCCACACTATCTCTCCACTATCTCTCCACTCTGTCACACTATCTCTCCACTATCTCTCCACTCTCCAACACTATCTCTCCACTCTCCCACACTATCTCTCCACTCTCCCACACTATCACTCCACTCATCCACACTATCTCACCACCCTTCCACACTATCTCTCCACTCACCCACACTATCTCTTCACACTCCCACACTATCTCTCCACTCTCCCACACTATCTCTCCACTATCTCTCCACTCCCTCACACTATCTCACCACTCTCCCACACTATCTCTCCACTCTCCCACACTATCTCTCCACTCTCCCACACAATCTCTCCACACTCCCACACTATCTCTCCACTCTCCCACACATTCTCTCCACTATCTCTCCACTATCTCTCTACTCTCCCACACTATCTCTCCACTCTCCCACAGTATCACTCCACTCATCCACACATTCTCTCCACCCTCCCACACTATCTCTCCACTCTCCCACTCTATCTCTCCACTATCTCTCCACTCTGTCACACTATCTCTCCACTATCTCTCCACTCTCCCACACTATCTCTCCACTCTCCCGCACTATCTCTCCACTCTCCCACACCATCTCTCCACTATCTCTCCACTATCTCTCCACTATCACTCCACTCATACACACTATCTCTCCACCCTCCCACAGTATCTCTCCACTCTCCCACACTATCTCTCCACTCTCCCACACTATCCCTCCACTCTCCCACACTATCTCTCCACAATCTCTCCACTCTCCCACACTACCACTCTACTATCTCTCCACTATCTCTCTGATAAATGTGTAGTGTTCTGTGGTGTGATTTGCTCTAGCTGGCTGTGGGCTATTGGGATTTGGGCAAAAGAATTGGGTTGGTTGGCTAGGTTTGATCCCGTTACCTTTCCAACCCATACTACCCCATACCCACTACAACATCTTTGATGTTGCAGCTGTGGCACTTGGGAGTGTTAGGGTTTGGTTCAGGGCGAGGGTTGGTGTTGTTTGACAATAAAATAGTGCAACTTTTCCAGATCGAACTGCTTCCCTTCTCGTTTTTACTAGGTGATTCATGGCTGCCTAGCCAAATTACCAGAAGACCCCCTCACACTGATTTCGTCATAATCGGCGGCTCAGATCTTGGTTATGAACGTGCTTTACCATTCTGGAAAGTAGAGATTAAGACCTTTCCAACGCGTATAAGCTCATTTCTAGAAGTTACCTGAGCAGCACGCAATGATTCGTTGAGATCGTCAAACTTAATCTCTAATTAGTTCTCTCCAGATTTGCACGATTTCCATCAGTGGTATCAGAGCCACGGTTAGAGGACGTTCTTTCCTCCATTGGAGGAGATCTAGAGAGGCTTGAAGTGCTCCAGATCTAGGGTTTGACATGGCCCAAAAGTTGGATGGCCCTCCTAGGTTTACCGGCTCGGACTTTTCGCTATGGAGGTTCCAGTTCACACTATGGCTAGGTATTAAGGACCTAGAAAGTGTGTTGGATGGATCGGAGAAGCGACCACGAGCTGACTCTGGGGAGGCGTCTACTGGAGCAACCAGCCAAGTGGGATCCGGAGCTGGGGGAGCGTCGTTGAGTGGGGTGAAGGAAGGAGGAACTGCTGCAACCCGAACCGGAAGGTCGCAACCAAGTAGCGAGGAGTTGCTCAAAGCTCAAGAAGCATGGGATCGGAAGGATCGCCAGGCTTTTCAGTACCTGTGTTGGGCTTTGGAGGGGCAACTTGAGCTTCTTAAGATGCTGATTGACCTGAAGGGGAAGGAAGGTGCAGCGGCTGCAGCTTGGAAAAGAGTACAAGATAGGCACTTGCAGAAAGGGCTTCTAAGCGTGCTTACTTGGCGGAAGCGGTTTTACACCATGGAGCGGAACTATGGGGAGGGGGAGACCATGGTTCAGTATCTCCAGAGGGTGGATGAGAATGTGCGGGCTTTGGAGGAGCTGGATTACACGGTAGATGAGAAGGAGATCATCTATACTGCGCTCCAAGGGTTGGATCAAGCGGCTAATGAGGCATTACTACAGTACCTTCACCTCGAGCAACAGAAATGGACCAAGGTGTGGATTTGGGAGGTTCTAATTTCTGATGAGGCTCGCAAGGTTGATGCTGGAAGAGGTCTAGAAGGAGGCATGGGTGCAGTAGATAAAGCTTCCTTCAGGAAAGGCTATCAACAGCAAGGAGGTGGGGGGAAGAAGAAAGAGTTGGACAAATGCCTTGTGCCCGGATGCAACAAAAAACACTCTTGGAAGAGTTGCTGGAGTAGGCCTGAGGGATGGAAGCCTCACGGCTACTCTGGAGAGGCCCCACCAGTGACCAAACCTGATTGGGTGGAGAAAAGGATGAAGAAGGGGCTCTGGAATAAGAAGGGCAGCAAGGGAGCAACGGCCGCAGCTGCTAAGGATGAGAAGGGGAAGGGCCAAGACGACTCCTCCGATGATGGTTTCTCGTTTCTCATGCTAGGGCAGGATGCAGCTCTCGCTGGTCGTGCATTGGCTGATCCCAACTTCCTGGTTCTAGACTCTGGAGCAACATCTGGGATGCTTCCTCGCCGTGATCTCTTCACCTCCTACCATCCTCTCCCACCAAATTCGAGGAACGTGATTGTTGGGAGCGGAGATTTGCTGCAAGCAATTGGCATCGGCACGATCACCATTAAGGGGAAGGAGGGGGAGCTAGTGGGTGTGAAGGGGGTCCTTCACGTCCCTGGTTTGGCTGCAAACCTCCTTTCATGCTCGCAGCTGGCTAAACAGGGATACATCTGCACTTTCACGGAGGGAGGGTGTACTGTTAGAAAGGGTGAAGCTGTGGTGATGGAGGCAAAGCTGGACAAGGGTTTATACCTTGTTCCAGCTTGTGTGCCTAATTGTTACAAGGCACATATGGTTTTTTCTGAGGAAGCCGCTTGTAGCACTCGCTGGAGGCAGGTGGAAACGGTGTCACCTGAGTTGCTACACCTTCGCATGGGGCACGCGGGGAAGCAGCAACTGCTGGAGTGTGTGAAGAAGGGGGAGCTGAAGGGGGTGGAGGTCAAGAAAGGAGCGGGGCAGCAGAGCAAATGTCCCGACTGCACGTCTGGAAAGCTGCCTAGAACCTCATTCCCTATCTCCTCTGATCATGCCTCGACTCCCCTTGAGCTGGTGCACACGGATGTGTGTGGACCGATGCAAACTCCTGACCGGAAAAGGGGCAGCAGGTACTTTGTCACCTTTCTTGATGACTTCAGTCGACTTAGCTGGGTCACCTTGGTGAAGACCAAGGATGAGGTGGCAAAGGTGTTTAAGCGGTGGATACGCTATGTGGAGAGGGAATCAGGGGCCAAGGTAAAGGTGTTAAGGTCAGATCGGGGTGGAGAGTACCTTGGGAAAGAACTTCAAACCTTCTTGGAAGAAAAGGGTATTACCCACCAGCTCTCTGTACCTTACACGCCGCAGCAAAATGGGGCAGCGGAGCGGCTTAACAGGACCTTGACCGATTTGGCTCGGGCCATCCTTTCCCATGCCGAGCTTGATAACACTTGGTGGGGGGCAGCAGTGCAGTATGCCAACTGGGTGAAGAACAGGATGGGCAGCAAGGGGCTTGGAGGCAAGAGCCCATACTCCTTATGGACAGGGAAGGTGCCGAATGTTTCCATGGCACGAGTGTGGGGGTGCATGGCACAGTATAAGGTACCTGACCAGCAAAGAAGGAAGCTAGATCCTAAGGCACAGTGGGGGATCTTCCTTGGGGTTTCTGAGAGGAGCAAGGCTTGGGTGCTGTGGAGTGTAGCTGACCAGCGTGTGATGGAGAGCCGTGATGTGGTTTTCCATGAGGGGCTGAATTTTAAGGGGTGGAAGGAGCATGGTACAAGCCAAAGTGGGACTTCCATTCAAGACCCTCATACGGCTTCTATCTTTGAGGGGGCATGGGAGGACCCTGGAGATGAAGGGGAGGAGCAGCAGGAGGAGCCAGAACCAGCTGATCCTAACCATGAGGAGTCCCGAGAGACAGATTCTACCCCTCAGCCAGCCACGCAGGCCGATGCGCGTGATGATCAGCCGGAGCAGCATGTGCCTTCCACTCCATCGAGAAGCAGTTGGCAGCAGTTGTTGGACCAGCAGCTGTCCAAGACTCCGAGGACTCCAATGAAGAGGGTGACTTGGGAGGAGAAGCTACGGAGGCTGGAAGAAGGAGAGGCAACACCTCTGCGACGCAGTGCTCGAATTTCCCAGCCACCTGAAAGGTTTACCCCGGGGCACATTGCACGCATGCATGATCATCTTGTGTCTGATCTGGATGATTGCATGCTTGTGGACATGCGTGGGCATGAGTATGCTCTTGATGTGTGTCTAATGGGTCAGGTGCATGAGCCTAGGTCAGTCCACGAGGCGCTGAACCGTCCAGAATGGGTTGAGTCCATGCATGAGGAGCTTGAGTCTCACAAGGTAAATGGATCATTTGAGCTGGTTGATCCAGCAGTGGTACCACCTGGTTTGGAGGTCCTCAGGTGTCAATGGGTTTGGAAATACAAGCATAACCCTGATGGTACTGTTGAGAGGCCTAAGTCCAGATTGGTGGTGATGGGAAACACGCAGAAATTGGGAGTACACTATGAAGAAGTGTACTCTCCAGTTGGGAAGCATGCGACCTTGAGAGGTATGCTTGGAATTTCAGCTGCTTTGGGGCTTGATATCCATCATATGGATGTCAAGACAGCCTTCCTCCATGGGGATTTGGAGGAAGAGCTTTACATGCGGCAGCCCCCTGGTTTTGATGATGGGTCTCACCGAGTGTGTCGCCTCAAAAAGTCCATTTATGGGCTAAAGCAAGCCCCACGACAGTGGTACCTAAAATTTGATGAGGCTCTCATGGATTTTGGGTTTGAGAGATCTGAGTGTGACCCTGCCTTGTACCACTTTGTGAGATATGAGGAGCGGATCTCCTTATTCCTCTATGTGGATGACCTTTTGCTCCTATGCTCTAGCAAGGCTTTGCTAGATCGAGTGAAAGAGTTCTTGTCCTCACGTTTTCGCATGAAGGACTTGGGGGAGGTGAAGTACTACTTGGGAATGCAAATTGAACGTGATGAGAGTGGTATCTTGATTCATCAAGAGAGGTACATTCTTAACATGCTTCAGTCCTTTGGTCTCTCAGAGGCCAACCCCGTGCGTACTCCTCTCCCAACAGGCTTTGATGTGCATGGCTATGAGGATGAACCCTTGCTGCGAGATGAGCTGGTCAAGCTCTACCAAAGCATTGTGGGATCCCTCATGTATGCTTGTACTACCACACAGCCACAGATTGCCTTTGCAGTCTCACAGCTATCTAAGGTCGCCTCTTGTCCTAAAATGTTTCACTTGCAGGCCGCTAAGAGAGTGCTGAGGTACCTGAAAGGTGGTGTCAAGTCAGGTATCTTCTTCCAAACACAGCCCCAGTCTCAGGTCCAGCTAGTTGGCTTCAGTGATGCTGACTATGCTGGAGATTCCGCAAGTCGCAGGAGCCACAGTGGGTATGTGTTCTGTCTGAATGGGGCAGCTATCTCTTGGCAGAGCAAGAGGCAGCCCGTGGTAGCACTCTCTACCACTGAGAGTGAGTATATAAGTCTGTGTCAGTGCATTCAGGAGGGTGTCTGGCTGAGGCGTTTGTTTGGGGAGTTTGGCCATGATCATGCTGGTGGTGTGCCTGTGTTTGTGGATAATCAGTCTGCCATTGCCCTTGCACAGAATGCATGCTTGCATGGCCGCACCAAACACATGCAGGTCCGGTGGCATTTCATTCGGGAGATGGTAGCTGCGGCTGAGGTGATTTTGCAGTGGTGCCCTACCAACCGTCAGGCTGCTGATATTCT
This sequence comes from Closterium sp. NIES-67, assembly GCA_027943415.1. NCBI lineage: Eukaryota > Viridiplantae > Streptophyta > Zygnematophyceae > Desmidiales > Closteriaceae > Closterium > Closterium sp. NIES-67. The sequence continues at coordinate 17,451 of BQMB01001971.1, forward strand.
TACCAAGTCTCTTCCATTTGAGCGTCATGGTGTGTGCATGACCTTGCTCGGGATGCAGCCCCATGATGACAGAGTTCCCGCAGCAGATGCCGGCGTCTTGGTGCTCCTCTCCTTGGCGGACTCCATGCTCTGGGTGGCCCCAACCCATGGGCAAGGGGGAGTGGTGTGAAGGCATTTGCCCTAGGGTGTTGAGCCACACCCAGCACGAGCAAGGGGGAGTGATAAATGTGTAGTGTTCTGTGGTGTGATTTGCTCTAGCTGGCTGTGGGCTATTGGGATTTGGGCAAAAGAATTGGGTTGGTTGGCTAGGTTTGATCCCGTTACCTTTCCAACCCATACTACCCCATACCCACTACAACATCTTTGATGTTGCAGCTGTGGCACTTGGGAGTGTTAGGGTTTGGTTCAGGGCGAGGGTTGGTGTTGTTTGACAATCAAATACTGCAACTTTTCCAGATCGAACTGCTTCCCTTCTCGTTTTTACTAGGTGATTCATGGCTGCCTAGCCAAATTACCAGAAGACCCCCTCACACTGATTTCGTCATAATCGGCGGCTCAGATCTTGGTTATGAACGTGCTTTACCATTCTGGAAAGAAGAGATTAAGACCTTTCCAACGCGTATAAGCTCATTTCTAGAAGTTACCTGAGCAGCACGCAATGATTCGTTGAGATCGTCAGACTTAATCTCTAATTAGTTCTCTCCAGATTTGCACGATTTCCATCACTCTCCACTCTCCCACACTATCTCTCCATTCTTCCACACTATCTCTCCACCCTCCCACACAATCTCTCCACTATCTCTCCACTGTGTCACACTACCTCTCGACTCTCCCACACTATCTCTCCACTCACCCACACAATCTCTCCACATTCCCACACCATCTCTCCACTCCCACACTATCTCTCCACTCTCCCACACTATCACTCCACTCATCCACACTATCTCTCCACCCTCCCACACTATCTCGTCACTCTCCCACACCATCTCGCCACTATCTCTTCACTCTGTCACACTTTCTCTCCACTCTCCCACACTATCTCTCCACTCTCCCACACTATCTCACCACTCTCCCACACTATCTCTCCACTCTTCCACACTATCTCTCCACTCTCCCACACAATCTCTCCACACTCCCACACAATCTCTCTACTCTCCCACACTATCTCTCCACTCTCCTGCACTATCTCTCCACTCTCCCACACTATCTCTCCACTCTCACACACTATCTCTCCACTATATCTCCACTCTCCCAGACTATCTATCCACCATCTCTCCACTAAATATTAAGTAGTGAAAATAGTAACGCTAATCCAAGCTGCGGGAAGTCTTGGAGGCGATCGGCTTCACTCCCTCAACGGCCGATCAATCCTTGTTCATGCTTGGCGAGGGGGAGCAGAGGAGCTTCATGGTGGTTTATGTGGATGAGATCCTCATATTTTTACCCTCCCCTGACCTTGTGAAGGAGGTGATGCTGAAGCTTCAAGACAAGTTCAAGTGCAAGACCCTTGGTGACGTCAACTACTACCTTGGGCTTCACATTGAGCGAGATGTGGAGAAGCGGTGGATGCGAGTGCATCAAAAGAAGTACTTGGAGGCCCTGGCTGCAAACTTTGGGAAGAGTGAAGGTCATGTGGCAAATCCTCTTCCCTCAGGGTTCAAGTGTTGGTGAAGAGGAGAGGCGGCGTTTTCACTCCTTGGTGGTCCCATAGAAGCCATCCCTTGCTGTTTTGAGCCATGCCCAGGTGCACGGCCCATGTTGCCTTGGCATCAAGCTTGTTGTGCCGAAGTTTCTTAGGCACAAGTGCCATGCACATGCACCCGAACACCCGAAGCATATCCACCTTCGGCTTCCTTCCAATCCACTCCACATAGGGCACCCATTTGTCTTCTCCCACATGAGTCAAGGCTCTGTTCTTGGCCACACAAGCATGCCGCACCGCATCCGGCCAAAAGTAATTGGGTAGACCGGCTTCAATGAGAAGTCCCCGAGCCGTCTCCGTGAGTGTCCGATTCGCACGCTCGGCGATGCCGTTCATTGCAGGAGAGTAGGGCATGGTAAGAGAGTGCCTTATGCCCTGATTCTTCAGCCAAGTTGAGAAATCCTTGCTCAGGAACTCTCCCCCACGGTCAGTGCGAATCGCCTTCACAAGTCGGTCTTGTTGCCGCTCCACCATCGGCAACCAATCGGTCTTCACCGTTTCAGCTACGTCACTCTTCTTGGGCAGCACATACACCCAAGTCATGCGATTGTAGACGTCCACAATGGTGAGGAAGTACTCTGCTCCAGCAGCTCCAAGCTTCAAGGGGCCCACCACATCCATCACCACCTCATCAAGTGGTGCCTTCGCCGTTGTCTCCGAGCTATGGAACGGGTAGCGGGTGAACTTGGCTTGCATGCATGTTGGACAGCCAAGCACCTCATTGGGCTCCCCCTTGACACGTATCCCACTGACCATCTCTTGCTTAACTATCTGCTGCAAAATGGGCAATGCCACATGCCCCATTCGCCGATGCAAGGTCAGCCAATCACACACTCCAGTAGCGGAAGTCGGGTTGGAGAAAGCGGCACTCGCAATTGTGCCCCACAAGCTCTCTCCTTTCTCCTTCGCCGCTGCTGCTTTGCTGATCTTAGCCTTCTCCTCCTCATTTCCACCACCTTTGGCTGCTGCACCATTCTCCTTGGGTTCACACGCCTTGCTGGTCTCTCCAAGGTTGCACTCCTTCGAGTCACTCTTGGTGTCACTTTGCTTTCCGTGATCACCGCCACCAACCGCTTCACGCTTGGTGCTGACGCTTGCTGCCACTTGCCTCTCTTTAGGCATGGGGACCACTGGGATTTGCCACATCTCATTGTAGATGTCCCTGTCCTCATGAATGTCACAAAGCTTCCGCTCACCAAGCCTTGCGGTATAGGTTTTGGATCCCTTGGAAGATGTGTCCATGCCGGCCTTTTGCAAACACCGAACGGAAATCAGGTTGGCTGCTAGGTTGGGCACCAGAAGCACGTTCTTGAGGCCCACCATCTTCCCATCAGCACCCTTGAACATGGCCTTGCCCATGCCCTTCACCTCTGCTCGCTGCCCCAAAGCCGATGTAACATGCTTGACCGGCGACGGTTCGAGTTCGGTGAGCAAGTCCGCACGAGGTGTCATGCTATAGGTGGCGCCGCTATCGATCACCCAAAAGTACAGAGAGTGAAGGGTGACCTTTCCCACAGTAGCTGGCTCCTCAAAGCCTTCCACATCTCCTGCTGCAGCTGCCGCTTGCGTGGAGACAAAGAAGAATTGGCCCGGGTATCGATCTTCACTCGAATCCTTATCGTAGTCTCCACCTTTCATGCTTGCCGCTTCGCTTCCACGACCACCACGGCCTCCACGACCTCTGCCTCTTCCTCCCCTTGCTCCTCTGCCCTCTTGGCCTTGAGAAGGGGTCCATCCATCAGGCAATCTGAAGCAATCTCTCCACATGTGGCCGGTCTTGTGGCAAAAGTGGCATTCGCCATCAAATCGACCGCGCCCACGCCCGTAGCCATTGTTGTTGTTGTTGCTGCCATATCCTCCATTACCACGGCCTCCATTGAAGTTACTGCTGCCAAATCTTCCTCCTCGCCCTCTGCCCCTTCCACGGCCGTGCCCACGGCCCATGCTTGCAACTCCGGCACCATCGGGACCCGCCAATTCGCGACGGCGGAAATCTTCTTGTAAGATTTCCCGCTTCACATCTTCGAGTGAGAGACGGGGCAGATCTCGATTAAGGTTGATGATGAGCGAGGACCATGAGTCCGGAAGTAAGGCCAGCAGCTTGGTCTTCTTTTGAAGGTCACTGTAGTTCAGGTCAGCTGCTTCGAGCCGTGTCAACAAGTCGAAGAATTTCTGCACTCCTTCCTCCACCGGTTCGCCTTCGTCAATTCGAAGTGCCGCCATTTGCCGCTCCAAAACCACAGCCACCGCCGCTGTTGCAGGAGCGTGTACACCCTTGAGAGCAGCCCATGCCTTTGGTCCCTTTGCTGGTTCACGCTGAAAAGGCTTGATGTGACGGATTTGGCTGCTCCCCAACGCTTGCCCAAGTAGAAGGTAGCCTTGTGCGCTCTTCCGCACCCACGGGCTCTTCTCCGGGTCGTTCTCGGGGCGCTTCTCCGTTCCTTCCATCACCTCCAGCAGATCATAGTGGTCAAAGATGTTCTCCATCTTGAAGGACCACTCAGCAAAGTTGTCACCATTGAACTTGTCAAGGCCAAACACTCTAGGCTCATCCCTAGAGGGTCCAAGGCTAGGTTGCACCGGAGCAACGGGTGGATCTTGGTTTTGACCTTGTGCTTGGGCGTCTTCTCTGCCTCCAGCACCTCTGCCACCCCCTTCCTCAGGTCTAGGCATGGTCGAGACGGCTCCAAGGGGCTCTGATACCACTTGTTATAATCACAATAGGCTTAGATGTGCCTATAATGAGAGATAGAGAGCACAGTCGGATTTCCAGCCTTAGCAAGAAGAGTTCGAGAGGGAGATAGTTCCCAGCCTCTACATACCCCAAGAGCCGAGGTCCAGGTTGGTGGTACACCACCACAGAGTCCCCAACCATGAAGAGTCTCGAAACCAACCCTCCAAGGGGCTACACCAAGTGAAATGTAACACTACACGAAGTAACGTTACTATTTTCACTATTTAATATTTATCCGCGTCCCTTGGGCTTGAAATCTTGAGCTCTTGTTCTTGGATCTGCAAGAAAAATTCTTCTTGAGTTGATGGGGGCTTGCTGCACACACCTGCGACACGATGGACACTTCACACTCGACAAAATAGAAAAAACACATGCGACACACAAACGACGACTTGACATGCGAGTTGTAAAAACTCGCTAATGTCTTGACCGACTCAAACCACATTGTGATACACCATTCAAACACACACACAAGCACTGGATAGCAATGACATAGACTCACAATTCATTCCATGCCATGCATGCACACACACAAACAAGGACAACAAGCCGAGTGCAAGCCATAGGGTTGCACCAACAGAGAGGTAGTGTGGGAGAGTGGAGAGATAGTGTGGGAGTGTGGAGAGATTGAAAGGGGGAGTGGAGAGATGGCGTGGGAGAGTGGAGAGATAGTGGAGAGGTAGTAGAGTGGTAGTGTGGGAGAGAGGAGAGATTGTGGAGAGAAAGTGTGGGAGAGTGGAGGGATAGTATGGGAGACTAGAGAGATAGTGTGGGAGAGTGGAGAGATAGTGTGTTAGGGTGGAGAGATAGTGTGTATGAGTGGAGTGATAGTGTGGGAGAGTGGAGAGATAGTGGAGAGATAGTGGAGAGATAGTGTGGGAGAGTGGAGAGATAGTGTGGGAGAGTGGAGAGATAGTGTGGGAGAGTGGAGAGATAGTGGAGAGATAGTGTGACAGAGTGGAGAGATAGTGGAGAGATAGAGTGGGAGAGTGGAGAGATAGTGTGGGAGGGTGGAGAGATAGTGTGGATGAGTGGAGTGATAGTGTGGGAGAGTGGAGAGATAGTGTGGGAGAGTAGAGAGATAGTGGAGAAAGAGTGGAGAGAATGTGTGGGAGAGTGGTGAGATAGTGTGGGAGTGTGGAGAGATTGTGTGGGAGGGTGGAGAGATAGTGTGGGAAAGTGGAGAGATAGTGTGGGAGAGTGGTGAGATAGTGTGAGGGAGTGGAGAGATAGTGGAGAGATAGTGTGGGAGAGTGGAGAGATAGTGTGGGAGTGTGAAGAGATAGAGTGGGTGAGTGGAGAGATAGTGTGGGAGTGTGGAGAGATTGTGTGACAGAGTGGAGAGATAGTGTGGGAGAGTGGAGAGATGGTGGAGAGATAGTGTCTGAGAGTGGAGAGATAGTGCGGGAGACTGGAGAGATAGTGTGGGAGAGTGGAGAGATAGTGTGGGAGTGTGGAGAGATTGTGTGGGAGAGTGGAGAGATAGTGTGGGAGAGTGGAGAGATAGTGTGGGAGAGTGGTGAGATAGTGTGGGAGAGTGGAGAGAGTGTGACAGAGTGGAGAGATAGTGGCGAGATAGTGTGGGTGAGTGGAGAGATAGTGTGCAAGGGTGGAGAGATAGTGTGGATGAGTGGAGTGATAGTGTGGGAGAGTGGAGAGATAGTGTGGGAAAGTGGAGAGATAGTGGAGAGAGTGTGTGGGAGAGTGGAGAGATCGTGTGGGAGAGTGGTGAGACAGTGTGGGGGAGTGAAGAGATAGTGGAGAGGTAGTGTGGGAGAGTGGAGAGATAGTGTGGGAGTGTGGAGAGATTGAAAGGGAGAGTGGAGAGATAGTGTGGGAGAGTGAAGAGATAGTGGAAATATAGTGGAGTGGTAGTGTGCGAGAGTGGAGAGATTGTGGAGAGAAAGTGTGGGAGAGTGGAGGGATAGTGTGGGAGAGTGGAGAGATAGTGGAAATATAGTGGAGTGGTAGTGTGCGAGAGTGGAGAGATTGTGGAGAGAAAGTGTGGAAGAGTGGAGGGATAGTGTGGGAGAGTGGAGAGATAGTGTGGGAGAGTGGAGAGATAGTGTGGGCGGGTGGAGAGATAGTGTGGGAGAGTGGAGAGATAGTGGAGAGATAGTGGAGAGAATGTGTGGGAGAGTGGAGAGATAGTGTGGGAGTGTGGTGAGATAGTGGAGATATAGTGTGACAGAGTGGAGAGATAGTAGAGAGATAGTGTGGGAGAGTGGAGAGATGGTGCGGGAGAGTGGAGAGATAGTGGAGATATAGTGTGACAGAGTGGAGAGATAGTGGAGAGATTGTGTGGGAGAGTGGAGAGATAGTGTGGGAGAGTGGAGAGATTGTGTGGGAGAGTGGAGAGATAGTGTGGGAGAGTGGAGAGATTGTGTGGGAAATAGTGTGGGATAGTGTGGGACAGTGTGGGAGAGATAGTTTGGGAGAGATAGTGTGGGAGAGTGGAGAGATAGTGGAGAGATAGTGGAGAGATAGTGTGGGAGAGTGGAGAGATAGTGTGGGAGAGTGGTGAGATAGTGGAGATATAGTGTGAGAGAGTGGAGAGATAGTGGAGAGATAGTGTGAGAGAGTGGAGAGATTGTGTGGGAGAGTGGAGAGATAGTGTGGGAGGGTGGTGAGATAGTGGAGATATAGTGTGACAGAGTGGAGAGATAGTGGAGAGATAGTGTGGGAGAGTGGAGAGATGGTGCGGATGAGTGGAGTGATTGTGTGGGAGAGTGGATATATAGTTTGGGAGAGTGGAGAGATAGTGTGGGAGATAGTGTGGGAGAGTGAAGAGATTGTGTGGGAGAGATAGTGTGATAGTGGAGAGATAGTGTGGGAGAGTGGAGAGATAGTGGAGAGATAGTGGAGAGATAGTGGAGAGATAGTGTGGGAGAGTGGTGAGATAGTGGAGATATAGTGTGACAGAGTGGAGAGATAGTGGAGAGATAGTGTGGGAGAGTGGAGAGATGGTGCGGGAGAGTGGAGAGATAGTGGAGATATAGTGTGACAGAGTGGAGAGATAGTGGAGAGATTGTGTGGGAGAGAGGAGAGATAGTGTGGGAGAGTGGTGAGATAGTGGAGATATAGTGGAGAGATAGTGGAGAGATAGTGTGGGAGATAGTGGAGAGATAGTGTGGGATAGTGGAGAGATAGTGTGTGAGAGTGGAGAGATAGTGTGGGAGAGTGGAGAGATAGTGGAGAGTGTGTGGGGAGATAGTGTGAGATAGAGGAGAGATAGTGTGTGAGAGTTGAGAGATAGTATGGGAGAGTGGAGAGATAGTGTGGGAGAGTGTGGAGAGTGTGAAGAGATAGTGTGGGGGAGTGTGGAGAATGTGGAGAGTGTGGGAGAGATAGTGGAGAGATAGTGGAGAGATAGTGTGGGAGAGAAGAGAGATAGTGTGGGAGAGTGTGGAGAGTGTTGAGAGATCTCTCCACTCTCCCACACTATCTCTCCACTCTCCCACACTATCTCTCCCACACTATCTCTCCACTATCTCCCCACTCTCCCACACTATCTCTCCATTCCCCCACACTATCTCTCCACTCTCCCACTACTATCTCCCACACTATCTCTCCACTGTCACTCCACTCTCCCACACTATCTCTCCACTATCCCACACTATCTCCCCACACAATCTCCACTATCTCTCCACTGTCCCACACTATCTCCACACTTTCACACCATCTCTCTACTATCTCTCCACTCTCCCACACTATCCCACACTATCTCTCCACTCTCCCACACTATCTCTTCACTATCTCTCCACTCTCCCACACTGTCTCTCCACACTCCCACACTATCTCTCCACTATCCATACTATCTCCCCACTATCTTTCCACTCTCCCACACTTTTTCCACTCTCCCACACTATCTCTCCACTATCTCTCCACTCTCACACTATCTCTCCCACACTATCTTTCCACAATCTCTCACACTATCTCTCCACTATCTCTCCACTCTCCCACACTATCTCTCCACTTTCTCTCCACTATCTCTCTACTACCTCTCCACTATCTCCCCACTCTCCCACACTATCTCCCACACTATCTCTCCACACTATCCGTCACTATCTCTCCACTATCTCTCCACTCTCCCACACTATCTCTCCACTATCTCTCCACTCTCCCACACTATCTCTCCGCTCTCCACTATCTCTCCACTCTCCCACGCTATCTTTCTACTATCTCTCCACTATCTCTCCACTCTCCCACACTATCTCTCCACTATCTCCCATACTATCTCTCCACACTATCTCTCCTACACTATCCCACACTATCTCCCACACTATCTCTCCACTATCTCACACTATCTCTCACACTCTATCCCACTATAGTGTGGGAGAGATAGTGCGGGATAGTGTGGGAGAGTGGAGAGATAGTGGAGAGTGTGAAGAGATAGTGGAGAGATAGTGGAGAGTGGAGAGAGATATTGTGGGATAGTGTGGAGAGATAGAGGAGAGATAGTGGAGAGATAGTGGGGAGATAGTGTTGGTGAGATAGTGTGTGGACAGTGGAGAGATAGTGGAGAGATAGTGTGGGAGAGTGGAGAGATAGTGGAGAGATAGTGTGGGAGAGATAGTGTGGGAGAGATAGTGTGGGATAGTGGAGAGGTAGTGTGGATGGTGTGAGAGATAGTGTGTGGGAGAGGGGAGATAGTGTGGGAGAGTGGAGATAGTGTGGGAGATAGTATGATAGTGATAAGGAGAGATAGTGGAGAAATAGTGTGGGAGAGTGGAGAGATAGTGGAGAGATAGTGTGGGAGATAGTGTGGGATAGTGGAGGAGAGTGGAGAGATAGTGTGGGATAGTGGATGGATAGTTTGGGAGAGATAGTGTGGGAGAGTGGAGAGATAGTGTGGGAGAGTGGAGAGATAGTGTGGGAGAGATAGTGTGGGATAGTGGAGAGATAGTGTGGGAGAGTGGGAGAGTGGAGATAGAGTGGAGATAGTGTGGAGAGATAGTGTGGGAGAGATAGTGAAGAGATAGTGGGGGATAGTGGAGAGATAGTGGAGAGATAGTGTGAGATAGTGTGGAGACTGGAGAGAGTGGAGAAATAGTATTGGATAGTGTGATCGTGTGGGATAGTGGAGATAGTGTGATAGTATGTGTGGGAGAGTGGAGAGATAGTGTGATAGTGTGGATAGTGTGTGAGATAGTGGAGAGATAGTGGAGAGATAGTGTGGGAGATAGTGTGGGAGAGTGGAGGGATCGTATGGCGGAGTGGAGAGTGTGGAGATAGTGTGTGATAGTGGAGAGATAGCGTGGGATAGTGGAGAGATAGTGTGGGAGAGTGGTGAGATAGTGTGGGAGAGTGGAGAGATAGTGTGGGAAAGTGGAGAGAAAGTGTGACAGAGTGGAGAGATAGTGGCGAGATGGTGTGGGAGAGTGGAGAGATAGTGTGGGAGGGTGGAGTGATAGTGTGGATGAGTGGAGTGATAGTGTGGGAGAGTGGAGAGATAGTGTGGGAGTGGAGAGATGGTGTGGGAATGTGGAGAGATAGTGTGGGAGAGTGGAGAGATAGTGTGGGAGAGTCGAGAGATAGTGTAGGAGAGTGGAGAGATAGTGTCTGAGATGGTGGGAGATAGTGTGGAAGAGTGTGGGATAGTGTGGGAGAGTGTGGATAGATAGTGTGAGATAGTGAAGATAGTGTGGGAGATAGTGTGTGAGACAGTGTGGGATAGTGGAGAGATCGTGTGGCATAGTCTGGGAGAGTGGAGAGAGAGTGGAGAGATAGTGTGGGAGAGTGGAGAGATGAGTGTGGAGAGTGGAGAGATAGGTGGAGAGAG
>BQMB01001972.1:0-29880 GCA_027943415.1 Closterium sp. NIES-67
ACCCTCTAGGATTGGCGTCGAGTGGTTTGCCACCTCCGAGTGGCGTGCGAATGGTTTGCCACCCCGCAGTGATTGCGAGTGGTTGCCATTCCGCAGTGGACGTGCGAGTGGTTGCCACCCTCCAAGAGTGCGTGCGAGAGGTTTGCCACCAAAGTGGCGTGCGAGGTTTGCCACCCCAAAGTGGCGTGAGTGGTTTGCCACCCTCCGACTGGCGTGCGAGGTTTGCCACCCTCAGAGAGGCTTGGAGTGTTTGCCACCCCCGAGTGGCGTGCGAGTGTTTTGCCACCCCGCAGTGTGATGTGCGAGTTGTTTGCCACCCCGCAGTGTGACGTGCAAGTGGTTTGCCACCCCGCAGTGTGACGTGCGAGTGGTTTTCCACCCCCCGAGGGGGGCATGCGAATGGTTTGCCACCCCTCAGAGTGGCTTAAGAGTGGTTTGGCACCCCCTCGAGTGGCGTGCGAGTAATTTGCCACCCCCCAAGTGGTGTGCGAGTGGTTTGCCACCCCCCCGAGTGGCGTGCGAGAGGGTTGCCACCCCCCAGAGTGGCTTGCGAGTGGTTTGCCACGCCCCGAGAGTGGCGTGCGAGTGGTTTGCCGCCCCCTGACAGTGGGGTGCGCGTGGTTTTGCCAACCCCCTGAGTGGCTTGGGAGTGGTGTGCCACCCCACCGAGTGGTGTGCGAGTGGTTTGCCACCCCTCAAAAGTGGCGTGCGAGTTGTTTGCCACCTCCCAGAGTGGCGTGCGAGTCGTTTTCCACCCCTCGAAAGTGGCGTGCAAGTGGTTTGCCACCCCCAGAAGACTAGCGTGCGATTGGTTTGCAACCCACCAAAGTGGCGTGCGAGTTGTTTGCCACCCCCACGAGTGGGGTGCAAGTGGTTTGCCAACCCCCAGAGTGGCGTGGGAGTGGTTTGCCACCCCCCGAGAGTGGCGTGCGAGTGGTTTCCCATCCCCCGATTGGCATGCGAGTGGTTTGCCACCCCCAAGAGTGGCATGCGAGTGGTTTGCCACCCCCTGAGAGTGGCGTGCGAGTGGTTTGCCAACCTCCGAGAGTGGGATGCGAGAGGTTTGCCAGTCCCCAGATTGGCGTGCGAGTGGGTTGCCACCCCCCAGAAGAGTGGCGTGCGAGTGGTTTGCTACCCACCAAAGTGGCGTGCGAGTTGTTTGCCACCGCCTGATAGTGGCATGCGAATGGTTTGCCACCCCCAGAGTGGCTTGGGAGTGGTTTGCCACCCACCAGAGTGGCGTGCGAGTGGTTTTCCACTCCCCAGAGTGGCATGCGAGTGGTTTGCCAACCTCCGAGAGTGGCGTGGGAGTGGTTTGCCACCCTCCGAGAGTGGCGTGCGAATTGTTTGCCACACCTTAGAGAGGGTTGGGAGTGGTTTGCCACCCCCTAGAGTGTCGTGCAACTCGTTTGCCACCCACTGAGAGTGGCGTGCGAGTGGTTTGCCATCCCCCCGAGTGGTGTTCGAGTGGTTTGCCACCCTCCAAGATTGGCGTGCGAGTGGTTTGCCACCCTCCAAGAGTGGCATGCGAATAGTTTGCCACCCCGCAGTCTGACGTGCGAGTGGTTTGCCACCCTGCAGTGTGACGTGCGAGTGGTTTTTCACCTTCCGAGAGTAGCGTGCGAATGGTTTGCCACGCTCCAGAGTGGCTCGGGAGTGGTTTGCCACCCCTCGAGTGGCGTGCGATTTGTTTTCCACACCTGAAGTGGCATGCGAGTGGTTTGCTACCCCCCGAGTGGCGTGTGAGAGGTTTGCCACCCTTCCAGAGTGGCGTTTGAGTAGTTTGCCACCCCCCGAGAGTGGCATGCGAGTGGTTTTCCACCCCCAAAGAGTGGCATGCGAGTGTTTGCTACCCCCCAGAAGAGTGGCGTGCGAGTGGTTTGCCACCCACCAAAGTGGCGTGCGAGTTGTTTGCCACCCCCACGAGTGGGGTGCGTATGGTTTGCCACTCCTCAGAGTGGCGTGTGAGTGGTTTGCCACCCCTCAAGAGTGGCGTGCGAATGGTTTTGCCACCCCCCAGAGTGGCTTGGGAGTGGTTTGCCCCCCCTCGAGTGGTGTGCGAGTGGTTTGCCAACCCCATGTGAGTGGCGTGCGAGTGGTTCCCACCCCCCTGACTGGTGTGCGAGTGGTTTGCCACCCCCCAGAGTGGAATGCGATTGGTTTGCCACCCCCCGAGAGTGGCGTGCGAGTGGTTTGCCACCCACCGAGATGGCATGCATGTGGTTTGCCACCCCCCCTATTGGCGTGCGAGTGGTTTGCCACCCCCCTAAGTGGCGTGCGAGTGGTTTGCCACCCCTCCGAGAGTGGTGCGTGAGTGGTTTGCCACCCCCTGATAGTGGCATGCAAATGGTTTGCCACGCCCAAGAGTTGCTTGGGAGTGGTTTGCCACCCCCCAAAGTGGTGTGCGAGTGGTTTGCCACCCCCCAGAGTGGCGTGCGAGTGGTTTCCAACCCCCGAGAGTGGCGTGGGAGTGGTTTGCCACCCTCCGAGAGTGGCGTGTGAATGTTTGCTACCCTCTGAGAGGCATGGTTAGGCTTGGATTTAGTACGGGTCAAGTGCAAAACTTCTAAAAGTAATACCTCTTTGCAGACTTGGAATAAGGTCCTACAATTCGATAGTCATGCTCACGAGTCGAACACCGTTTTGAAAACCCACGAATTATGGAACTTAGGAGCTTTTGTTTATTATATAGAATCCAGGTCTCAGCATGGTTAGGCTTTGGTCTAGTATTGGTCAAGTGCAAACCTTCCAAATGAAATATCTCCTTGCCCACTTTGGAAACAAGGCCTACAATTTGATAGGCATGCAGGGATGATTCAGCAAGATAGTGAGAATTGAGCAAGGTAAGGGTAATTAAGCAAGGTAGGGGGGATTCTGTAAGATAGGGAGAATTCAGCAAGGTAGGGTTAATTCAACAAGGAAGGGGGGACTCAACAAGGTAGGGTTGATTAAGCAGGGTAGGGTTGATTAATAAAGGTAGGGGTGATTGAGAAAGGTAGGGGTGATTGAGCAAGAAAGGGGAAAGACAACAAGGTTGGGTTGATTAATCAAGGAAGGGGTGATTCAGCAAGAAAGAGGGGATTCACCAAGATAGAGAGAACTCAGCAAGGAAGGGGAGATTCAGCAAGATATCGGGAATTCTGCAATTTTTGGGTGATTAAGCAATACAGCGGTGATTATTCAAAGTAGGGATCATTAAGCAAGGTAGGAGTGAGAAAACAAGGTCGTGGGAATTCTGCAAGGTAGGGATTATTAAGCAAGGTGGGGGTGATTCAGCAAGGTAGGCTTGATTAAGCAACGTAGTTGGAATTCATCAAGGTAGGGGTGATTCAGAAAGGCAGGGGCATTCAGCAAGATAAAGAGAACTCAGCAAGGTAGGGGAGATTCAGTGAAATGGGGGGAATGGAGGGGGTGGCAACATCGCAAAAAACGTATGCTCTCAAAAACGATTGCGTAGCATTCGCACAAAATGCTTGCAAACGTTTTTGTGGGTGAAAATTCCTGGCGGAACTTAGATTAGAACACTTGGCGAATGCTTTGACAACATTTCCCGAAACACTTTTGGTTCACGACAGCGAATGCTTAGAGGTGTCTTTTCAGTAAATCTCCGTGGTTCGTTTACAAATGCATGGCGGTGTTCTTTCTACAACTTTTGCGGTGAACATGTAAATGCATAGAGAATTTTATGTTCACCATTTTTAGTATTCAGCATGATTTGTTGCAAACGTTTGGCGGTGTTTTTTATGGATCCGTTTTTGCAGGCTGCAGTACCCTTTCGGGCATGGTTCAGTACAATTAGGGCATGCCTCGTTTGGATTTACTTATAATGCAACAAGCAAATTATTCCTGCACGTTACGTTCATAACTTGTTATCTCGAAATAATCCAAGGTCAAAATCACCAACATTAGGGACAATGCTTACAAACAACGAAGTAGCGGCGACGCTGGATATTGAGTCCTGCACATTAGGTTCAAACATTGTAATCAAATTAGTTTCCATACGACAGCAATTACAAAAGCCGGCTTACCGAAGGAAATAGCTCGTGGTAGGGCTACAAATTTCTGCATGTCATACGAGACATTGTTGTGAAATTAGTCCGACGATCAAATGACCAGCGAGACTTACAATTGGACTTACATGGGGAATTATCTCGATGTTGGACAGAGTTACATAGCTAGCTGCGATAAAGACAAGCATCGTGAGGACACATGTGAATCATTAGTTTGATTGATACGTCAAGTACCAACAAATGCCTTCAACCCCAATGGCGCATTAGCTCATGAACATGCAGATAAGAATGACATGGGTGAACAAGACTAGTCCACCTATGAGCTGCTTGAAACGATAGACCATCGTGAAACAAGATCCTCAGCATAGGGCACACTAAGAACGACCGTGGTAATTGAAGCCTGTGGGAGAGGAAGGAGCTGCTCACTAGGGGCGCGGAAGGCGAGAGCGGGAGTTGAAACTGATGCAGATAGAACTGCCGAGGACTAATATTGTAAGTGACGTCTAGCTGGGAAGGCATGAGAGGGCGCAAGGGGGCAAGTAAGGAAGGGATCAGAAGTGGTGTGGTGGGCTGGAGTGCTGGCATGTGGGGTGCAGCGTGGTGGGCTGGGTGGTTGGGGCGAGGAGGTGGGTTGAGCTGGATTAGCCGCTCTGGAACCGCTTGGCAGATTTTGATTGGTTGGACGAGGTGCAGGGGCTGAGTTGGATGAATAAATTTTGTTGGGTTCGGTTGCAGGTTTGGTAAGGGGGCGGGGGTGTGTGATTGGTCAGCACGTCATTTTGTGAATAGGGCATGTTTCTACAGACCCGAATATCAAGCAAATAGGAGCTGAAATTTTGGATCCCAGAATCCGCGCGCTCTATAGCACGCTGTAATTTGCGATCAATTCGGTTCAGTTCGGTATTCACAAATTTCATAAAGCCGTGTTTCGCACCGATTCCGTTGGACTATGCCCTTCTTGGTGGTTGGATGGAGGTGTTGTAACCAACACTTGTTACTGTATATGCTAAAACGTTTTCGATATATCTCAGTGTGTGTCTTGGATTTGTTTAGTAGATTAAATTGCTTTCCATGGGAACTTGGCTTTCTGAATGTATCTAGACTAATATGACTTTATGCTAAAGATAAAAAGCTACTCTTGTTGCTAAAATTGGTGCCAAGTTCATGTACTCTTACAGAACGACCGACAAGTCGTTCATAACCTGAAAAGGTCGCATATATATGTGGCAGGAATAATGTAACACTTGAGGGAGAGAAATTGCGACCCCAAAATTCAATTTGGCTTTACGACCCTGGACCAACTCAGTTACAAGGTGTCGTTCATATATGTAGGGTTACATAATTTCCATTTTCTGCAGCCGTCGTAGATGATGCTAGAGAAGAGACATGGTTAGCATTTGCCAATAACGACTGAATGTCTGAATGCGTGGCCGCACGGAGATCACCCACAGAATGTGGTTTGTTGAGAGATGCACGAGGGAGTGAGTGGATAGGTTTGGGGTGAAGTCTGGCTTTTAACGGAGAGGTTGTCCAAGGTGAGCTTGACTGGCAATCATGTGCCACCCGGTAGGCTGCGAGAGAGTGGGGAGGAGGGGAGGGGGGGAGGGGGGGGAGAAAGATATGGGGGCATACGTTAGTGGGGGGCGGGGGGTTGAGAGGGTTAGTTATAGAGTGTTTACTGCCTGTCCTGCCGGGATCCCGCTCACACTTACTACCCTCTCCCCCTCCCTTGCTTCATGCCACTCCCCCTCTTCTGTCCTCATGACTCTCCCCCTCCCCTGCCCTCATGGCATCTCCCTCTCCACTGCCCTCATGCCTATCTGCCTCCCCTCTCCTCATGCCTCTTTCCCTCCCCATCTCCTCCAGCTGTCCCTGCCTCTCACGCCCTCACGCCTCTCCCACTCCTGCTCTCACTCCTACCCCCTACCCTCACTGCACTCCATCTTTCCCCACTCTCCTGCACTCATGCCACTCCCCCTCCCCTACCCTAACACCCTCTCCCCCTCCCATGCCCCCCACGCCTCTTCCTCCCCCGCCCTCACGCCTCTTCCCCTCCCCATCTCCTCCAGGCCGCACTCTCCCTTTCCCCACTCTCCTACTCGTACCCCTCTTTCCCTTCCCTTCTCTCACCTCTCGCTCCCTCCACGGCTCTTGCGCCTTCCCACATCCCCCCTTATCACGCACCTCATACCTCAATGCTCTCCCATCTCTCCCCCTCCCCTACTCTTACACCTCTCCCCTCCCCTGCACTCACGCCTGCTCTCATGCCTCACTCTCTCCCTGCTTTCATGCCTCACTCCCTCTCTGCTCTCGTGCCTCACTCCCTCCTTGCTCTCATGCCTCACTCCTCCCTGCTCTCACGCCTTCCCCCCTCCACTGATCTTGTGCCCCTCTCCCTCACTTCTCGCATCTCCCCCTCGCTACTATCCGTTGTCTTCCCCATCCCTGCGGCCTCGCTTTCTTCCCTGCTGCTGCGCCTTGACCCTTGATCTGTTTTCATTCAATGAGAACGCAGGGGATTGCGGCGCGCGAAAAAGCGGGTAACACGTTACAACGTGGGAAAGTGGGAAGCGACCCGCAAGAGAAAGCAGGAAGCGGTCCGCGAGGTGAAGCGAGCGAAGCAAAGCAAAGCAAAGCAAAGGGAAGCAAAGCTAAGAGAAGCAAGGCGACGTTAAGCGAAGCTAAGCGAAGCGAAGTGAAGCTAAGCGAAGCAAAGAGAAGCAAAGAGAAGGGAAGCAAAGAGAAGCAAATGCAAAGCTACGCGCAGCTATGCGAAGCGAAGCGAAGCTAAGCGAAGCTAAGTTAAGCTAAGGGAAGCAAACCGAAGCTAAGGGAAGCGAAGCAAAGCTAAGCGAAGCGAAGCGAAGCTAAGCGAACCGAACACGAAGCGAAGTGAAGCGAAGAGAAGCGAAGCGAAGCTAAGCGAAGCAAAGCGAAGCAAAGCGAAGCAAAGCCAAGCGAAGCGAAGCTAAGCGAAGCTAAGCAAAGCGAAGCTAAGCGAAGCAAAGCGAAGTTAAGCGAAGCTAAGCGAAGCGAAGCTAAGCGAAGCTAAGCAAAGCGAAGCAAAGCTAAGCAAAGCTAAGCGAAGCGAAGCGAAGCTAAGCGAAGCGAAGCGAAGAGAAGCGAAGAGAGGCAAAGCGAAGCTAAGCGAAGCGAAGCTAAGCGAAGCGAAGCTTAGCGAAGCTAAGCGATGCTAAGCGAAGCGAAGCGAAGAGAAGCGAAGAGAGGCAAAGCGAAGCTAAGCGAAGCGAAGCTAAGAGAAGCGAAGCTAAGCGAAGCGAAGCGAAGCGAAGCGAAGCAAAGAGAAGCGAAGAGAGGCAAAGCGAAGCTAAGCGAAGCGAAGCTAAGAGAAGCGAAGCGAAGCGCAGGGAAGCGAAGTGAAGCGAAGAAAAGCTAAGCGAAGCGAAGCAAAGCGAAGCTAAGCGAAGAGAAGCGAAGAGAAGCAAAGCGAAGCTAAGCGAAGCAAAGCGAAGCAAAGCGAAGCGAAGGGAAGCTTAGCGAAGCGAAGCAAAGAGAAGCATAGAGAAGCGAAGCTTAGAAATGCAAAGCAAAGCTAAGCACAGGTATGCGAAGCGAAGCGAAGCTAAGCGAAGCTAAGCGAAGTGAAGCGAAGCGAAGCGAAGCGAAGGGAAGCGAACCGAAGCTAAGGGAAACGAAGCGAAGCGAAGCGAAGCTAAGCCAAAGCGAAGCGAAGCTAGGCGAAGCGAAGTGAAGCTAGGCGAAGCGAAACGAAGCAAAGCGAAGCTAAGCGAAACTAAGCGAAGCGAAGCGAACACGAAGCTTAGCGAAGCTAATCGAAGGGAAGCGAACACCAAGCTAAGAGAAGCAAAAAGAAGCGAAGAGAAGCGAAGCGAAGCTAAGCGAAGGTAAGCGAGGCTAAGAGAAGCGAAGCAAAGCTAAGCGAAGCGAGGCAAAGCTAAGCGAAGCTAAGGGAATCGAAACGAAGCTAAGGGAAGTGAAACAAAGCTAAGAAAAGTGAAGCGAAGCAAAGCTAAGCGAAGCGAAGCGAAGCAAAGCGAAGCGAAGCAAAGCTAAGAGAAGCTAAGCGAAGCTAAGTGAAGCAAAGCGAAGCTAAGTGAAGCGAAGCGAAGCTAAGCGAAGCGAAGCGAAGCTAAGTGAAGCGAAGCGAAGCTAAGCGAAGCAAAGCTAAGCGAAGCAAAGCAAAGTTAAGCGAAGCTAAGCGAAGCTAAGCTAAAAGATGCGAAGCTATGTGAAGCGACGGGAAGCTAAGCGAAGTGAAGCAAAGCGAAGAGAAGCGAACCGAAGCTAAGGAAAGTGAATCGAAGCGAAGCTAAGCGAAGCGAAGCAAAGCTAAGCGATGCTAAGCGAATCTAAGCAGAACTAAGCGAAGCTAAGCGAAGCTAGGTGAAGCTAAGCGAAGAGAAGCGAAGCGATGCTAAGCGAAGCGAAGCGAAGCGAAGCTAAGCAAAGCAATGCGAAGTTAAGCGAAGCTAAGAGAAGCGAAGCTAAGCGAAGCGAAGCGAAGCTAAGCGAATCTAAGCGAAGCTAGGCGAAGCAAAGGAAAGCTCAGCGAAGCGAAGCGAAGCTAAAAGAAGCTTAGCGAAGCGAAGCAAAGCTAAACAGAGCGAAGCAAAGCTAAGCGAAGCTAAGCGAAGCGAAGCGAAGCGAAGCGAAGCTAAGCGAAGCGAAGAGAAGCATAGAGAAGCGAAGCAAAAAGAAGCGAAGCTAAGAGAAGCAAAGCGAAGCTAAGCGCAGGTATGCGAAGTGAAGCTAAGCAAGGCAAAGCGAAGCTAAGGGATTTGCTTCCCACAAGGCTAAGGGATATTTTAGACCGCCATCCCACCTGGTCTAAACTCCCACCACCATACGGTCTAAACTCCCAAAACCAAATTGTTAAAACTCCCAAAACCAACCCGTCTAAACTCCCACCACTACGCAGTCTGAACTACCACCACCACCCGGTCTAAACTCCCACCATCACCCGGTCTAAACTCCCACCACCTCCCGGTCAAAATTCCCACCACCATCCGGAGAAAACTCCCACCACCACCTGGTCTAAACTCCCACCACCACCGGGTCTAAACTCCCACCTCCACACAGTCTTAACTCCCACAACCACCCCGTGTAAACACCCACGACCACATGGTCTAAACTACCACCACTGCCCGGTCTAAACTACCAACACCACCCGGTCAAAACTCCCTGCACGATTCAGTCTCAACGCCTTTACCACCGGTCTAATTTCCCACCACCACCCGGTCTAAAGTCTCACCACCACTTGGTCCAGACTCCAACCAGCACCCCTTTATACTCCCGCCACCACCCAGTCTAAACTCCCACCACCACCCCATCAAAAATCCAACCACCACCTAGTCTAAATTCCCACCACCATCCGGACTAAACTCCCACCACCACCTGGTCTAAACATTCACCACCATACGATCTAAAATCTCAACCAAATCGTTTATACTCCCACAAACAACCCATCTAAAAGGGCACCGGTTGAAAAGGGCACCAGTCCAAAGGGCATCGGTCGAAAAGGGCACCAGTTGAAAAGGGCAACGGTCGAAAACGGCACCGGTCAAAAAAGGCACCGGTCATAATGGCCACCGGTCGAAAAGCGCACCGGTCGAAGAGCGCACCAGTCGAAACGGGCACCGGTCGAAATGCGCACCGGTCGAAAAGGGCACCGGTCAAAAACGGCACCTGTCGAAAAGGGCACCGTCTGAAAAGCGCACCGGTCAAAAAAGCGCACCGGTCGAAAAGCGCACCGTTCAAAAAGTTCACCGGTCGAAAAGGGCACTGGTCGAAATGGGCACAGGTCAAAAAGGGCACTGGTTGAAAACGGCACCGGTCGAAAACGGCACCGGTCGAAAAGAGCACCACCACATGGTCAAAACTCCCACCACCACCCGGTCAAACTCCCACTACCACCCGGTCTAAACTCCCTCCACCACCCGGTCTAAATTCCCACCACCATCCAGACAAAACTCCCACCACCACTTGCTCTAAACTCCCATCACCACCGGGTCTAAACACCCACAACCATCCCGTCTTAACTTGTACGACCACACGGTCAAAACTCCCACCACCACCCGGTCTAATCTCCCAACACCACCCAGTCGAAACTCCCACCACCTGCTGGAAAAAACTCCCACAACCACCCGGCCTAAACTCCCTCCACCACCGGTCTAAATATGCACCACCACCCGGTCTAAAAACCCACCACCACACAGTCTAGACTCCAACCACCACCCGTCTATGCTCCCACCACAACCTTGTCTAATCTCCCACCACCTCTTGGTCAAAATTCCTACCACCATCTGAAAAAAACTCCCACCACCACATGGTCTAAACTCCCACCACCAACAGTCTAAACTCCCACAACCAACCCGTGTAAACGCCCACGACCACACAGTCAACATTCCCACCACCGCCCAGTCTAAACTCCCAACACGACTCAGTCTCAATACCTTTACAACCGGTCTAAATTCCCACCACCACCCGGTATAAACTCCCACCACCACCTGGTCTAAAATCCAACCACCACCCGGTCTAAATTCCCACCACCATCCGGACTAAACTCCCACCACCACCCGGTCTAAACTCCAACCACCATCCGGACTAAACTCCCACCACCACCCGGTCTGAACTCCCACCACCACCCGGTCTAAACTCCCACCACAACAAGAAAAAACTCCCACAACCACCCTGCCTAAACTCTTTGCACAACTCAGTCTCAACTCCTTCCGCCACCGGTCTAAACTCCCACCACTACCCCGTCTAAACTCCCACCACCAACCAGTCTAAACTCCCACCTCCACCCAGTCTAAACTCCACCACCACGCGGTCTAAACTGCCACCACCAACCGGTCTAAACTCCCACCACCACCCGGTCTTAACTCCCAACACCACCTGGTCTAAACTCCCAACACGACTCAGTCTCAACTCCTTCCACCACCCAGTCTCAATACCCACCACCACCCAGTCTAAAATTCCACCACCACATCATCTAATCTCCCACCACCATCTGTCTCTACTCCCACCACAACCCAGTCTACACTCACCATCCGGTCTAAGCTCCCACCACCACCCAGTCTAAACTTCCAGCACCACCTCGTCTAAACTCCCACCAACACCCAGCCTAAACTCCCACCACCACCGGGTCTAAACTCCCACCACCATCAGATCTAAAATCGCACCACCACACAGTCTAAACTCCAACAACCATCAAGTCTAAAATCCCACCACCAGTGGGTCTAAACGGCCACCACCACATGGTCTAAACTCTCACAACCAACCCGTCTAAACTCCCACCACCACCCGGTCTAAACTTCCACAACCACCCACTCTAAACTCCAACCACCACCCGGTCTAAACTCCTACCACTACCCGGTCTAAAATCCCACCACCACCCGGTCTGAATTCCATCCACCACCCAGTCTAAACTCAAACCACGGCCCACCTACACTCCCATCCCCACCCAGTCTATACTCCCACCACCACCAAGTCTAAACTCCCACCACCACCCGGTCTAAATTTCCACAACCACCCGGTCTAAACTCCCACCACCATCCATTCTAAACTCCCACTACCACCCGGTCTGACTTTCCACAACCACCCGGTCTAAACTCCCACCACCAACCGGTCTAAACTCCCACCACCACCCGGTCTTAACTCCAACACCACCTGGTCTAATCTCCCAACACGACTCAGTCTCAACTCCTTCCACCACCCAGTCTCAATACCCACCACCACCTAGTCTAAAATTCCACCACCACATCATCTAATCTCCCACAACCATCTCTCGCTACTCCCACCACCACCCAGTCTACACTCACCATCCTGTCTAAACTCCCACAAACACCCAGTCTAAACTCCCAGCACCACCTCGTCTAAACTCCCACCAACACCCAGCTCAAACTCCCACCACCACCGGGTCTAAACTCCCACCACCATCCGATCTAAAATCCCACCACCACACAGTCTAAACTCCAACAACCATCTGGTCTAAAATCCCACCACCACTGGGTCTAAACAGCCACCACCACACGGTCTAAACTCTCACAACCAACCCGTCTAAACTCCCACCACCACCCAGTCTAAACTTCCACAACCACCCAGTCTAAACTCCCACCACCACCCGGTCTAAACTCCTACCACTACCCGGTCTAAAATCCCACCACCACCCGGTCTGAATTCCATCCACCACCCAGTCTAAACTCAAACCACGGCCCACCTACACTCCCATCCCCACCCAGTCTATACTCCCACCACCACCAAGTCTAAACCCCCACCACCACCTGGTCTGAATTTCCACAACCACCCGGTCTAAACTCCCACCACCATCCATTCTAAACTCCCACTACCACCCGGTCTGAATTTCCACAACCACCCGGTCTAAACTCCCACCACCACCCACTCTAAACTCTCACCACCACCCGGTCTAAACTCCCACCACCCCCGGTCTAAACTCCCACCACCATCCGGTCTAAACTCCCACCCGCACCCGGCTAAATTGTCATCCACCACAAGGTCGAAACTCCCACCACCACCCAGTCTAAACTCCCACCATCATCTAGTCTAAACTCCAACTACCAACTGGTCTAAACTCCCACCAACAGCAGGTCTAAACTCCCACAGCCAACCAGTCTAAACATCCACCACCATCCGGTTATAACTCCCACCAGCACCTGGTCTAAGCTCCCACCACTAACCGGTCTAAACTCCCACCTCCACCCAGTCTAAACTCCCACCACCACGCGGTCTAAACTGCAACCACCAACCGATCTAAACTCCCACCACCACCCGGTCTTAACTCCCAACACCACCTGGTCTAAACTCCCAACACGACTCAGTCTCAACTCCTTCCACCACCCAATCTCAATACCCACCACCACCCAGTCTAAAATTCCACCACCACCTCATCTAATCTCCCACAACCATCTGGCTCTACTCCCACCACCACCCAGTCTACACTCACCATCCGGTCTAAACTCCCACCACCACCCAGTCTAAACTCCCAGCACCACCTCGTCTAAACTCCCACCAACACCACCCTAAACTCCCACCACCACCGCGTCTAAAGTCCCACCACCATCCGATCTAAAATCCCACCACCAAACAGTCTAAATTCTAACAACCATCTGGTCTAAGATCCCACCACCACTACACAGTCTAAACTCCCACCACCAACCCGGTCTAAACTTCCACAACCACTCAGTCTATACTCCCACCACCACCAAGTGTAAACTCCCACCACCACTCAGTCTAAACTCCCACCACCACTCGCTCTAAACTCCGACCACCACCCAGTCTGAATTTCCACTACCACCCGGTCTAAACTCCCACCACCATCCAGTCTAAACTCCCACCACCACCCGGTCTGATCTCCCACAACAACTGGGTCTAATCTCCCACAACCACCCAGTCTAGGCTCCCACCAGCACCTGATCTAAACTCCCACCATCATAAGGTCTAAACTCCCACCACCAACCGGTCTAAACTACCACCGTCACCCTGTCCAAACTCCCACCACCTCCTGGTCTAAATTCCCACCACAATCCTGAATAAACTCCCACCACTACCAGGTCTAAACTCCCACCACAACCCAGTGTGAAATCCTACCACCACACGGTCTAGAGTCCAACCACCACCTGTCTATTCTCCCACCACCACCCAGTCTAAACTCCCACAACCACCTGGTCTAAACTCCCACCAGCATTTGGTCTAAGCTATTGCCACCACCCGGTCTAAACTGCCACCACCAACCGGTCTAAACTCCCACCACCTCCCGGTCTAAACTCCTACCACCACCCGATCTGAACTCCCAACACCACCTGGTCTAAACTCCCAGCAAAACTCAGTCTCAAATCCTTCCACCACTGGGTCTAAATTACCACCACCACCTTGTCTAATATCCCACCACAACATGGTCTAAACTCCCACAACCATCCGCCTATACTCCCACCACAACCCAGTCTACACTCCCACCACCATCCGGTCTAAACTCCCACCACCACCCGACCTAAACTCCCACCCCCACCCGGTCTAAACTCCTACCACCACCCAGTCTAAACTCCCACCACCACCGGGTCTAAACTCCCACCACCACCTTGTCTAAACTCGCACCACAACCGGCCTAAACTACCACAACCACGTGTCTACACTCTGACAACCTCCCGTTCTAATCACCACCATCCAGTCTAAACTCCCTCAACCAACCGGTCTAAACTCCCACCACCACCCGGTATAAACGCCCACCACCACCCGGTCTAAACTTCCACCACCACCCGGTCTTAAATCCCAGCACCACCTAGTCTAAATTCCCACCACTATTCGGACTAAACCCTATTCACTACCCGGTCTAAACTCCCACCATCACCCGGTCTAAACTCCCACCACCACCCGGTCTAAACTCCCATCACCACCCGGTCTAAACTCTCACCACCACACGGTCTAAACTCCCACCACCACCCGGTCTAAACTCTCACCACCACACGGTCTAAACTCCCACCACCACCCGGTCTAAACTCCCACCCCACACAGTCTAAACTCCCATTACCACCTGGTCTAAACTCCCACCACCACACGGTCTAAACTCCCACCACCACCCGGTCAAAACTCTCACCACCACACGGTCTAAACTCCCACCACCACCCGATCTAAACTCCCACCACCACCCGGACTAAACTCTCACCACCACACGGTCTAAACTGCCACCACCACCCGGTCTAAACTCCCACCACCACTGGGTCTCAACTCCCACCATCACCCGGTCTAATTTCCCACCCCCACCCGGTCTAAACTACCACCGTCATCTAGTCTAAACTCTCACCACCAACCAGTCTAAACTCCCACCACCACACTGTCTAAACTCCCACCACCACCTGGTCTAAACTCCCACCACCACCGGGTCTAAACTCCCACCCCCACCCAGTCTAAACTCCAATCACCACCCGGTCTAAAATCTCACCACCACACGGTCTAAGCTCCCACCACCATCCGGTCTAGACTCTCACCACCACACGGTCTAAACTCCCACCACCACCTGTTCTAAACTCCCACCACCACCCAGTCTAAACTCTCACCACCACATGGTCTAAACTCCCACCACCACCCGGTCTAAACTCCCACCACCACCGGGTCTAAACTCCCACCATCACCCAGTCTAAACTCCCACCCCCACCCGGTCTAAACTCCCACCATCATCCAGTCTAAACTCTCACCACCAACCAGTCTAAACTCCCACCACGACACGGTCTAAACTCCCACCACCACCCGGTCTAAACTCCCACCCCCACCCGGTCTAAACTCCCACCACCACCTGGTCTAAAATCCCACCACCACACAGTCTAAACTCCCACCACCACCGGGTCTAAACTCCCACCACCACCTTGTCTAAACTCCCACCACCACCCGGCCTAAACTCCCACTACCACCTGTCTGTACTCCGACAACCTCCCGGTGTAAACTCTCACCACCATCCAGTCTAAACTCCCTCCACCAACCGGTCTAAGCTCCCACCACCACCCTGTCTAAACTCCCACCACCACCCGGTCTAAAATCCCACCACCACCCGGTCTAAAATCGCAGCACCACCTGGTCTAAATTCCCACCACTATTCGGACTAAACCCCATCCACTACCCTGTCTAAACTCCCACCACCACCCGGTCTAAACTCCCACCACCACCTGGTCTAAACTCAAATCACCACCTGGTCTAAACTCTCACCACCACACGGTCTAAACTCACTTCACCACCCGGTCTAAACTCCCACCACCACCGGGTCAAAACTCCCACCATCACCCGGTCTAAATTCCCACCCACACCCGGTCTAAACTCTCACCACCATCCAGTCTAAACACTCACCACCAACCGGTCTAAACTCCCACCACCACACAATCTAAATTCCCACCAACATCCGGTCTAAACTTGCACCACCACCTGGTCTAAACTCCCACAACCACCCGGTCAAATGTTCCACCACCACCCGGCCTAAACACCCACCACCACCTGTCTATACTCCGACAACCTCCCGATTCAAACTCGCACCACCACCCGGTCTAAACTCCCACCACCACCCGGTCTAAACTCCCACCACCACCCAGTCTAAACTCCCACCACCACCCGGTCTGTATTCCCACCTCCATCTAGACAATACTCCCACCACCACTTGCTCTAAACTCCCTTCACCACCGGGTCAAACACCCACAACCATACAGTCTAATCTCCCACAACGAACCCGTCTAAACTCGTACGACCACACGGTCTAATCTCCCAACACCACCCAGTCGAAACTCCCACCACCAACTGGAAAAAACTCCCACAACCACCCAGTCTTAAACTCCTTGCACACCCGGTCTAAACTCCCACCACTTCCTGGTCTAAATTCCCACCACCATCCTGAATGAACTCCCACCACCACTTGGTCTAAACTCCCACCACCGCCGGGTCTAAAATCCCACCACAACCCAGTCTCAAATCCAACCACCACACGGTCGAGACTCCAACCGCCACCCCTCTATACTCCCACCACCACCCAGTCTACACTCCCACCAACATCCGGTCTAAACTCCCACCACCACCCGGTCTCAACTCCCACCCCCACCCGGTCTAAACTCCCACCACCATTCCGGTCTAAACTCCCATCACCAACCGGTCTAAATTCCCACCACCACCCGGTCTAAACTCCTACCACCACCCGGTCTAAACTCCCACCACCACCCAGTCTAAACTCCCACCAACACCCGGTCAAAACTCCCACCAACACCCGGTTGAAACTCCCACCACCACCCGGTCTAAACTCCCACCACCACCCGGTCTAAACTCCCACAACCACCATCTGGTGTAAACTCACACCACCACCCGGTCTAAACTGCCACAACCACCATCCGGTGTAAACTCATACCACCATCCAGTCTAAACTCCCACCACCACCCGGTCCCACCCCCACACGGTCTAAAATCCCACCACCACCCAGTCTAAACTCCCACCACCACCTAGTCTAAACTCCCACCAACATCCAGTCTAAACTCCCACAACCACCCGGGCTAAACTCCCACCACCACACAGTTCAAATTCCCACCACCATCTGGAATTAACTCCCACCACCACCGGATCTAAACTCCCACCACCATATGGTCTAAACTCCCACAACCAACCGGTCTTAAATCTTAGCACACTTCTGTCTCAACTCCTTCCACTACGGGTCTAAAATCCCAGCAAAACCTAGTCTAGAATCCCACCACCACACGATCTAAACTCCAACCACCACCCGTCTATACTCCCACTACCACCCAGTCTACACTCCCACCACCATCCTGTCTAAACGCTCACCACCACCCGGTCTAAACTCCCACCACCACCTGGTCTAAACTCCCACCACCACCCTGTCTAAACTCGCACCACCACCCGGTCTAAAATCCCAAAACCGCCTGGTCTAAATTCCCACCACTATTCGAACTAAACCCCATCCACTACCTGGTCTAAACTCCTACCACCACCCGGTCTAAAACTCCCACCACCACCCGGCTTAAACTCCCACAACCCACCGGGTCTAAACTCCCACCTCCACCCGGTCTAAAATCCCAACACCACCGGTCTAAATTCCCACCACCATTCGGACTATTCTCCATCCACTACACGGTCTAAACTCCCACCACCACCCGGTCTAAACTCTCACCACCACACAGTCTAAACTCCCACCACCACCCGGTCTAAACTCCTACCACCACCCGGTCTAAACTCCCACCACCACCCAGTCTAAACTCCCACCAACACCCGGTCAAAACTCCCACCAACACCCGGTTGAAACTCCCACCACCACCCGGTCTAAACTCCCACCACCACCCGGTCTAAACTCCCACAACCACCATCTGGTGTAAACTCACACCACCACCCGGTCTAAACTGCCACAACCACCATCCGGTGTAAACTCATACCACCATCCAGTCTAAACTCCCACCACCACCCGGTCCCACCCCCACACGGTCTAAAATCCCACCACCACCCAGTCTAAACTCCCACCACCACCTAGTCTAAACTCCCACCAACATCCAGTCTAAACTCCCACAACCACCCGGGCTAAACTCCCACCACCACACAGTTCAAATTCCCACCACCATCTGGAATTAACTCCCACCACCACCGGATCTAAACTCCCACCACCATATGGTCTAAACTCCCACAACCAACCGGTCTTAACTCTTAGCACACTTCTGTCTCAACTCCTTCCACTACGGGTCTAAAATCCCAGCAAAACCTAGTCTAGAATCCCACCACCACACGATCTAAACTCCAACCACCACCCGTCTATACTCCCACTACCACCCAGTCTACACTCCCACCACCATCCTGTCTAAACGCTCACCACCACCCGGTCTAAACTCCCACCACCACCTGGTCTAAACTCCCACCACCACCCTGTCTAAACTCGCACCACCACCCGGTCTAAAATCCCAAAACCGCCTGGTCTAAATTCCCACCACTATTCGAACTAAACCCCATCCACTACCTGGTCTAAACTCCTACCACCACCCGGTCTAAACTCCCACCACCACCCGGCTTAAACTCCCACAACCACCGGGTCTAAACTCCCACCTCCACCCGGTCTAAAATCCCAACACCACCGGTCTAAATTCCCACCACCATTCGGACTATTCTCCATCCACTACACGGTCTAAACTCCCACCACCACCCGGTCTAAACTCTCACCACCACACAGTCTAAACTCCCACCACCACCCGGTCTAAACTCTCACCACCATCTGGTCTAAACTCCAACCACCACCCGGTCTAAATTCCCATCACCATCCGGACAAAACTCCCACCACCACTTGCTCTAAACTCCCATCACCACCGGGTCTAAACACCCCCAACCATACAGTCCTAGCTCTCACAACCAACCTGTCTAACCTCGTACGACCACACGGTCCAAACTCCCACCACCACCCGGCCTAAACTCCCACCACCACACAGTCTAAATTCTCACCACCATCCGGAATTCACTCCCACCACAACGGGGTCTAAACTCCCACCCCCATATGGTCTAAACTCCCACAACCAACCTGTCTAAACTCCCACGACCACACGGTCTAAGCTCCCAACACCACACGGTCTAAGCTCCCAACACCACCCGGTCTAAACTCCTAGCATGACTCAGTCTCATCTCCTTCCACTACCGGTCTAAAATCCCAGCATAACCCAGTCTAGATTCCCACCACCACACGATCTAGACTCCAACCACCACCCGTCTATACTCCCACTACCACCCAATCTACACTCCCACCACCATCCGGTCTAAACTCCCACCACCACCCGGTTTAAACTTCCACCACCACCCTGTCTAAACTCCAACCACTACACGGTCTAAACACCCACCACCACCCGGCTTATACTCCAACCACAACCACCGGGTCTAGACTCCCACCACCACCCGGTCTGAAATCCCAACACCACCCGGTCTAAATTCCCACCACCATTCGGACTAATCCCCATCCACTACCCGGTGTAAACTCCCACCACCACCTGGTCTAACCTCCCACCACCACCAGGTCTAAACTCCAACCACCACGCGGTCTAAACTCTCACCACCACACAGTCTAAAATCCCACCACCACCCGGTCTAAGCTCTTACCACCACCCGGTCTAAACTCCCATCACCACCCGGTCTAATGTCCCACCACCACCAGATCTAAACTCCCACCACCACCCGTCTATACTCCGACAACCTCCCGGTCTGAACTCCCACCACCTCCCGGTCTAAACTCCCACCACCATCCAGTCTAAACTCCCAGCACCACCCGGTCTAAACTCTCACCACCATCCGGTCTAAAAACCACCACCAACCGGTCTAAACTCCAACCACCACCCGGTCGAAACTCCCACCACCACCCGGTCTAAATTTCCACCACCATCCGGACTAAACTCCCACCACCACTTGCCTAAAACTCCCTTCACCACTGGGTCTAAACACCCATCACCTTAAGGTCTAAAATCTCACAACCAACCCGTCTAAACTCCCACCACCACCCAATCTGAACTCCCACCACCGCCCAGTCTAAAGTCCCACAACCACCCGGTCTAAACTCCTACCAGTACCCGGTCTAATTTCCCACCACCACCCGGTCTGAATTCCACCCACCACCCAGTCTAAACTCAAACCACGGCCCACCTAGACTCCCACCCCCACCCAGTCTATACTCCGACCGCCACCGGGTCTAAACTTCCACCACCACTCGGTCTAAACTCCCACCACCACCCGGTGTAAACTCCCACAACTACCCAGTCTAATCTTCCACCACCACCGATCTAAACTCCCACCACCAACCGGTCTAAACTCCCACCACCACCCGGTCTAAACTCCCACAACTACCCGGTCAAAACTTCCAGCACCACCAGGTCTAAAATCCCACCTCCACATGGTCTAAACTCCCACCACCATCCGCCTATACTCCCACCACAACCCAGTCTACACTCCCACCACCATCCAGTTTAAACTCCCACCACCAACATGTCTAAACTCCCACCCCTACCCGGTCTAAACTCCCACCACCACCCTGTCTAAACTCCCACCACCACCCGGTCTAAACTCCCACCACCACCCGGTCTGAACTCCCACCACCACCCGGTCTAAATTCCCACCACCATCCGGACAAAAATCCAACCACCACTTGCTCTAAACTCCCATCACCACTGGGTCTAAACACCCACAACCATACAGTCTAAACTCTCACAACCAACCTGTGTAAACTCGTACGACCACACGGTCTAAACTCCCACAACAACCCGGTCTAGTCTCCCAACACCACCCGGTCGAAACTCCCACCACCAACTGGAAAAAACTCCCACAACCACCCGGTCTAAACTCCCAGCACACCTTAGTGTCAACACCTTCCACCACCGCTCTAAATTTCCACCACCACCCGGTCTAAAAACCCACCACCACACGGTCTAGACTCCAACCACCACCCGTCTATACTCCCACCACCATCCACTCTAAACTGCCAAACCAGTCTAAACTCCCAACACCACATGGTTGAAACTCCCAGCACGACTCAGTATCGAGGCCTTTACCACCGGTCTTAATTCCCACCATCACTCGGTCTAAAATCCCACCACCACTTGGTCCAGACTCCAACCACCACGCATTTATTCTCCAAACACCATCGGTCTAATCTCCCACCACCACCCCATAAAAAATCCCACCACCACCCGGTCTAAACTCCCAGAACCACCCGGTCTAAACTCCCATCACCTCTCGGTCTAAATCCCTACCACCATCCTGAATGAACTCATCCAACACCTGGTCTAAACTCCCAACACCACGAGGTCTAAACTCCCACCACAACCCAGTCTGAAATCCCACCACCACACGGTCTAGACTCCCACCACCACCTAGTATACACTCCCACCAACATCCGGTAAAAACTCCCACCACCACCCGGTCTAAACTCCCACCATCATCCGGTCAAAACTCCTACCACCAACCGGTCTAAACTCCCAGAACCACCCGGTCTAAACTTCTTCCACCCGGTCTAAACTCCCACCACCACCCGTTCTAAACTCCCTCCACCATCCGGTCTAAACTCCCACCACCACCCGGTCTGAACTCCCTCCACCTCCAAGCCATGATGCTCTTGAGGCCATACACTAGCTATATATGCAAAGGGAAAGAGTTTTAGTGAACAAGATCCTAAATGAAAAAGCAGGTTGTTGTTTGGTGGGGTACCACTCAAGAACTTGGACATGCGAAAACGCTTGAGATACCATAACTTCCCGCACACATGGGTTTTGCATTTGAGCACAGGCCAGCATGCTCTTGAGCCCATACACTAACCATGCATGCAAAGATCAAGATGTTTGAGCATGCTCAATAGCAAGATAACCAAGTTAAGGACTCATAGGAAAATGCTCAAGAGCTTGAATAAGGAACACATACAATACCATAACTTTTTGCACACTTAGGTTTTGGATCTGAGCACAAGCCACGATTATCTTGAGCCCATGCACTAACTGTTCATGCAAACGAAGGGCTTAGAAATTGCGTTGTATCTGAAAAACAAAATGAAAAGTTGAGGTTTTGTTGGGCAATGCTCAAGTGTTTAGTCATGGGACAATAGTTGACATACTATAACTTCCCAACCACTTGGATTTTGGATCTGACCACAAGCCATGATGCTCTTGAGGCCATACACTAGCTATGTATGCAAAAGGAAGGAGTTTTCATGAACAAGATCCTAAATGAAAAAACAGGTTGTTGTTTGGTGGGGTACCACTCAAGAACTCAGACATGGGAAAATGCTTGAGATACCATAACTTTCCCACACACCTGGGTTTTGCATCCAAGCACAGGCCAGCATGCTCTTGAGGCCATACACTAGCTATGTATGCAAAGGGAAAGAGTTTTAGTGAACAAGATCCTAAATGAAAAAGCAGGTTGTTGTTTGGTGGGGTACCACTCAAGAACTTGGACATGCGAAAACGCTTGAGATACCATAACTTCCCACACGCCTGGGTTTTGCATCCGAGCACAGGCCAGCATGCTCTTGAGCCCATACACTAACCATGCATGTAAAAAGCAAGATGTTTGAGCACGCTCAATAGCAAGATAACCAAGGTGAGGTCTCGTAGGAAAATGCTCAAGTACTGGAAAAAGGAACACATACAATACGATTACTTTTTGCACACTTAGGCTTTGGATCTGAGCACAAGCCACGATTATCTTGAGCCCATGCACTAACTGTTCATGCAAAACAAGGGCTTAGAAATTGCTTTGTATCTGAAAAACAAAATGAAAAGTTGAGGTTTTGTTGGGCAATGCTCAAGTGTTTAGTCATGGGACAATAGTTGACATACCATAACTTCCCAACCACTTGGATTTTGGATCTGACCACAAGCCATGATGCTCTTGAGGCCATACACTAGCTATGTATGCAAAGGGAAAGAGTTTTAGTGAACAAGATCCTAAATGAAAAAACAGGTTGTTGTTTTGTGGGGTACCACTCAAGAACTCAGATGTGCGAAAATGCTTGAGATACCATACCTTCCCACACACCTGAGTTTTGCATCCGAGAACAGGCCAGCATGCTTTTGAGACCATACACTAACCATGCATGCAAAAAGAAAGATGTTTGAGCACTCTCAATAGCAAGATAACCAAGTTGAGGTCTCGTAGGAAAATGCTCAAGTACTGGAAAAAGGAACACATACAATACCATTACTTTTGGCACACTTAGGTTTTGGATCTGAGCACAAGCCACGATTATCTTGAGCTCATGCACTAACTGTTCATGCAAAACAAGGGCTTAGAAATTGCTCTGTATCTGAAAAACAAAATGAAAAGTTGAGGTTTCGTTGGGCAATGCTCAAGTGTTTAGACATGAGGCAATAGTTGACATACTATAACTTCCCAACCACTTGGATTTTGGATCTGAGCACAAGCCATGATGCTCTTGAGGCCATACACTAGCTATGTATGCAAAGGGAAGGAGTTTTCATGAACAAGATCCTAAATGAAAAAACAGGTTGTTGTTTGGTTTTTGAAGGCAAACCTCTCGCACGCCACACTCAAGGGGTGGTAAACCACTCGCATTCCACTCTGGGGGGTGGCAAACAACTTGCACGCCTCTCTGGGGAGGTGGCAAACCACCCGCACGCCACTTTGGGGGGTGGCAAACCACTCGTACACCACTTCCGGAGGGTGGCAAACCACTCGCACGCTTCTCTTGCGGGGTGGCAAACCTCTCGCACGCCACACTCGGGGGGTGGCAAACCTTTCTCACTCCACTCTCGCGGGGTGGCAAACCATTCGCACGCCACTCTTTACAGGTGGCAAACCACTCGCACGTCACATTGGGGGGTGGCAAATCACTCGCACGCGACTCCCACAGGGTGGCAAACCACTCGCACGCCACTCGGGGGGTGGCAAACCACTCGCACGCCACTCTGGGAGGTGGCAAACCACTCGCACTCCACTCCCGCGGGGTGGCAAACCATTCGCACGCCACTCTCGAGGGGTGGCAAACCACTCCGACGTCACACTGGGGGGTGGCAAATCACTCGCACGTCACTCCTAGGGGGTGGCAAACAACTCGCAGGCCACTCTTGGGAGGTGGCAAACTACTCGCACACAAAACGGGATGTGGCAAACCACTCGCACACCACTTCGGGGGGTGGCAAACAACTCGCACTCCAATTCGGGTGGTGGCAATCCACTCGCATGCCACTCAAGGGCGTGGCAAACCATTCGCACGCCACTCTCAGGGGGTGGCAACCCACACGCATGTCACTCTGGGGGGTGGCAAACAACTCGCAAGCCAGTCTCGGGGGGTGGCAAAGCACTCGCACACCACCCGGGGGGGTGGCAAACCACTCCAAAGCCACTCTGGGGGCGGGGGGAACCATTCGAACGCCACTCTGGGGGGGTGACAAACCACTCGCACCCCAGTTTTGGGAGTGGCAAACACTCGTAGGGGGTGGCCGACCACTCGCACACCACCTTGGGGGCTGGCAAACCACTCGCACGCCACTCTCGGGGGGTGGCAAACCACTCACACACCACTCTCGGGGGGTGGCTAACAACTCGCACGCCACTCTCGGGGGGACGCCAAACCACTCGCACGCCACTCTTGGGGGGTGGCAAACCACTCGCATGCCACTCGGGGGGGTGGCAAAACCACTCCCACGGCACTCTCCGAGGGTGGCAAACCACTCGCACGCCACTCTTAGGGGGTGACAAACATCCCCTAAACCCACTTTCACGGGTGGCAAACCCATAGCCACCACTTTCAAGGTGTGGCAAACCACTTTCGCGCCACTTTGGGGGGTGGCAAACCATTCCCACACCACTCTCAGGGGGTGGCTAACCACTCGCACGCCACTCTTGGGGGGTGGCAAACCACTCGCACGCCACTCTCGGGGGGTGGCAAACCACTAGCACGCCACCCTAGGGGGTGGCAAACTACTCGCACGCCACTCTGGGGCGTAACAAAACAGTCGCACTCCACTCTCGAGGGGTGCCAAACCACTCGCCCATCACAGTGGACGGTGGGAAACCACTCGCACGTCGGGGTGACAAACCATTTGCACCCCAGTGCGAGGTTGGCAACCAGTCGCACACCACTCTTAGGGGGTGGCAAACCATTCGCACGACACTTTGGTGGCAAACCACTCGAACGCCACTCTCGGGGGGTGGCAAACCACTCCCTTGCCACACTGGGGGGTGGCAATCCACTCGCATGCCACTCTTGGGGGGTGGCAGACAACTCGCACGCCACTCTGAGGGGTGGCAAAACAACTCGCACTCCACTCTCGAGGGTAGCACTACTCGCACGTCTTACTGGGGGGTGACAAATACCTCTCACGCCACTCCCCAAGAGTGGGGGGCTGTCAAACCACATGCACGCCACTCTGATGGTGGCAAACCACTCGCACACCACTCTCGGGGGTGGCAAACCACTCACATACCACTCTGGTTGGTGGCAAACCACTTGCACGCCTCACGGCGGGGTGACAAGACACTTGCATCCCACTTGCGGGGATGGCAAACCAGTCGCACTCCACTTTCGGTGGGTGGCAAACCACTCGAACGCCACTTTGATGAGCGGCAAACCACTCGCACGCCACTCTCGGGGGTTGCAAACCACTCACATACCACTCTTAGCGGGTGGCAAACCACTCGCATGCCACTTTGGGGGATGGCAAACCACTCGCACGCCACTCTCGGGGGGTTGGCAAACCACTCCCCTACCACCTTGGGGGGTGGCAAACCACTCGTACGCCATTCCCAGAGGGTGGCAAACCACTCGCACGCCACTTTCGGGGGGTGGCAAACCTCTTGCACGCCACACTCAAGGGGTGGCAAACCACTCGCACTCCACTTAGGGGGATGCCAAACCATTTGCACGCCACTCTCAAAGAGTGGCAACCTACACGCACGCCCCTCTAGGGGGTGGCAACCAACTCGCACACCACTCTCAGGGGGTGGCAAGCCACTCGCACGCCACTAGGGGGTTGGCAAACCACTCCCAAGCCACTCTCGGGGGGGCAAACCATTCGCACGCCACTCTCGGGGGGTGGCAAACCACGTGCACGCCACTCATGGGGGTCTCAAACCACTCCCACGCCACTCTTGAGGGGTGGCAAACCACTCGCACACCACTCATGGGGGGTGGCAAACCACTCCCACGCCACTCTTGGGGGGTGGCAAACCACTCGCAGGCCACTCGGTGGGGTGGCAAACCACTCGCACACCACTCAGGGAGGTGGCAAACCACTCGCACTCCGCTCCCGCGGGGTGGCAAACCATTGGCACGCCACTCTCAAGTGGTGGCAAACCACTCGCACCTCACACTAGGGGATGGCAAATCACTCGCACGCCACTCCTAGGGGGTGGCACACAACTCGCAGGCCACTCTAGGGGGTGGCAAACCACTCGCATGCCACTCTCGGGGGGTGGCAAACCACTCGCACGCCACTTCGGGGGTTGGCAAACAACTCGCACGCCAGTCTCGGGGGGTGGCAAAGCACTCGCACGCCACTCGGGAGGGTGGGAAACCACTCCCAAGCCACTCTGAGGGGGGGTCAAACCATTCGAACGCACTCTGGGGGGGTGGCAAACCACTAACACGCCACTCTCAGGGGAAGGCAAACCTCTTGCACGCCACACTCGAGGGGTGGCAAACCATTAGCACGCCACTCTGGGGGGGTGGCAAACCACTCGGACTCCACTCTCAGGGGGTGGCAAACCACTTGCAAGCCACCTTGGGGGGTGGCAAACCACTCGTACGCAACTCTAGGGGGGTGGCAAACCACTCGCACGTCACTCTTTGGGGGTGGCAAACCTCTCGCACGCAACACTCAAGGGGTGGCAAACCACTCGCAATCCAGTCTCGGGGGGTTGCAAACAATTCGCACGCAATTCTCGGGGTTGTGGCAATCCACACGCACGCCACCTTGGGGGGTGGCAAACCATACGCACGCCACTCTCGGGGGGTGGCAAACCACTCGCACGCCACTCGGGGGGGTGACAAACAACTCCCAAGCCACTTAGGGGGTTGGCAAACCATTCGCATGCGACTCTCAGTGGGTGCCACACCACTCGCACGCCGCTTCGGGGGGTGGCAAACAACTCGCACTTCACTGTCGGGGGGTGGCAAACCACTCGCACGCCACTCTGGTGGGGTGGCAAAACACTCGCACGCCACTCTCAGGGGGTGGCAAACCACTCACCTACCACCTTGTGGGGTGCAAACCACTCCTACGCCATTCTCAAGGGGTGGCAAACCACTCGCACTCCACTCTCGGGGGATGGCAAACCTCTCGCACGCCACACTCGAGGGTGGCAAACCACTCGCACTCCACTCTCGGGGGGTGCCAAACCATTCGCATGCCACTCTCGGGGTGTGGCAACCCACACGCACGTCACTCTGGGGGGTGGCAAACAAGTCGCACACCACTCTCGGGAGGTGGCAAACCACTCGCATGCCACTTGGGTGGTGGCAAACCACTCCCAAGCCACTCTGGGGGGGGGGAGCAAACCATTCGCACGCCATCTAGGGGGGTGCAAACCATTCGCACGCCACTCTTGGGGGCTGGCAAACCACTCGCACGCCACTCTGGGGGGCGGCAAAACACTCGCACTCCACTCTCGAGGGGTGGCAAAACCACTCGCACGTGACAGCGTGGGGTGGCAAACACTCGCATGCCACTCTTGGGGGGTGGCAAACCATTTGCACGCCACTCTAGGGGGTGGCAAATCACTCGCACTCCACTCTTGCAGGGTGGCAAACCATTCGCACGCCACTCTTGAGGGGTGGCAAATTACATGCACGCCACTCCAGGGGGTGGCAAACCACTCGCACGCCATTTGGTGGGGGTGGCAAACCACTCCCAAGCAACTCACGAGGGGGCAAGCCATTCGCATGCCACTCTCAGTGGGTGGCAAGCCACTCGCACACCACTCTGGGGGTGGCAAAGCCATCGCACGCCACTCTCGGGGGGTGGCAAGCCACTCGCACGCCATTCTCGGGGGGTGGCAAACCACTCGCACTCCACTCTCGAGGGGTGGCAAACCACTCGCACGCCACATTGTGGGGTGGCAAACCACTCGCACGCCACTCCCGGGGGTGGCAAACCACTCGCACGCCACTCTCGAGGGGTGGCAAAACACTCGCACACCACTCTGGGAGGTGGCAAACACATCGCACGCCATCTCGGGGGGTGGCAAACCCTCGCACGCCACTCTCGGGGGTGGCAAACCTCTCACACATCACACTCGAGGAGCGATAATCCACTTGCATGCCACTCTGGGGGATGGCAAACCACTCGCACGCCACTCTCTGGGTGCGGCAAACCACTCGCACTTCACTCGGGTGGGTGGCAAACAACTCCCAAGCCACTCAGAGGGTGGCAAACCATTCGCATGCCACTCTCAGTGGGTGGCAAACCGCTCGCACGCCACTTTCGGGGGTGGCGAACCACACGCACTCCATTCTCGAGGGATGGCCACACTCACGCCACTCTCGGGGGTGGCAAACCACTTGGATGCCACTTGCGGGGTGGCACACCACACAGACGCCTCTCTCAGGGGATGGAAAACCACTCGCATGCCATAAGGGGGGGTGGCAAACCACTCGCACGCCACTTTGGGGGGGTGGAAAACCAATCGCATGCTACTCTAGGGGTGACAAACCACTCGCTCGCTTCCCTAGTCAGGTGGCAAACCACTCGCATGCCTCTTAGGGGGTGGCAAACCACCCGCACGCCACTATCAGGGGGTGGCAAACCACTCGCACGCCACTCTAGGGGTCGCAAACCACTTCCAAGCCACTCTGGGGTGTGGCAAATAACTCGCACAACACTCTCTCAGAGAGTGGCAAACCACTCACACGCCACTCTTGGGGGGTGCAAACCACTCCCACGCCCCTCTAGGGGGTGGCAAACCAATCGCACGCCATTCTGGGGGGTGGCAAACCATTCGTACGCCACATGCGGGGCTGGTAAACCACTCACGCACCACTTGCGGGGGTAGAAAACCACTCGCACGCCACTCTTAGGGGGTGGCAAATCACTCGCGCGCCGCACTTAGGGTGTGGCAAACCACTCACACGCGCCACTCTCGGGGATGGCAAACCAATCGCACCACACTCGGTGGGGGGTTGAAAACCACTTGCACGCCATTCTCGGGGTGGCATACCACTCGCACGCCACTCTTGGGGGTGCAAACCACTTGCACGCACTCTCGGTAGGTGGCCAACCACTCGCACGCCACTCTGGGGGGTGGCAAACCACTCGCATGCAAGTCTCGGAGGTGGCAAACCACTCCTCGGCACTGTCGGGGGGTGGCAAACCTCTCGCACGCCACTTCGAGGGGTGGGAATCCACGCGCACGCCACACTCGAGGGTGGCGAACCACTTGCATGCCACTCTGGTGGGTGGCAAACCACCCGCACGCCTCTCTTGGGGGTTGGCAAACCCCCCGCACGCCATCAGGTGGGGTGGCAAACCACTCGCGCGCCACTCTTGGGGGTGGCAAACCTCTTGCACGCCACTCAGTGGGGGTGGCAAAGCAATCATACGCCACTGTAGGGGGTGGCAAACCACTCGCATGCCTCTCTCAAGAAGTGGCAAAACCACTCGAACGCCACTTTTGGGGGGTGGAAAACCACTCGCACACCACTCTAGGCGGTGGCAATCTACTCGCAAGCCACTATGGGGGGTGGCAATCCACTCACGGCACCCTGGGGGTGACAAACCAATCGCACCCCCATTCTAGGGAGTGGCAAACCACTAGCACGCCACTTACGGAGGTGGAAAGCCATTCGCACGCCATTTGCGGGCTGGCAAACCACACGCATGCCACATGCAAGGGTGGAAGACCATTCGCACGCCACTCTCAGGGGGTGGCA
>BQMB01001973.1:0-17704 GCA_027943415.1 Closterium sp. NIES-67
GGCTAGGAGGCGGCAGGGGCCCAGGGGGGCGCGACGGGCTAGGGGGCACGAACAGGGGCCCAGGAGGGGCGCGACAGGTTAGGAGGCGTGACGGGGGGCCCAGGAGGGGCGCGACAGGGCCTAGGAGGCGCGGCAGGGGCCCAGGAGGGGCGTGACGGGCTAGGAGGCGCGAGAGGGGCCCAGGAGGGGCGTGACGGGCTAGGAGGCGCAATAGGGGCCCAGGAGGGGCGCGACAGGGCCTAGGAGGCGCGGCAGGGGCCCAGGAGGGGCGCGACGGGGCCTAGGTGGGGGCGGCGCGACGGGGCCTAGGTGAACGCGCGACGGGGCCTAGGAGGCATGGGCGGAAGCGGTAGGTGGGGGGGGGGGGTCGAACCTACGGGTGATACCATGTCGAGAAGAAAACTGAACAAGTGTTTTGATAGAGAGAGAGAACAAGGGTATATACCTAAGAGTGTTGTACCCTCTAAGAGGTGACCCTATACAGTCTATACAAATATGAGTTATACATATATTTGATACCTGAATGTGGTTTTGCTATTCTAGCTTGGGGCTTTAAGCAAGTCCCTCTGATAATGTGACCCAATTGAAGCTAGAAACCTTATACCCAGTTAGTCTGAGAAGGGAAATGCGCTATGCTCATCAAGCGTTTCTATTCTACAGTTGAGTCATAACGTAAGGAACACCTAAAAGCTGACTTCTGCACGCCGCAAAACTAACCGCACGAAAACGGCAGCCAAACTACCATTAGCAAGAAATGGTACGATGACACGAAGAAAGGAAGGGAGGGTGGGTGCTGAGGCCTTGAGGAGCGCACAAACGACAGCAATGAGCATCAGTAAATTGGTGGAGTCCTGAACAAAGGAAACACAGGCACAAGCACGGAGAAGCATGGGGCCAAGCTACGATATTAGGTACACATGAATGGTGGAAAGAAAGGAAAAGGGTGAGAGGCCACTACGAGAGCAAACCCCGCACATGCATATTACACCAGTGAAGACCATAAACCGATGTGGAACTCGGCATACACAAATGAGAATAGGAGCCAACCAACCAAGCCACCTGACTCAAACCCACACCAGCACTGACCCGAGCCACAAGCGCAAGAGCCCGGCCAACAGCCCCTCCCCTCTTCACCAGCACGCCCTGCTCCTTCCCGGCCTCCTCCGCCACCCAATAGCACCCCACACTGGCTGCTACCGCCGCTGTCCCCGCCAGCAGCACCTGACCCTGCCTGAGAGCAAAGGCGAGCTCGCCTAGGGATGATG
This sequence comes from Closterium sp. NIES-67, assembly GCA_027943415.1. Lineage (NCBI taxonomy): Eukaryota > Viridiplantae > Streptophyta > Zygnematophyceae > Desmidiales > Closteriaceae > Closterium > Closterium sp. NIES-67. The sequence continues at coordinate 1,266 of BQMB01001973.1, forward strand.
AGAGGAGGTACGGCAGAAGGAGGAGCGAGAAGGATAGAGAGAGAAGGGCGTGCATGCGCGCAAGGACAGACGAGAGGAGGGACGCCCAGGGGAAGGCTGTGACTGGGGGAGGGAGGACTGCCTGGGCTTGTTGCGAGACGCTGGCTAGGACTTGCTGAAGGGGATTGAGTGGAGAGGAGGAGGCGGCGGAGGAGGAGGGGGAAGTGGGGGAGGGAGCTGGGGAGGAGGAAGATGGGCGTTTGCCTGGCTTGTTGCCGGGGCTTGGGTTCTTCCCTATGCCACTCCTGCCGCTGCTGAAGCCACAGGTGATTCGGATTGAAGGCTGTGGGAGGAGAGGGAGGGGAGACGGAACATAGGAGGCAGGGGGAAATAGGAGCGAGATTATGGCGAGCTGCAATGGGCTTGTAAGGAAGGTGCGACGAGACAGAGCACGCGTGTGTCTCCGTTTTCTTGTATTGGACCACATGCAACGACACTTCCATCAGATCCCTCCCTCCCCCCTTCCACACCGGCACACCACCCACCCTCACTCTCTGTGAGACATCATCCACAATCTCTAAAACAACACACACAACCACTCGCATCCACCAGCATACTCACCCGTTCCCTTATCATTACTATTCTCCGAGCACACAGCTTACCGCCTCCCCCCTTCTCCCTTCCCCAAACGCCACTCCACAACACGCCCTGAACATCCAGGGTGCACAACTCGACCCATCTGTTGGAAATTTACACCCATCGGAAAAGCAGGTCACAGCGTGCACGTGCGTGGGTGGAGTAAAAGGGCATTGTGCACCCTGGCTGTAAACCCTTCTCCTGACGGGAGCGTGTGATATGAGTTTCGTTTTGAGTCGACTCATATCAAATGGAGTGAAAGGGCATTGCGTACCCTGAGCGAAAGGGCATTGCGTACCCTGAGTGAAAGGACATTGCGTACCCTGGCTGTAAGCCGTTCCCCTGACGGAAGCGACGCACGACGCACCGAGACTGCTCGCTGCAGCGGCAATCGATCATGCCTGCGCGTGCCTTCGGAGCGAACAGGTGAAGATGATCCGAAGCGGGCAGCTGGAGGATGTTGTGACCCAGGCCACGTGGCGGCCGCTGAGAGGCCCGCTCCGCTGCAGCCGCTCCCGCCCGCATTTCTAAAGCTGCTGCTGCTGCTGCTGCTATGGATTGCCCTTCCGCCTACGATGCGATTCAACCGGTGTGCGACCGCGAGGCTCGCATGCACAGTGCTGCGGGACGCATCCGTGGAACGGAGTGCGTGGCGCTGACCCTCGGCCACTCGCGAGCACGCCGCGACGCGGACGTGAATAGACATGGTGCCAAAGGCGGGAAACGAACGACTGCTGGCACGCCCCTAAAAGCGCCAACGGTCCGAACTTGAAACACCACAGAGCAGAGCAGGGCAGCGCCGAGCTAGTGTATCGAGGCAAACTGATCGGACATGGCTGGAGGAGAGCAGTCTGGAAAGGCTGCGGAGGGGAAGCGACAGCAAGCCGAGTGTACCCGTTACAAGACCGACGAGTTACAGAGGCTAGCGACACGTCGGCTGCAGTAACTGTACTAGTCAGCGAAACCAGATTGGAAGGAGATTCCAAGCATCCATGACATTGACAACAATAGTACGTTATGGACGCAGATATCAGCGGTTCAGGCACTTCGCAACAAGGCGATGAGCAAGTGTGCTTCTGCATCCCCAAGATGCACAACAAATAGCTCCAAACTGACAATCCAGTGTACAAGGGATCCCAGTATGAATTAAAATCCCAGGCACTACATAGTGGTGGTGAATGGCTGAGGCGCCATGCTCTGAGGATGCTGGCTGCTGAACTTCGGGTAAGCTCGCTTTAAGAAACCAAATTCCCAAAGAAAAATGGAGTAAAGGCAGCATCAGAGGGAGGGAACTGAGATGTGGGTGGATGGAAGGACAGGGTAGAGCAGGTAGCAAGGGAGGGAGGGATTGACGGAGGGAGCGTGAGAGGTGAGAAGAGCAGGTGAGTGAGTCAAGAGTGGGGCAGGGGAGGAGCCTGTAACCCCCAAGGAAACGCTTAAATGCCAGCAGCAGTCTATTTTAGCACTCCCAGGTTTCTCGCCCAGGTCTCCCTCCCTACCCCTCCCTCAGCCCATCTGCCGGCGAGTCTAGCAGCAGTCATCCAACCTTCAGCCGGTCGCAATGCAACACCAGGGCATTGCCAGGGCCAGAGCCAGAGCCACACGCCCAACAGAAAACACACAAACAGAACAAACCAACAAGACACAGCGTTACACACAACACGGAACAGTCCAACCAGCCAGAGAGGTCAAGCAGAGAAGGGTCACGGCCAGGCACCAAGCAGCGCCACTACTCTTGACATTCCGTCTGCACAGCACAGGCTGCGTGGGGCTCTCTCCCCTCATCACATGTAAGCAACCCTCCTCCCCTCCAACCCATAAAACCCGGAAACCCCATTGTCGCAGGGAGTGGAGAGACACCCCCGTCCCCCCTCTGCGTATCAGCCAGTCAGACTTCTTGCTTCTTACTTCTGGCTTCTGGCTTCCCCAACAGCAATCCACCTCACAAACTCGACACCAAACCAATCCAGCCACCCAGCCGCCCAGCCGCCCTCAACAGACTGACTCCCAATGGTCTCCTCATTGGCTGGACCCCACTTCCCCAGCCATTGCAGCAACTTCCGGCGCTGCTACTGTGTGCCCTGTATTCGCAACACCACCACCAGCAGCAGCTGCTGCTGACGAATTTCCTTCACCTGCCTGACCATTCACAGCAGGAGCTGCCACAGCAGCAGCAGCCGAAGCAGCAGCAGCACTGGCTGCACCACCAGGCGCTTTACCCTGCGACACTCCTGCTACTCCTAGCGCCTCCTGCTCCGCCCCTTGCCCCTCCTCTCCTCCCTCCTCGCCCTTCTTCCTCCGTGCATCCCGCCACGTGGACGGGGAGAACCGAAACGCAGGTGACAGCGCCCTGAGCTTCCACGACCGCGTGCGCGGGTTGGGAGCCGCAGAGGACGAGGAGGAGTCGTCGGCAGAGAGGGAAGCAGCAGGGGACGCGTTCCCGTTGGAGGTGGGGAGCGAGGCGGAGGAGGAGGAGGAGAAGGAGCCCACGGGCGTGGCGGGAGCAGAGGCGGTGCCGGAGGGGTGGCGGTGGCGGTTGGGGGTCACGAAGGACCGGATGGCTGTCAGGGGGGTTCCCCAGCCAGGGCGCTGGGGAGAACGGGCGAGGGGTGGAAACGTGGCGGGGGAGGGGGAGGGGGATGGGGGGGAAGAGCGTTGTGAAAGGGGAACGGCAAAAGAGAAGTGGAGGGAGGAGGGCGGCTGGAAGGGGTGGGCAACGGAGGTGGTGCTTGTGGAAAGGACGGTCAGCTTAGTTCAATTCATTCAGTTCAATTCATTCTATTCAATTCATTCAGTTCAATTTAATCAATTCAATTCATTCAGTAATTGATTCAATTCAATTCATTCAGTTCAGTTCGATTCAATTCAGTACAGCTCAATTCAGTTCCTCACCTTCTTGGCTTTCCTGGGCAGGTCAGGCTGTGGCACGGGGGGGTGCTGCACGAGGTAGGAGATGTATTTGCGCAGGCAGCGCAGGTACTCGGGGAAGAACTCCAGGTCGCAGTGGTGCCCGCCCTCCAGGAACAGCGGTTCAAACGGCCGCTTGCACGCGTCCACCAGCATCTGCCCGTGCGACACATCCACCACCTCGTCCGACGTGCCCTGGGGGAAGGGGGGGGGGGAGGAAGAGTTGGGGAAGGCGGGGAGGGAGACGGGGTTGGGGGAGGGAAGAGTGCGGAAAGTGGCGTGTGAGGCATGCATTTGGTTGCACGCGTCCACCAGGATCTGCCCGTGCGACACATCCCTCGCCTCGTCCGTTGCGGCCGTGTGGGGAGGGGGGGGGGTGGAGGGCGAGGGGGGAGTTGAGGGTGAAACGGGAGGAGCGAGAGGTGGCACATGAGGCGTGCGTTGGATTGCAAGCACTCACCAGCATTTCGTCCGACGTGCATCAGGGGGGCGAAGGGGACGGGGGGGGGAGACAGGGAAGGATCAGGGGGACAGGGGCGAGCGAACGGGATCGGATTGGAGGAGAAAGGGAAAGGAGGAGGGACGGCAGGAGGGAGAACGGAAGTGTGAGGGGTTTTTACAACAACTGCGCACCAGCATATACCAGACAGTTCCTTTGGATGTGTTTTCTCGGGTTCACTGTGTCTTATGAACGACCGACGGACAACCGACAAGTAGATGGGCAAGGCAATGAGTCTAGGAGGAAGAAACGAGCGAGGGGCGGCGAGCGGGCGAGCGTAACAAAGACTTACATGCATGACGAAGACTGGACACTCCACTTTCGGCAGCTTGTCAATGTTCTGTGCACGTAGACGCACGGAGGGAGGGAGGGAAGCGGGCGGGGAAGACACGGCAGCGCACAGCAGGTGGCAGACACAGCACAGAGCGCGGGCATGATGAAAAAAACGCATCTTGCTGCGACAAGGTTCTCGACCCTTGCTAAGCACTTGCCCCCCTCCTTCCAACCTTCCCACCTTCCCTCCTTCCCGCCTTCCCACCTTCCCTGATTCCCCCTTCCCCCATTCCCGCTCTTCTGAGTTAACCCATCGTCGTGGGATAAAACTCCGCTTTGATCTGTGCGTTGCGTTCGTCAAATTGTTCGCTTTCCGTTCGCTCTTGCGCGCATCAGCTTGATCCGCCTCCCTGTTCTTCGTTCCCACGAGATGCCCAGCCCGGTCTGTTCACAGTACTTGACGCAGCCGCACATGTGCGCGCCCAGTACGGTCAACCACACATGGCATGACACACGCGACACAGAACGCAAACATGTTCACACACACACGCGCACACACGCACACACACACACACACGCACACACACACGCACACACACACACACGCACACACACACACGCACACACACACACACACACACGCACACACACACTCGCGCGCGCACACACACACACACACACACACACACACACGCCATCAATCCACCCCCAATCCGCCGACACAGAGACAGACCCACAGGCACAGGCACAGGCACAGACACAGCACAGAAGCAGACGCGACAGCATACCGGGAAGATGTCGAACCAGTAGGTGTGCTTGACCTCGTACAGCACGCGCACGCCCGACGCGATGGGGCTGTGCAGCACCACGCCGCGCACGTTGGGCGTGCGCGACGCCAGGTCCACCGTCGGCCCGCTGCCCACGCTCTGCCCGTACAGCACCACCTGCTCCGCGCCGATGCTGTATCGCTGCTGCAGACACGTCATCACCGCCTCCACGTCCGCGTACGTGTCCGCCTCCGACGGCTGCGGAAGGGGAAAGGGGAAGGGGGGGAGGGGGGGGTGGAGGGAAGGGGGAGAGAACGGGGGAAGAGGGAATGGGGGAGGGGGAGGAAAGGGAGAGGGGCCGGAGAGGGGTTGAGCAGGGCGGGGCAGCAGGCGGGAACGCGGAGAATCGCCGGTGGGTGCTCACGAATCCACGCGTTGGCGTGACGCGGCCCCAAACATGGCTTGAGAGGACGAGGATGACGGCGAATAGGAAAGAATATAGGCGGTCAGAAGAGAATCGAGGCGGCCAGAAGAGAATCGAGGCGGTCAGAAGAGAATCGAGGCGGTCAGAAGAGAATCGAGGCGGTCAGAAGAGAATCGAGGCGGTCAGAAGAGAATCGGGGAAGAAGTCGCAAACAGCTGTCCAACGGATAACACAATGGAGGCTGAAAGCAGCAGTACCCGGTTAAAGGGCAGCGAATATACCTTAACAGCAAGCGCACCCGTGCTTCTGTTACTCCCCCCGTGTAAAGTACCATCGTACCTTGCCGGAAAGAACGTACCTTGCCAGTAGAGGCGCCGTACCCCGTGTAGTCGTACCTGGTGTGGCAAAACGTGTGATGGGAAGAGAGTCGACGGAAGATTGAGGATGTAAGAGGGGGAAAGGGAGAGAAGAGAGAGGGCAAGTGAAGCATAGAGGGAGGGGAGACGAGGGGTAGGGGGGATACAAAGGAGGGACCTAAGAAACGGGAAAGGACAGGATGTCGGGAGGGGAATGGGGACGGCAAAGGGAGGGTCAAATGGGGGAGGGAGGTGAGAAGCGGTTAAAAAGCACAAGAATGGACAAGAGGACTTGTAGACAGAAAGTAAATTGGACCTCTTAAGGAAGCATAGGCTCCAGATGAAAGAGACGGGGGTGTGAGATGAGGGTTCCAGCTGCACAATTGATACTTGCAAAACCACATCATTTTACCACGAGAGTAGGACAGCAGGACCGAGGGAGAGAGAGATAAGGAAGGACGGGGAACGGGGGAAAGGGAAGGCGTGGGGGGAGGGGAGGGGAGGGGAGGGGGGGGGGAGGTCTCGAGGCTCACCCCATGAGATTAACTCGCAGCATGTGCGCGAGCTCCACGTAGAGGTCATGCATCTGTCCCAGGTCAGCCGCATTGCCGTGCGAGTACAGCAGCGTCAGTCGCGCGCGGGGATTGCGGACGAACATCGCCGCCACCTGCTGTCTCCGCCGCGTGTCAATCAGCAGCACGTCCACGTGGTCCTGCGGCGCGATGCTGTCGAATCGCAGCCGTCCAGTGCTCGGGTCTTTCACGATCGCGTATGACGGCGGGGTTGGCGGAAAAAAGGCGAATTTCGCCGCTAAAGATGACGTCATCGCCCCCATGGTGACGCAGCGGTACGGACGGTTTAACCAATTCCTTTGACGCACACGAAGAGGAAGAGTCAGGAAGAGTTTCAAATAGATAAGATCAGACTACAGCTCTGTCCTTGGCCGTTAATGTGCAAAAGGTGCCTTGTTTTGAACTTTACGACGCTAAAAAGGTGACCAGTAGCAGGAAAGCGTATCGGAAACCGGAGGTAGCCGAGAAACCCGGCGACAGGTTACTGAAGAGCACTAAGAGAGTGCACGACTATTAATGCGGTTGCCGTGTACCAGGAGCGCCAGCGTTACGGACAGCTATCGCGGCGGAAGAATGGAGCGCGGTTGCCTTAGTAGGCAACAGCGCCGCACGGGTGAAGTACCGCACGGCATTTGACGGACACGCGGGTTAGGTTAGATTTTACAATCTCGGTTGTACAGGAGATGCTTCTATAATCTAGCACAGCCAAGGTAAAGGGTTGCATCTGAATGTGAGCTGTATGGCTGCAGGACAGCCGGCGGAAAATGTTAGTGGTTACGAAGAATAAGGCGGGCTTAGTTTGAACTAAGAGCGAGGGGGGTTCTTATTATTCGCTGGTTGGTCAGCTGTAGGATGCCTAGGAGCCCGAGGACCTGCCTCCCACTGCTTGCACCTCTGGACCCGTTATAATCATAATAGAGGACCTGTGCTCGTGGGCTAGATGTACTAGGCGTAGTGTACGAGGATGTTAGGCGGACAAATGAACCACCAACCCAGTCAAACAAGGCAAGCACAAGCTTCACCCTCTGCCTCACAGGCTCAGGGGTCACATCACAAGCAGAGGGCAGAGCAAAGCAGAACTAATCAGGGCAGAGCAAAGCAGAGCTAAGCAGGGCAGAGCACAGCAGAGCTAAGCAGGGCAGAGCGGAACAGCGATCCAGAGTGTTGTGAAAGAGGAGAAGGCCCAGCGCATGGGGGAGAGCTTGAGCGGAGAGCGGAGCGGAGAGCGAAGCGGAGAGCGGGAGTTGGGTCGGGTGCGCGCGTGAGGGCGCACGGAGGAGAGCTCCCCCTCCCCCTCGTTCCTGCTTCCCCCGATCCCCGAATCTCGCCACTGCGGGGAACGGGCAGGCGGACCAAAAATCACGAGGGGCGGGCTGGGAGTGTTCCCTTTGGGCTTTGGGGGAACCTAGACGGCTGCCTTCCTCTGCTTTCAGGGCGTCCTAAGTGTAACTTTTTGTGTAAGTGAAATATTTGATCCTTCTGACCCGAAAAGCACCTCACCCAGCAGCACTCAGAGCTACGCTTCGCACGCAGCTTCATCCGCTGAGCTCCGCGCAAAAACTGTCCTTGCGGCGGAAGACAACAGCGGAAGTCAGTTTGCGTGCGCGTGCTGCAGGAGGTGCCGCGGAGGAAAGCATGGGGCAGTGCGGGAGGTTGGCGGCTCTTCTGATCACAGAGTGGTTGGTGGTGCCTGCCCAGCTCCCTGGCGACCCCTGACGAGAGCTCGCGACAGACGGACAGGTCCTTGGGTTTGACGTGCGTGCGACGGAACGGCGAGCTGGTGGTTTTGGGGAGGGGCGGACCAATAGGACTTCTGATGAAAATGGTCCTAAGATTGCGAAAGTCTGCGACCACGACATTGTCGCTCGGCACCAAAGTTGTCAAGCAGAGTGCAGACGTGGCATTTGGCTGCTCAACTTTACGGGTTATTGTCACAAGCTCCTCAACCTGCGATCCGCCTTGAACAAAACCGAACAAGTCGTTTCTGTGCAGTCATCACTTGGTACAAAAGGAAACTCCCAAGATCTCATAACAGTATATACGTATCAATTAGTTTTACATGAGTTTTGCACTTGATTTGCTTTTTTACACACACCAATTAATTTCTCCCTATTATCGCAATCCATATTAAACGTGTTTTTCAGCACTCCTGCGTGCTGAATGAGAGGACGATGTAGAGGTTGAGTCAACTCCGTAGTGAATAATTAGAAAAAGTTAGGTTGTATTCTTCCTTCCATACATAAATTTCAACATGGTGCTATCACAAAATTGGCCTTGTCGCATTTCTTACTTATGTATAATAGTACTATGAGCGGGCTTATGAAGTTGTATTCTATCCAGCCCCATGACATCCCTCGCAGCCCTGCTGTCGTGCTTGCCAACTCTCCCTGTCTTGTGTCACTGACCTTGGTCCTCACTACGCTACTTGAAATTGTTCCTGCGTGTCGCTTTGCTCGTGTGCCTCGAGACCAAGACTCCATATTTTGTGCTTCTTTTACACACACTGCTTGTGCGTGTGGAGTGGATTGCGCAAGATCGAAAGCGTCAGTCAGCTGCTCTATCTGGAGGGAAGATATACATACAAGTGTCGACTTCTGCTGATACAAGATTTAGACACATTGTTATCCGACACGTTTTTCTCTCTTGAAGCCCTGACCTTGGCGGTCATTCGTTAAAGCCATGGCGACTTCAGACTCTGTCGCGGTTCGCAGAAAGCGCATAATGGTTGCGATGGACGAGACACGTGGCTCGCGCACAGCCTTACGGTGGACCATAGGCCACGTGGCGTCAGAGGGCGAGGACACGGTGCTGCTGCTGTGCGTACAGGACCCGTCCGTGCAGCCAGGTATGAGGAAGAAAGGAAAGGACGAGAACAGAGCCCAGTGCGCTTGAGAAAGGCAAGTGCAGCAGCAAGTGTCTTGAGAATGCCGAATCCTTTTGCACGTGAACGATCTGAATCGCTGAGGATGTCACGCAGGAGGGATGTCGCGCAGGAGGGATGTCGCGCCTGCTTCCTTCATTTCATTCCCCTCTGTCCTCCTGTTTTCTCTTCCGCTCCTGTTGCGCGTGTTTTCTCTTCCGCTCCTGTTGCGCGTGTTTTCTCTTGCGCGCTCTGTCGCCAGTGGCCGTGACTCCCCAGGTGCTGGACGGGCTCATGGAGCGCTCTCGGCAGATGTGCCAGGAGACGGACAAACAGGTCAGCTGCTCCCCTCTCCCTCACCACACAACCCCTCTCCGCTCCCGCCCCATTGATCCACTTTCTCCTCCCCGCCTCGTCTACCTTCCTCTACTCTACTAACGCCCTCCTCCCCTCCCCTCCCTCCCTGTGTGCCTCCCTGCGTGCCTGCCTGCTTGCCGGCGCGACAGGTGCAGTGCGAGGGGGTGTTTGTGGAGGGTGACGTGCGGGAGAAGATTGTGTCCATCTGCGCCGATAGGGACGTCGACCTCCTTGTGCTCGGCAGCAGGCGCCAACTCTCCTCTCACCGGTGACCCCACCCCACCCCACACCACACCACATGATAGCCGCCCACCCACCCGCCCACCCACCCACCCACCACCATATTCCTTCTCCTAGCGGAGCACTGCTAGGAGGAGCATCGTGCAGTGCTCCTATGATGAGCCCATTCTATGAACAGCAGCACATGCTCGTTGCTCACCTCACCCACTGTTAACCTCCCCCTCTCCCCCCCGCCCTCCCTTTCCTCCCTCCGTTACTACCTTCTCTCTACAGCTGCACCCCTGCCCTTCCCCCGGCCCCTTTTGCCTACTTGTACCATTCTCGTCGTCTTTTCAATTGCCGACGCGTTCACCTGAGCCGTATCCTTCCCTGCATCCATCTTCTTATCCACCCCCCTCCCCATCCCCCCAGCATGTTGACGGGCAGCCGGGGCAACTACTGTGCGGTGTGTGCGCCGTGCCCGGTGCTGGTGGTGCGCATGGCGCCAGAGGAGGAGCAGCTGCGCCTGCAGTGCAACCGCCCGCGCCGCATCGCTGTCGGGCTGGACCGGAGCGAGGCGAGCGGCGAGGCGTGCAAGTGGGTGCTGCACCACGTGTGCCGCGCAGAGGACCGGCTCTACTTGCTGCACGCGGATCGAGAACCCAGCTATGCCATGCAGGGTGTGCTGGTCGATAGGGGCCCATAGGGAAATAGGGAATAGGATTGAGGGTGGTGATATGTCCATGGATAGAGAAGAAAAGCTTCTTTCCGCTATGGAATATGCACCTCTTCTCACTAATCTATGTGGAGGACGGTTGCTTGAAAAGTCGGTAAGCCAAGGTATGTTCCATGTGTTTCGTCTTCCTCCTTGCGCAACGTCCTGTTTCCTCACCAGACTCACTACCTCCCCCTCCCCCCTCTGTCCCTCCCCCCCAATCCGTATGCCAACATCAATACCAGACCGTATGCTAGCAGCTGATGGAAAGAAGGCCAACGACTCAATGATGCGACCCCACTTTGACGCCCTCATCTCCCTTGCGCTGCAGACAAAGGTACAGCAGCTTTCAGGGACACCACCCGTCCCCTCCCCTTCTGCCTCCTAAGGATTCTGTGCCACGGTCATGCACCTTTTTTGCTTCCTTTCTCTCTTCCTCCCATGTTCTCTCCTCTTCCCCCCAAATTTCACTGCTCCCCCACTCTCCTAGCCACCCCCCCCCCCCCCTCGCCCCCCAACCCCCCATTTCCCCTCCTTTCTCTTTCTCACTCTTTTGCTGCCACCTGCCCCTTTTCCTGTCCGTCATTTGCTTCTCAGGGGGCAGCGTTTGAGGTGTCCACTCATGTGCTTGAGGGCGATCCTCGTCCGTTACTGGTGGACTTTTGCGAGCGCAACCATATCGATCTGTTGGTAGTCGCTACAAGAGGAACAGGCTCAGTTCGCGGGTAAGCATTTGTGGTGTGGCAATCGTGCTAAATTATGCTGGTCGTATTTAGTTGTTCCCTAATTGCCATTTTCCTGCATGAGTGTCATGTCACCCTACTTTCTCCTAATGCTTGAGCAGGGTTGTCCTTGGAAATGTGAGTGCTTACATGGTGCAATATTGCCCTTGCACCCTTCTTCTATATCGCCAAAAAACGAAGCTGATGTCTCCTTGATTCTACTAGCACCTTGGCTAGCATATTTTCATTTCCGATTTTGTTGTGACCAAGCTTTCAGTTTGTCTTTATATTGTGTTTCAAATTACGGTTCGTGAAAATGTAGACTTGATGCAGCATAGGACAACGCGTTTTGCTTTGACCTGTTCCCTGCGTTTCGCCGTCGTCAGCAGACGGCAATTCCCATCCTGGCACGAAGAGGCGCGTAGCGGCTACGGCTGTCGTCGCCACCCGCTCACGCGAAAACAAGTGGCCCAGACTGGTGCAGCATGGTTACCGCGACGCGTGATTCATCTCGCATTACTTCGCCGCAACTTTCGTCCCTCTCATTGCTCTGTTCCCGAGATTCACCTCACCTCCCAGCAGCAGCGTCCTCCTGATTCCTGAAACTCAGCCGCCGTTTTCCGCGCCAGAAACAGACTGCATGCCTCATTGCTTACTGCACTTCGCATCCAGCATCAGAATAGCTCCTGATAGTAGACGCTCGCGCTAGGAGCTCTTGCTGGTCTAGAGTTCAAATTCAGGCTGATCAGCGCATTATTACTCACGCAATTCAAGTTGCGAGTTCTTCTTACGGTTGCCTCACTACAAGCTCTCCTACTCAGTGCCTTATAGAACCCGCTCTGTGCGTGCACACTCCAGCCTGTTCGAGCTTTCAACTGCTTTTCTCGCTAGTAGCTTCGGGAGTCAATATGGCAGGATCTGCGATGGTCGTAGAGAGCTCTTTTCTATCGTCGGCTAACCTCTTCAAGCCTAAGCTTCACTCGGACTCTTACGAGCTCGGAGTCGTTCTCGACAACTCGCTTCAGTCGCTCTCCGCGAAACCGGGGAGTGGCGTCAGCACCTCACGAAAGCCGCGTGTCACGAAATGGGGTCTTCCCTGGGCGACTGGTAACCACGAAATGAAACGCATGGATCTTGACACGGGTGGCGGCCTTGTTCACCAGGATCATCAGGATCATTATGACATGCGGGGATCTGACGGATTCAAGCTGCTGCCAGGAGGGACGCTTCCACTGAACGAATCAAGTGCTGACAGTCGCGGCGTCGTCATGCCAAGCTTCTTGGCGGAAGCGGGACGCATTCAGGTTCTCCAGTCGTCCCCACCATCGGCTGGACGAGCGGGAATGATCGACGGCGAGATTCAGCGGCTCATTCGGGAGATGCGACTGGAGGATCCGTTTTACGTCATGGACATCGGCGAGATCGTCCGTCTTTTTACGGTCGGTACTCCGGTTCCAAGCGAATCTCGTTTTGCTTATCAATAACTTATTGGCTTGAGACATTGGCGAGTCATTTTCTGACAGACGATTATTTGTTTCTTGTTTCCTTGCAGGGCTGGACGGCCGCCTTTCCCCGGGTCCAGCCTTTCTACGCGGTGAAGTGCAACCCATCCCCGCTACTCGTCTCCGTGCTTGCCGCTCTGGGAGCGGGATTCGACTGCGCGAGCAAGGCCGAGATTTCTCAGGTCGGTTGCCATATCTCTATGCGTGCAAGTTTCTACGCCGTCGTTGCAACATTCCGCGTCATTATAACGTTTAGTAGTTAGCTACTAAGATTCTGACCGTTGACATTGTCGCTTGCTTGACAGGTTCTGAGCATGGGTGTGTCGCCTGACAGCATCATTTTCGCCAACCCCTGCAAGATGCCGTCGCACATCACCTTCGCCTCGGAAATGGGTGTCCGTGCGACGACGTTCGACTCCGAATCCGAGCTTGTCAAGGTCCGTTTCATGCCAAAGACCGCTCGACAGACAAATACAGGACGCTCTATGTGATTCATTCTTGCACGTGATTCCTGATCTCTGTTTTTTTTACCGGGATTTGATATCCTTCTAACTGGTACTTTTCTGTGTGACGCTAACGCAGGTGCACGCGTTGAATCCCTCCGCCGTGCTGCTGCTCCGTCTGCAAGCCAACGACTCCACGGCTCGCTGCAACCTCGGCGTCAAGTACGGCGCGCTCATGCACGAGGTGCCGTCCCTCCTCGCCGTCGCCTCGCGCCTCAAGCTTCACGTGGTGGGAGTTTCCTTCCACGTCGGAAGCGGCGCGGCCGACCCGCTGCCTTCACCCGCGCCATCGCCGCGGCGCGCCAAGTGTTCGACATGGCCGCTGACGTGGCACGAGCGGCGGACATGCCTGTCATGTCGGTGCTTGACGTGGGTGGCGGGTTCACAGCACCTGGCACAGGATGCTCCGGCGGCATGCCTTTCGCCGCGGCTGCTAACGGTGGGTTGCCTGAATACCAGTCTTTAATGCCATGGTGGCTACTGGTGCACCCAGCTTTTCTCGCCTCGTTTCCCATAATACATTCCTGGGTTCCGTTTTGTGCATTTCATGATGGTCTTCGCTAATCGTGCTCTTGTTTTTTCTTTCTTTTGCAGCGATCAACTCGGCGCTCGACCGCTTCTTCCCGGAGGCGAGCGGCGTGGCGGTGATCGCGGAGCCGGGCAGGTACTTCGCCGAGACGCCCTCCACGCTCGCCGCGTGCGTCTTCGGGCGGCGCGTGCGCGGCGAGCGGCGCGAGTACTGGATCAACGACGGGCTGTACGGCTCCATGAACTGCGCGCTCTACGACCACGCCACGCTGCGCGCGCCCGCTTGCGCGCGCATCCGCTTCCGCGTCCGACGGGTCTTCCGCGGACGGCGGCCTGGACTGCGGAGAGGTTGAGGTTATTGACGTGAGCGGCGGCGGCAGCGGCGGCGGCGGGTTTGAGAAGGCGGAGGTTAGGGAGGGCCTGCCCCCAGAGGCGGAGTGCGGGGGAAGCGCAGGAAGGGCGGCGGAGGCGGCGGAGCTCTGCGCGCGGCGGGGGGCGGGGGCGGGCGGAGCGTTCTTCCCATCGACGGTGTTCGGTCCGACTTGCGACGGGCTGGACATGGTGCTGCGCGACGAGGCGCTGCCTGAGCTGGCGATCGGCGATTTGGTGGTTCCCGAACATGGGCGCGTACACTGCGGCGGCGGGGTCCAGCTTTAACGGATTCGCGACTGGGGAGATTAAGACGTATCTGGTGTACACTGTGGGCGCGGAGGAGGCGAAGGGCGGGGAGGCGGGCCTAGCGGCGGCAGCGCTGAACGGCGGAAGAGGAAGTGGAAGTGGAAGCGGAAGCGGAAGCGGAAGCGGAACCGTGGAGGGGGATAGCATGAGCGGGATGATGCTGGGGGGAGGAGAGTGGCATGCGGAGGCGGGCGGAAGCGACGGGGATGTGTCTGGCGCGATCGGCGTCGGAGGAGATGCTGCACACGCCGCGCAGCTCGGGCGCTGGTAGCAGCGAGCGCGGTAGTCTCGGGGGCGTGTGCGACGGCGCGGGCAGCGAGAGCATCTGAAGTGGTAACCTGCCGGTACTGTTTATGGATGGAGCCCGGAAGAGCTGGGTGACACGGCGGTTGGTTGGTGTGATGTGGGAAGGCTGAAATAAGCTGTCAGGCGCTGAAATTAGAGGGTGTCTTGTGTATATGGGCTGAGGTAGGTTGCAGGACAGCCCCAGCAGCTAGGCAATGTAGGCAGAGAGCGAAATGCCTCTTTATGTACAGTGTCTATTGTTATGATTCCTTTATTATTATTTTATTATTTTATTATTGTTATGATTAAGTCAAAGATGAAGCTAAAAAGAGGCAAAAGCATCAATGGTTCACACAGGGCCCATCTTGGGCCCTTGTCTCTATCGCAGCGCATACATATGCTTCAGAGAGCCACTAAATCATAGGCACTCTATGCTCATCCGACTTCCCGGCTACAAAACTGCGGTAGTGAAGCTCAGCAGTAGCATGGCCATTACCCATGAACGGATCATCATCTCTATAGCCATTGTCAAAACCAGCACCAGCGGCAGCGGCGACGGCAGCAGCAGCAGCAGCAGCAGCAGCAGCAGCACTACCCCTACTCCTTCCGCTCCTCCCCTACACCAGAACCACCGTCATCCCCGCCTTCAGTGTCCTTGTCTAGGTACGGTGCATTGTGACTCTGCTCCGGGTGGCTGCTGCTGCTGCTGCTGTCACCACCGTGCAGGCCTAGAAATCGGGATTTCTCCATCTCATCATGGGGCTGGCGGCGGCGGTGCTGGCGACGCAGAATGAGCGCGATGACGCAGCACATGGCGAGGGCCACGATGAAGGCGAAGGAGAGGATAACGCTCGTGACCCACGAGCCCGTGACACTCGTGACCGCTGGATCAAACTGCGTTACTGGAGTGAAGAAACGCATATGGGAGACGGGGTGAGATTGGGGAGGGGGAGAAGATGAGGGGGTCGATGCTGCAGTATGGGAATCAGCAAGTTGTTGAGAGAGCAATGGATGAATCGGAAGAGCCAGTGGGAGCAACTTGCGATTCCGATTCATCCATTGCCAGTGCCATTGGATAACAGGAGGTCTTGCTCCCACTGGCTCACCTCCACTGGAGGAGAGCCAGTGGGAGCAAGACCTCCTGTTATCCAAGGGGATGGCAATGTATGGGGCTGGCAATGTATGGCGCTAGTAATCTATTGGGCCGGCAATCAATGGGGCTGGCACTCCATGCGACTGACCAGGTTGGGCAGGAGGAGGAGGCGGGGGAGCCGCACAGGTGTCACAGGCGAGCGACACATAGAGCACCCCCGGCACGTCAACCACCGCCACGCCACCCGTGACAGATGCGCCGATCTCGCTGCGCGTGTGCGGTCTGCTGGCAGCGGGCCTGTGCGGGTCCCGCAGAGAGAAGTTGGCGGGGCAGAGGGTCCACTCGGCGACGGTGGAGGTGAAGAGGAAGAGCATGCGCTCGTACACGCCGCACTGCTTGCACTGCTCGTGGCCCAGCTGCGTCACGGGCTGGTGGAAGGAGGGTGGGGTAGGTTTTCCACGAGGAAGGAGGAGTGGAGGAGGAGGGGGAGGAGGGGGGGAGGGGGAGGAGGGAAGGAGGGAAGGAGGGAAGGAGGGAGACGTGAGGGGGGGAGAAGGGGTTGTG
>BQMB01001974.1:0-22828 GCA_027943415.1 Closterium sp. NIES-67
TATGCAAAAGGAAAGAGTTTTGGTAAACAAAGCACCTTAATGAAAAAAAGGTTGTTGTTTAGTGGGGTACAACTCAAGAACTTGGAATGCGACAACACTTGAGATACCATATCTTCCCACACACCTGGGTTTTGCATCTGAGCACAAGCCAGCATGCTCTTGAGCCCATACACTAACCATGCATGAAAATAGAAAGATGTTTGAGCATGCTCAATAGCAAGATAACCAAGTTGAGGTCTCGAAGGAAAATGCTCAAGTACTGGAAAAAGAAACACATACGATGCCATAACTTTTTGCACACTTAGTTTTTTTAACCGAGCACAAGCCACGACTATCTTGAGCCCATGCACTAACTTTTCATGCAAAACAAGGGCTTAGAAATTGCTCAGTGTCTGAAAAGAAAAATGAAGAGTTGAGGTTTTGTTGGGCAATGCTCAAGTGTTTAGACATGGGTCAATACTTGACATACTCTAACTTCCCAACCACTTGGATTTTAGATCTAAGCACAAGCCATGATGCTCTTGGGGCCATACACTAGCTATGTATGCAAAAGGAAAGAGTTTTGGTAAACAAAGCACCTTAATGAAAAAACAGGTTGTTGTTTAGTGGGGTACAACTCAAGAACTTGGAAATGCGACAACGCTTGAGATACCATATCTTCCCACACACCTGGGTTTTGCATCTGAGCACAAGCCAGCATGCTCTTGAGCCCATACACTAACCATGCATGAAAATAGAAAGATGTTTGAGCATGCTCAATAGCAAGATAACCAAGTTGAGGTCTCGAAGGAAAATGCTCAAGTACTGGAAAAAGAAACACATACGATGCCATAACTTTTTGCACACTTAGTTTTTTTAACCGAGCACAAGCCACGACTATCTTGAGCCCATGCACTAACTTTTCATGCAAAATAAGGGCTTAGAAATTGCTCAGTGTCTGAAAAGAAAAATGAAGAGTTGAGGTTTTGTTGGGCAATGCTCAAGTGTTTAGACATGGGTCAATACTTGACATACTCTAACTTCCCAACCACTTGGATTTTAGATCTAAGCACAAGCCATGATGCTCTTGGGGCCATACACTAGCTATGTATGCAAAAGGAAAGAGTTTTGGTAAACAAAGCACCTTAATGAAAAAACAGGTTGTTGTTTAGTGGGGTACAACTCAAGAACTTGGAAATGCGACAACGCTTGAGATACCATATCTTCCCACACACCTGGGTTTTGCATCTGAGCACAAGCCAGCATGCTCTTGAGCCCATACACTAACCATGCATGAAAATAGAAAGATGTTTGAGCATGCTCAATAGCAAGATAACCAAGTTGAGGTCTCGAAGGAAAATGCTCAAGTACTGGAAAAAGAAACACATACGATGCCATAACTTTTTGCACACTTAGTTTTTTTAACCGAGCACAAGCCACGACTATCTTGAGCCCATGCACTAACTTTTCATGCAAAACAAGGGCTTAGAAATTGCTCAGTGTCTGAAAAAAAAATGAAGAGTTGAGGTTTTGTTGGGCAATGCTCAAGTGTTTAGACATGGGTCAATACTTGACATACTCTAACTTCCCAACCACTTGGATTTTAGATCTAAGCACAAGCCATGATGCTCTTGGGGCCATACACTAGCTATGTATGCAAAAGGAAAGAGTTTTGGTAAACAAAGCACCTTAATGAAAAAACAGGTTGTTGTTTAGTGGGGTACAACTCAAGAACTTGGAAATGCGACAACGCTTGAGATACCATATCTTCCCACACACCTGGGTTTTGCATCTGAGCACAAGCCAGCATGCTCTTGAGCCCATACACTAACCATGCATGAAAATAGAAAGATGTTTGAGCATGCTCAATAGCAAGATAACCAAGTTGAGGTCTCGAAGGAAAATGCTCAAGTACTGGAAAAAGAAACACATACGATGCCATAACTTTTTGCACACTTAGTTTTTTTATCCGAGCACAAGCCACGACTATCTTGAGCCCATGCACTAACTTTTCATGCAAAACAAGGGCTTAGAAATTGCTCAGTGTCTGAAAAGAAAAATGAAGAGTTGAGGTTTTGTTGGGCAATGCTCAAGTGTTTAGACATGGGTCAATACTTGACATACTCTAACTTCCCAACCACTTGGATTTTAGATCTAAGCACAAGCCATGATGCTCTTGGGGCCATACACTAGCTATGTATGCAAAAGGAAAGAGTTTTGGTAAACAAAGCACCTTAATGAAAAAACAGGTTGTTGTTTAGTGGGGTACAACTCAAGAACTTGGAAATGCGACAACGCTTGAGATACCATAACTTCCCACACACCTGGGTTTTGCATCTGAGCACAAGCCAGCATGCTCTTGAGCCCATACACTAACCATGCATGAAAATAGAAAGATGTTTGAGCATGCTCAATAGCAAGATAACCAAGTTGAGGTCTCGAAGGAAAATGCTCAAGTACTGGAAAAAGAAACACATACGATGCCATAACTTTTTGCACACTTAGTTTTTTTATCCGAGCACAAGCCACGACTATCTTGAGCCCATGCATCTAATTTTCATGCAAAACAAGGGCTTAGAAATTGCTCAGTGTCTGAAAAAAAAATGAAGAGTTGAGGTTTTGTTGGGCAATGCTCAAGTGTTTAGACATGGGTCAATACTTGACATACTCTAACTTCCCAACCACTTGGATTTTAGATCTAAGCACAAGCCATGATGCTCTTGGGGCCATACACTAGCTATGTATGCAAAAGGAAAGAGTTTTGGTAAACAAAGCACCTTAATGAAAAAACAGGTTGTTGTTTAGTGGGGTACCACTCAAGAACTTGGAAATGCGACAACGCTTGAGATACCATAACTTCCCACACACCTGGGTTTTGCATCTGAGCACAAGCCAGCATGCTCTTGAGCCCATACACTAACCATGCATGAAAATAGAAAGATGTTTGAGCATGCTCAATAGCAAGATAACCAAGTTGAGGTCTCGAAGGAAAATGCTCAAGTACTGGAAAAAGAAACACATACGATGCCATAACTTTTTGCACACTTAGTTTTTTTATCCGAGCACAAGCCACGACTATCTTGAGCCCATGCACTAACTTTTCATGCAAAACAAGGGCTTAGAAATTGCTCAGTGTCTGAAAAAAAAATGAAGAGTTGAGGTTTTGTTGGGCAATGCTCAAGTGTTTAGACATGGGTCAATACTTGACATACTCTAACTTCCCAACCACTTGGATTTTAGATCTAAGCACAAGCCATGATGCTCTTGGGGCCATACACTAGCTATGTATGCAAAAGGAAAGAGTTTTGGTAAACAAAGCACCTTAATGAAAAAACAGGTTGTTGTTTAGTGGGGTACCACTCAAGAACTTGGAAATGCGACAACGCTTGAGATACCATAACTTCCCACACACCTGGGTTTTGCATCTGAGCACAAGCCAGCATGCTCTTGAGCCCATACACTAACCATGCATGAAAATAGAAAGATGTTTGAGCATGCTCAATAGCAAGATAACCAAGTTGAGGTCTCGAAGGAAAATGCTCAAGTACTGGAAAAAGAAACACATACGATGCCATAACTTTTTGCACACTTAGTTTTTTTATCCGAGCACAAGCCACGACTATCTTGAGCCCATGCACTAAATTTTCATGCAAAACAAGGGCTTAGAAATTGCTCAGTGTCTGAAAAAAAAATGAAGAGTTGAGGTTTTGTTGGGCAATGCTCAAGTGTTTAGACATGGGTCAATACTTGACATACTCTAACTTCCCAACCACTTGGATTTTAGATCTAAGCACAAGCCATGATGCTCTTGGGGCCATACACTAGCTATGTATGCAAAAGGAAAGAGTTTTGGTAAACAAAGCACCTTAATGAAAAAACAGGTTGTTGTTTAGTGGGGTACCACTCAAGAACTTGGAATGCGACAACGCTTGAGATACCATAACTTCCCACACACCTGGGTTTTGCATCTGAGCACAAGCCAGCATGCTCTTGAGCCCATACACTAACCATGCATGAAAATAGAAAGATGTTTGAGCATGCTCAATAGCAAGATAACCAAGTTGAGGTCTCGAAGGAAAATGCTCAAGTACTGGAAAAAGAAACACATACGATGCCATAACTTTTTGCACACTTAGTTTTTTTAACCGAGCACAAGCCACGACTATCTTGAGCCCATGCACTAATTTTCATGCAAAACAAGGGCTTAGAAATTGCTCAGTGTCTGAAAAAAAAATGAAGAGTTGAGGTTTTGTTGGGCAATGCTCAAGTGTTTAGACATGGGTCAATACTTGACATACTCTAACTTCCCAACCACTTGGATTTTAGATCTAAGCACAAGCCATGATGCTCTTGGGGCCATACACTAGCTATGTATGCAAAAGGAAAGAGTTTTGGTAAACAAAGCACCTTAATGAAAAAACAGGTTGTTGTTTAGTGGGGTACACTCAAGAACTTGGAAATGCGACAACGCTTGAGATACCATATCTTCCCACACACCTGGGTTTTGCATCTGAGCACAAGCCAGCATGCTCTTGAGCCCATACACTAACCATGCATGAAAATAGAAAGATGTTTGAGCATGCTCAATAGCAAGATAACCAAGTTGAGGTCTCGAAGGAAAATGCTCAAGTACTGGAAAAAGAAACACATACGATGCCATAACTTTTTGCACACTTAGTTTTTTTACCGAGCACAAGCCACGACTATCTTGAGCCCATGCACTAACTTTTCATGCAAAACAAGGGCTTAGAAATTGCTCAGTGTCTGAAAAAAAAATGAAGAGTTGAGGTTTTGTTGGGCAATGCTCAAGTGTTTAGACATGGGTCAATACTTGACATACTCTAACTTCCCAACCACTTGGATTTTAGATCTAAGCACAAGCCATGATGCTCTTGGGGCCATACACTAGCTATGTATGCAAAAGGAAAGAGTTTTGGTAAACAAAGCACCTTAATGAAAAAACAGGTTGTTGTTTAGTGGGGTACACTCAAGAACTTGGAAATGCGACAACGCTTGAGATACCATAACTTCCCACACACCTGGGTTTTGCATCTGAGCACAAGCCAGCATGCTCTTGAGCCCATACACTAACCATGCATGAAAATAGAAAGATGTTTGAGCATGCTCAATAGCAAGATAACCAAGTTGAGGTCTCGAAGGAAAATGCTCAAGTACTGGAAAAAGAAACACATACGATGCCATAACTTTTTGCACACTTAGTTTTTTTACCGAGCACAAGCCACGACTATCTTGAGCCCATGCACTAATTTTCATGCAAAACAAGGGCTTAGAAATTGCTCAGTGTCTGAAAAAAAAAATGAAGAGTTGAGGTTTTGTTGGGCAATGCTCAAGTGTTTAGACATGGGTCAATACTTGACATACTCTAACTTCCCAACCACTTGGATTTTAGATCTAAGCACAAGCCATGATGCTCTTGGGGCCATACACTAGCTATGTATGCAAAAGGAAAGAGTTTTGGTAAACAAAGCACCTTAATGAAAAAACAGGTTGTTGTTTAGTGGGGTACACTCAAGAACTTGGAAATGCGACAACGCTTGAGATACCATAACTTCCCACACACCTGGGTTTTGCATCTGAGCACAAGCCAGCATGCTCTTGAGCCCATACACTAACCATGCATGAAAATAGAAAGATGTTTGAGCATGCTCAATAGCAAGATAACCAAGTTGAGGTCTCGAAGGAAAATGCTCAAGTACTGGAAAAAGAAACACATACGATGCCATAACTTTTTGCACACTTAGTTTTTTTAACCGAGCACAAGCCACGACTATCTTGAGCCCATGCACTAACTTTTCATGCAAAACAAGGGCTTAGAAATTGCTCAGTGTCTGAAAAAAAAATGAAGAGTTGAGGTTTTGTTGGGCAATGCTCAAGTGTTTAGACATGGGTCAATACTTGACATACTCTAACTTCCCAACCACTTGGATTTTAGATCTAAGCACAAGCCATGATGCTCTTGGGGCCATACACTAGCTATGTATGCAAAAGGAAAGAGTTTTGGTAAACAAAGCACCTTAATGAAAAAACAGGTTGTTGTTTAGTGGGGTACAACTCAAGAACTTGGAAATGCGACAACGCTTGAGATACCATATCTTCCCACACACCTGGGTTTTGCATCTGAGCACAAGCCAGCATGCTCTTGAGCCCATACACTAACCATGCATGAAAATAGAAAGATGTTTGAGCATGCTCAATAGCAAGATAACCAAGTTGAGGTCTCGAAGGAAAATGCTCAAGTACTGGAAAAAGAAACACATACGATGCCATAACTTTTTGCACACTTAGTTTTTTTAACCGAGCACAAGCCACGACTATCTTGAGCCCATGCACTAACTTTTCATGCAAAACAAGGGCTTAGAAATTGCTCAGTGTCTGAAAAAAAAATGAAGAGTTGAGGTTTTGTTGGGCAATGCTCAAGTGTTTAGACATGGGTCAATACTTGACATACTCTAACTTCCCAACCACTTGGATTTTAGATCTAAGCACAAGCCATGATGCTCTTGGGGCCATACACTAGCTATGTATGCAAAAGGAAAGAGTTTTGGTAAACAAAGCACCTTAATGAAAAAACAGGTTGTTGTTTAGTGGGGTACAACTCAAGAACTTGGAAATGCGACAACGCTTGAGATACCATATCTTCCCACACACCTGGGTTTTGCATCTGAGCACAAGCCAGCATGCTCTTGAGCCCATACACTAACCATGCATGAAAATAGAAAGATGTTTGAGCATGCTCAATAGCAAGATAACCAAGTTGAGGTCTCGAAGGAAAATGCTCAAGTACTGGAAAAAGAAACACATACGATGCCATAACTTTTTGCACACTTAGTTTTTTTAACCGAGCACAAGCCACGACTATCTTGAGCCCATGCACTAACTTTTCATGCAAAACAAGGGCTTAGAAATTGCTCAGTGTCTGAAAAAAAAATGAAGAGTTGAGGTTTTGTTGGGCAATGCTCAAGTGTTTAGACATGGGTCAATACTTGACATACTCTAACTTCCCAACCACTTGGATTTTAGATCTAAGCACAAGCCATGATGCTCTTGGGGCCATACACTAGCTATGTATGCAAAAGGAAAGAGTTTTGGTAAACAAAGCACCTTAATGAAAAAACAGGTTGTTGTTTAGTGGGGTACAACTCAAGAACTTGGAAATGCGACAACGCTTGAGATACCATATCTTCCCACACACCTGGGTTTTGCATCTGAGCACAAGCCAGCATGCTCTTGAGCCCATACACTAACCATGCATGAAAATAGAAAGATGTTTGAGCATGCTCAATAGCAAGATAACCAAGTTGAGGTCTCGAAGGAAAATGCTCAAGTACTGGAAAAAGAAACACATACGATGCCATAACTTTTTGCACACTTAGTTTTTTTAACCGAGCACAAGCCACGACTATCTTGAGCCCATGCACTAACTTTTCATGCAAAACAAGGGCTTAGAAATTGCTCAGTGTCTGAAAAAAAAATGAAGAGTTGAGGTTTTGTTGGGCAATGCTCAAGTGTTTAGACATGGGTCAATACTTGACATACTCTAACTTCCCAACCACTTGGATTTTAGATCTAAGCACAAGCCATGATGCTCTTGGGGCCATACACTAGCTATGTATGCAAAAGGAAAGAGTTTTGGTAAACAAAGCACCTTAATGAAAAAACAGGTTGTTGTTTAGTGGGGTACAACTCAAGAACTTGGAAATGCGACAACGCTTGAGATACCATATCTTCCCACACACCTGGGTTTTGCATCTGAGCACAAGCCAGCATGCTCTTGAGCCCATACACTAACCATGCATGAAAATAGAAAGATGTTTGAGCATGCTCAATAGCAAGATAACCAAGTTGAGGTCTCGAAGGAAAATGCTCAAGTACTGGAAAAAGAAACACATACGATGCCATAACTTTTTGCACACTTAGTTTTTTTAACCGAGCACAAGCCACGACTATCTTGAGCCCATGCACTAACTTTTCATGCAAAACAAGGGCTTAGAAATTGCTCAGTGTCTGAAAAGAAAAATGAAGAGTTGAGGTTTTGTTGGGCAATGCTCAAGTGTTTAGACATGGGTCAATACTTGACATACTCTAACTTCCCAACCACTTGGATTTTAGATCTAAGCACAAGCCATGATGCTCTTGGGGCCATACACTAGCTATGTATGCAAAAGGAAAGAGTTTTGGTAAACAAAGCACCTTAATGAAAAAACAGGTTGTTGTTTAGTGGGGTACAACTCAAGAACTTGGAAATGCGACAACGCTTGAGATACCATATCTTCCCACACACCTGGGTTTTGCATCTGAGCACAAGCCAGCATGCTCTTGAGCCCATACACTAACCATGCATGAAAATAGAAAGATGTTTGAGCATGCTCAATAGCAAGATAACCAAGTTGAGGTCTCGAAGGAAAATGCTCAAGTACTGGAAAAAGAAACACATACGATGCCATAACTTTTTGCACACTTAGTTTTTTTAACCGAGCACAAGCCACGACTATCTTGAGCCCATGCACTAACTTTTCATGCAAAACAAGGGCTTAGAAATTGCTCAGTGTCTGAAAAGAAAAATGAAGAGTTGAGGTTTTGTTGGGCAATGCTCAAGTGTTTAGACATGGGTCAATACTTGACATACTCTAACTTCCCAACCACTTGGATTTTAGATCTAAGCACAAGCCATGATGCTCTTGGGGCCATACACTAGCTATGTATGCAAAAGGAAAGAGTTTTGGTAAACAAAGCACCTTAATGAAAAAACAGGTTGTTGTTTAGTGGGGTACAACTCAAGAACTTGGAAATGCGACAACACTTGAGATACCATATCTTCCCACACACCTGGGTTTTGCATCTGAGCACAAGCCAGCATGCTCTTGAGCCCATACACTAACCATGCATGAAAATAGAAAGATGTTTGAGCATGCTCAATAGCAAGATAACCAAGTTGAGGTCTCGAAGGAAAATGCTCAAGTACTGGAAAAAGAAACACATACGATGCCATAACTTTTTGCACACTTAGTTTTTTTAACCGAGCACAAGCCACGACTATCTTGAGCCCATGCACTAACTTTTCATGCAAAACAAGGGCTTAGAAATTGCTCAGTGTCTGAAAAGAAAAATGAAGAGTTGAGGTTTTGTTGGGCAATGCTCAAGTGTTTAGACATGGGTCAATACTTGACATACTCTAACTTCCCAACCACTTGGATTTTAGATCTAAGCACAAGCCATGATGCTCTTGGGGCCATACACTAGCTATGTATGCAAAAGGAAAGAGTTTTGGTAAACAAAGCACCTTAATGAAAAAACAGGTTGTTGTTTAGTGGGGTACAACTCAAGAACTTGGAAATGCGACAACGCTTGAGATACCATATCTTCCCACACACCTGGGTTTTGCATCTGAGCACAAGCCAGCATGCTCTTGAGCCCATACACTAACCATGCATGAAAATAGAAAGATGTTTGAGCATGCTCAATAGCAAGATAACCAAGTTGAGGTCTCGAAGGAAAATGCTCAAGTACTGGAAAAAGAAACACATACGATGCCATAACTTTTTGCACACTTAGTTTTTTTAACCGAGCACAAGCCACGACTATCTTGAGCCCATGCACTAACTTTTCATGCAAAACAAGGGCTTAGAAATTGCTCAGTGTCTGAAAAAAAAATGAAGAGTTGAGGTTTTGTTGGGCAATGCTCAAGTGTTTAGACATGGGTCAATACTTGACATACTCTAACTTCCCAACCACTTGGATTTTAGATCTAAGCACAAGCCATGATGCTCTTGGGGCCATACACTAGCTATGTATGCAAAAGGAAAGAGTTTTGGTAAACAAAGCACCTTAATGAAAAAACAGGTTGTTGTTTAGTGGGGTACAACTCAAGAACTTGGAAATGCGACAACGCTTGAGATACCATATCTTCCCACACACCTGGGTTTTGCATCTGAGCACAAGCCAGCATGCTCTTGAGCCCATACACTAACCATGCATGAAAATAGAAAGATGTTTGAGCATGCTCAATAGCAAGATAACCAAGTTGAGGTCTCGAAGGAAAATGCTCAAGTACTGGAAAAAGAAACACATACGATGCCATAACTTTTTGCACACTTAGTTTTTTTAACCGAGCACAAGCCACGACTATCTTGAGCCCATGCACTAACTTTTCATGCAAAACAAGGGCTTAGAAATTGCTCAGTGTCTGAAAAAAAAATGAAGAGTTGAGGTTTTGTTGGGCAATGCTCAAGTGTTTAGACATGGGTCAATACTTGACATACTCTAACTTCCCAACCACTTGGATTTTAGATCTAAGCACAAGCCATGATGCTCTTGGGGCCATACACTAGCTATGTATGCAAAAGGAAAGAGTTTTGGTAAACAAAGCACCTTAATGAAAAAACAGGTTGTTGTTTAGTGGGGTACAACTCAAGAACTTGGAAATGCGACAACGCTTGAGATACCATATCTTCCCACACACCTGGGTTTTGCATCTGAGCACAAGCCAGCATGCTCTTGAGCCCATACACTAACCATGCATGAAAATAGAAAGATGTTTGAGCATGCTCAATAGCAAGATAACCAAGTTGAGGTCTCGAAGGAAAATGCTCAAGTACTGGAAAAAGAAACACATACGATGCCATAACTTTTTGCACACTTAGTTTTTTTAACCGAGCACAAGCCACGACTATCTTGAGCCCATGCACTAACTTTTCATGCAAAACAAGGGCTTAGAAATTGCTCAGTGTCTGAAAAGAAAAATGAAGAGTTGAGGTTTTGTTGGGCAATGCTCAAGTGTTTAGACATGGGTCAATACTTGACATACTCTAACTTCCCAACCACTTGGATTTTAGATCTAAGCACAAGCCATGATGCTCTTGGGGCCATACACTAGCTATGTATGCAAAAGGAAAGAGTTTTGGTAAACAAAGCACCTTAATGAAAAAACAGGTTGTTGTTTAGTGGGGTACAACTCAAGAACTTGGAAATGCGACAACGCTTGAGATACCATATCTTCCCACACACCTGGGTTTTGCATCTGAGCACAAGCCAGCATGCTCTTGAGCCCATACACTAACCATGCATGAAAATAGAAAGATGTTTGAGCATGCTCAATAGCAAGATAACCAAGTTGAGGTCTCGAAGGAAAATGCTCAAGTACTGGAAAAAGAAACACATACGATGCCATAACTTTTTGCACACTTAGTTTTTTTAACCGAGCACAAGCCACGACTATCTTGAGCCCATGCACTAACTTTTCATGCAAAACAAGGGCTTAGAAATTGCTCAGTGTCTGAAAAAAAAATGAAGAGTTGAGGTTTTGTTGGGCAATGCTCAAGTGTTTAGACATGGGTCAATACTTGACATACTCTAACTTCCCAACCACTTGGATTTTAGATCTAAGCACAAGCCATGATGCTCTTGGGGCCATACACTAGCTATGTATGCAAAAGGAAAGAGTTTTGGTAAACAAAGCACCTTAATGAAAAAACAGGTTGTTGTTTAGTGGGGTACAACTCAAGAACTTGGAAATGCGACAACGCTTGAGATACCATATCTTCCCACACACCTGGGTTTTGCATCTGAGCACAAGCCAGCATGCTCTTGAGCCCATACACTAACCATGCATGAAAATAGAAAGATGTTTGAGCATGCTCAATAGCAAGATAACCAAGTTGAGGTCTCGAAGGAAAATGCTCAAGTACTGGAAAAAGAAACACATACGATGCCATAACTTTTTGCACACTTAGTTTTTTTAACCGAGCACAAGCCACGACTATCTTGAGCCCATGCACTAACTTTTCATGCAAAACAAGGGCTTAGAAATTGCTCAGTGTCTGAAAAGAAAAATGAAGAGTTGAGGTTTTGTTGGGCAATGCTCAAGTGTTTAGACATGGGTCAATACTTGACATACTCTAACTTCCCAACCACTTGGATTTTAGATCTAAGCACAAGCCATGATGCTCTTGGGGCCATACACTAGCTATGTATGCAAAAGGAAAGAGTTTTGGTAAACAAAGCACCTTAATGAAAAAACAGGTTGTTGTTTAGTGGGGTACAACTCAAGAACTTGGAAATGCGACAACGCTTGAGATACCATATCTTCCCACACACCTGGGTTTTGCATCTGAGCACAAGCCAGCATGCTCTTGAGCCCATACACTAACCATGCATGAAAATAGAAAGATGTTTGAGCATGCTCAATAGCAAGATAACCAAGTTGAGGTCTCGAAGGAAAATGCTCAAGTACTGGAAAAAGAAACACATACGATGCCATAACTTTTTGCACACTTAGTTTTTTTAACCGAGCACAAGCCACGACTATCTTGAGCCCATGCACTAACTTTTCATGCAAAACAAGGGCTTAGAAATTGCTCAGTGTCTGAAAAAAAAATGAAGAGTTGAGGTTTTGTTGGGCAATGCTCAAGTGTTTAGACATGGGTCAATACTTGACATACTCTAACTTCCCAACCACTTGGATTTTAGATCTAAGCACAAGCCATGATGCTCTTGGGGCCATACACTAGCTATGTATGCAAAAGGAAAGAGTTTTGGTAAACAAAGCACCTTAATGAAAAAACAGGTTGTTGTTTAGTGGGGTACAACTCAAGAACTTGGAAATGCGACAACGCTTGAGATACCATATCTTCCCACACACCTGGGTTTTGCATCTGAGCACAAGCCAGCATGCTCTTGAGCCCATACACTAACCATGCATGAAAATAGAAAGATGTTTGAGCATGCTCAATAGCAAGATAACCAAGTTGAGGTCTCGAAGGAAAATGCTCAAGTACTGGAAAAAGAAACACATACGATGCCATAACTTTTTGCACACTTAGTTTTTTTAACCGAGCACAAGCCACGACTATCTTGAGCCCATGCACTAACTTTTCATGCAAAACAAGGGCTTAGAAATTGCTCAGTGTCTGAAAAAAAAATGAAGAGTTGAGGTTTTGTTGGGCAATGCTCAAGTGTTTAGACATGGGTCAATACTTGACATACTCTAACTTCCCAACCACTTGGATTTTAGATCTAAGCACAAGCCATGATGCTCTTGGGGCCATACACTAGCTATGTATGCAAAAGGAAAGAGTTTTGGTAAACAAAGCACCTTAATGAAAAAACAGGTTGTTGTTTAGTGGGGTACAACTCAAGAACTTGGAAATGCGACAACGCTTGAGATACCATATCTTCCCACACACCTGGGTTTTGCATCTGAGCACAAGCCAGCATGCTCTTGAGCCCATACACTAACCATGCATGAAAATAGAAAGATGTTTGAGCATGCTCAATAGCAAGATAACCAAGTTGAGGTCTCGAAGGAAAATGCTCAAGTACTGGAAAAAGAAACACATACGATGCCATAACTTTTTGCACACTTAGTTTTTTTAACCGAGCACAAGCCACGACTATCTTGAGCCCATGCACTAACTTTTCATGCAAAACAAGGGCTTAGAAATTGCTCAGTGTCTGAAAAAAAAATGAAGAGTTGAGGTTTTGTTGGGCAATGCTCAAGTGTTTAGACATGGGTCAATACTTGACATACTCTAACTTCCCAACCACTTGGATTTTAGATCTAAGCACAAGCCATGATGCTCTTGGGGCCATACACTAGCTATGTATGCAAAAGGAAAGAGTTTTGGTAAACAAAGCACCTTAATGAAAAAACAGGTTGTTGTTTAGTGGGGTACAACTCAAGAACTTGGAAATGCGACAACGCTTGAGATACCATATCTTCCCACACACCTGGGTTTTGCATCTGAGCACAAGCCAGCATGCTCTTGAGCCCATACACTAACCATGCATGAAAATAGAAAGATGTTTGAGCATGCTCAATAGCAAGATAACCAAGTTGAGGTCTCGAAGGAAAATGCTCAAGTACTGGAAAAAGAAACACATACGATGCCATAACTTTTTGCACACTTAGTTTTTTTAACCGAGCACAAGCCACGACTATCTTGAGCCCATGCACTAACTTTTCATGCAAAACAAGGGCTTAGAAATTGCTCAGTGTCTGAAAAAAAAATGAAGAGTTGAGGTTTTGTTGGGCAATGCTCAAGTGTTTAGACATGGGTCAATACTTGACATACTCTAACTTCCCAACCACTTGGATTTTAGATCTAAGCACAAGCCATGATGCTCTTGGGGCCATACACTAGCTATGTATGCAAAAGGAAAGAGTTTTGGTAAACAAAGCACCTTAATGAAAAAACAGGTTGTTGTTTAGTGGGGTACAACTCAAGAACTTGGAAATGCGACAACGCTTGAGATACCATATCTTCCCACACACCTGGGTTTTGCATCTGAGCACAAGCCAGCATGCTCTTGAGCCCATACACTAACCATGCATGAAAATAGAAAGATGTTTGAGCATGCTCAATAGCAAGATAACCAAGTTGAGGTCTCGAAGGAAAATGCTCAAGTACTGGAAAAAGAAACACATACGATGCCATAACTTTTTGCACACTTAGTTTTTTTAACCGAGCACAAGCCACGACTATCTTGAGCCCATGCACTAACTTTTCATGCAAAACAAGGGCTTAGAAATTGCTCAGTGTCTGAAAAAAAAATGAAGAGTTGAGGTTTTGTTGGGCAATGCTCAAGTGTTTAGACATGGGTCAATACTTGACATACTCTAACTTCCCAACCACTTGGATTTTAGATCTAAGCACAAGCCATGATGCTCTTGGGGCCATACACTAGCTATGTATGCAAAAGGAAAGAGTTTTGGTAAACAAAGCACCTTAATGAAAAAACAGGTTGTTGTTTAGTGGGGTACAACTCAAGAACTTGGAAATGCGACAACGCTTGAGATACCATATCTTCCCACACACCTGGGTTTTGCATCTGAGCACAAGCCAGCATGCTCTTGAGCCCATACACTAACCATGCATGAAAATAGAAAGATGTTTGAGCATGCTCAATAGCAAGATAACCAAGTTGAGGTCTCGAAGGAAAATGCTCAAGTACTGGAAAAAGAAACACATACGATGCCATAACTTTTTGCACACTTAGTTTTTTTAACCGAGCACAAGCCACGACTATCTTGAGCCCATGCACTAACTTTTCATGCAAAACAAGGGCTTAGAAATTGCTCAGTGTCTGAAAAAAAAATGAAGAGTTGAGGTTTTGTTGGGCAATGCTCAAGTGTTTAGACATGGGTCAATACTTGACATACTCTAACTTCCCAACCACTTGGATTTTAGATCTAAGCACAAGCCATGATGCTCTTGGGGCCATACACTAGCTATGTATGCAAAAGGAAAGAGTTTTGGTAAACAAAGCACCTTAATGAAAAAACAGGTTGTTGTTTAGTGGGGTACAACTCAAGAACTTGGAAATGCGACAACGCTTGAGATACCATATCTTCCCACACACCTGGGTTTTGCATCTGAGCACAAGCCAGCATGCTCTTGAGCCCATACACTAACCATGCATGAAAATAGAAAGATGTTTGAGCATGCTCAATAGCAAGATAACCAAGTTGAGGTCTCGAAGGAAAATGCTCAAGTACTGGAAAAAGAAACACATACGATGCCATAACTTTTTGCACACTTAGTTTTTTTAACCGAGCACAAGCCACGACTATCTTGAGCCCATGCACTAACTTTTCATGCAAAACAAGGGCTTAGAAATTGCTCAGTGTCTGAAAAAAAAATGAAGAGTTGAGGTTTTGTTGGGCAATGCTCAAGTGTTTAGACATGGGTCAATACTTGACATACTCTAACTTCCCAACCACTTGGATTTTAGATCTAAGCACAAGCCATGATGCTCTTGGGGCCATACACTAGCTATGTATGCAAAAGGAAAGAGTTTTGGTAAACAAAGCACCTTAATGAAAAAACAGGTTGTTGTTTAGTGGGGTACAACTCAAGAACTTGGAAATGCGACAACGCTTGAGATACCATATCTTCCCACACACCTGGGTTTTGCATCTGAGCACAAGCCAGCATGCTCTTGAGCCCATACACTAACCATGCATGAAAATAGAAAGATGTTTGAGCATGCTCAATAGCAAGATAACCAAGTTGAGGTCTCGAAGGAAAATGCTCAAGTACTGGAAAAAGAAACACATACGATGCCATAACTTTTTGCACACTTAGTTTTTTTAACCGAGCACAAGCCACGACTATCTTGAGCCCATGCACTAACTTTTCATGCAAAACAAGGGCTTAGAAATTGCTCAGTGTCTGAAAAGAAAAATGAAGAGTTGAGGTTTTGTTGGGCAATGCTCAAGTGTTTAGACATGGGTCAATACTTGACATACTCTAACTTCCCAACCACTTGGATTTTAGATCTAAGCACAAGCCATGATGCTCTTGGGGCCATACACTAGCTATGTATGCAAAAGGAAAGAGTTTTGGTAAACAAAGCACCTTAATGAAAAAACAGGTTGTTGTTTAGTGGGGTACAACTCAAGAACTTGGAAATGCGACAACGCTTGAGATACCATATCTTCCCACACACCTGGGTTTTGCATCTGAGCACAAGCCAGCATGCTCTTGAGCCCATACACTAACCATGCATGAAAATAGAAAGATGTTTGAGCATGCTCAATAGCAAGATAACCAAGTTGAGGTCTCGAAGGAAAATGCTCAAGTACTGGAAAAAGAAACACATACGATGCCATAACTTTTTGCACACTTAGTTTTTTTAACCGAGCACAAGCCACGACTATCTTGAGCCCATGCACTAACTTTTCATGCAAAACAAGGGCTTAGAAATTGCTCAGTGTCTGAAAAAAAAATGAAGAGTTGAGGTTTTGTTGGGCAATGCTCAAGTGTTTAGACATGGGTCAATACTTGACATACTCTAACTTCCCAACCACTTGGATTTTAGATCTAAGCACAAGCCATGATGCTCTTGGGGCCATACACTAGCTATGTATGCAAAAGGAAAGAGTTTTGGTAAACAAAGCACCTTAATGAAAAAACAGGTTGTTGTTTAGTGGGGTACAACTCAAGAACTTGGAAATGCGACAACGCTTGAGATACCATAACTTCCCACACACCTGGGTTTTGCATCTGAGCACAAGCCAGCATGCTCTTGAGCCCATACACTAACCATGCATGAAAATAGAAAGATGTTTGAGCATGCTCAATAGCAAGATAACCAAGTTGAGGTCTCGAAGGAAAATGCTCAAGTACTGGAAAAAGAAACACATACGATGCCATAACTTTTTGCACACTTAGTTTTTTTAACCGAGCACAAGCCACGACTATCTTGAGCCCATGCACTAACTTTTCATGCAAAACAAGGGCTTAGAAATTGCTCAGTGTCTGAAAAAAAAATGAAGAGTTGAGGTTTTGTTGGGCAATGCTCAAGTGTTTAGACATGGGTCAATACTTGACATACTCTAACTTCCCAACCACTTGGATTTTAGATCTAAGCACAAGCCATGATGCTCTTGGGGCCATACACTAGCTATGTATGCAAAAGGAAAGAGTTTTGGTAAACAAAGCACCTTAATGAAAAAACAGGTTGTTGTTTAGTGGGGTACAACTCAAGAACTTGGAAATGCGACAACGCTTGAGATACCATATCTTCCCACACACCTGGGTTTTGCATCTGAGCACAAGCCAGCATGCTCTTGAGCCCATACACTAACCATGCATGAAAATAGAAAGATGTTTGAGCATGCTCAATAGCAAGATAACCAAGTTGAGGTCTCGAAGGAAAATGCTCAAGTACTGGAAAAAGAAACACATACGATGCCATAACTTTTTGCACACTTAGTTTTTTTAACCGAGCACAAGCCACGACTATCTTGAGCCCATGCACTAACTTTTCATGCAAAACAAGGGCTTAGAAATTGCTCAGTGTCTGAAAAAAAAATGAAGAGTTGAGGTTTTGTTGGGCAATGCTCAAGTGTTTAGACATGGGTCAATACTTGACATACTCTAACTTCCCAACCACTTGGATTTTAGATCTAAGCACAAGCCATGATGCTCTTGGGGCCATACACTAGCTATGTATGCAAAAGGAAAGAGTTTTGGTAAACAAAGCACCTTAATGAAAAAACAGGTTGTTGTTTAGTGGGGTACAACTCAAGAACTTGGAAATGCGACAACGCTTGAGATACCATATCTTCCCACACACCTGGGTTTTGCATCTGAGCACAAGCCAGCATGCTCTTGAGCCCATACACTAACCATGCATGAAAATAGAAAGATGTTTGAGCATGCTCAATAGCAAGATAACCAAGTTGAGGTCTCGAAGGAAAATGCTCAAGTACTGGAAAAAGAAACACATACGATGCCATAACTTTTTGCACACTTAGTTTTTTTAACCGAGCACAAGCCACGACTATCTTGAGCCCATGCACTAACTTTTCATGCAAAACAAGGGCTTAGAAATTGCTCAGTGTCTGAAAAAAAAATGAAGAGTTGAGGTTTTGTTGGGCAATGCTCAAGTGTTTAGACATGGGTCAATACTTGACATACTCTAACTTCCCAACCACTTGGATTTTAGATCTAAGCACAAGCCATGATGCTCTTGGGGCCATACACTAGCTATGTATGCAAAAGGAAAGAGTTTTGGTAAACAAAGCACCTTAATGAAAAAACAGGTTGTTGTTTAGTGGGGTACAACTCAAGAACTTGGAAATGCGACAACGCTTGAGATACCATATCTTCCCACACACCTGGGTTTTGCATCTGAGCACAAGCCAGCATGCTCTTGAGCCCATACACTAACCATGCATGAAAATAGAAAGATGTTTGAGCATGCTCAATAGCAAGATAACCAAGTTGAGGTCTCGAAGGAAAATGCTCAAGTACTGGAAAAAGAAACACATACGATGCCATAACTTTTTGCACACTTAGTTTTTTTAACCGAGCACAAGCCACGACTATCTTGAGCCCATGCACTAACTTTTCATGCAAAACAAGGGCTTAGAAATTGCTCAGTGTCTGAAAAAAAAAATGAAGAGTTGAGGTTTTGTTGGGCAATGCTCAAGTGTTTAGACATGGGTCAATACTTGACATACTCTAACTTCCCAACCACTTGGATTTTAGATCTAAGCACAAGCCATGATGCTCTTGGGGCCATACACTAGCTATGTATGCAAAAGGAAAGAGTTTTGGTAAACAAAGCACCTTAATGAAAAAACAGGTTGTTGTTTAGTGGGGTACAACTCAAGAACTTGGAAATGCGACAACGCTTGAGATACCATATCTTCCCACACACCTGGGTTTTGCATCTGAGCACAAGCCAGCATGCTCTTGAGCCCATACACTAACCATGCATGAAAATAGAAAGATGTTTGAGCATGCTCAATAGCAAGATAACCAAGTTGAGGTCTCGAAGGAAAATGCTCAAGTACTGGAAAAAGAAACACATACGATGCCATAACTTTTTGCACACTTAGTTTTTTTAACCGAGCACAAGCCACGACTATCTTGAGCCCATGCACTAACTTTTCATGCAAAACAAGGGCTTAGAAATTGCTCAGTGTCTGAAAAAAAAATGAAGAGTTGAGGTTTTGTTGGGCAATGCTCAAGTGTTTAGACATGGGTCAATACTTGACATACTCTAACTTCCCAACCACTTGGATTTTAGATCTAAGCACAAGCCATGATGCTCTTGGGGCCATACACTAGCTATGTATGCAAAAGGAAAGAGTTTTGGTAAACAAAGCACCTTAATGAAAAAACAGGTTGTTGTTTAGTGGGGTACAACTCAAGAACTTGGAAATGCGACAACGCTTGAGATACCATATCTTCCCACACACCTGGGTTTTGCATCTGAGCACAAGCCAGCATGCTCTTGAGCCCATACACTAACCATGCATGAAAATAGAAAGATGTTTGAGCATGCTCAATAGCAAGATAACCAAGTTGAGGTCTCGAAGGAAAATGCTCAAGTACTGGAAAAAGAAACACATACGATGCCATAACTTTTTGCACACTTAGTTTTTTTAACCGAGCACAAGCCACGACTATCTTGAGCCCATGCACTAACTTTTCATGCAAAACAAGGGCTTAGAAATTGCTCAGTGTCTGAAAAAAAAATGAAGAGTTGAGGTTTTGTTGGGCAATGCTCAAGTGTTTAGACATGGGTCAATACTTGACATACTCTAACTTCCCAACCACTTGGATTTTAGATCTAAGCACAAGCCATGATGCTCTTGGGGCCATACACTAGCTATGTATGCAAAGGAAAGAGTTTTGGTAAACAAAGCACCTTAATGAAAAAACAGGTTGTTGTTTAGTGGGGTACACTCAAGAACTTGGAAATGCGACAACGCTTGAGATACCATAACTTCCCACACACCTGGGTTTTGCATCTGAGCACAAGCCAGCATGCTCTTGAGCCCATACACTAACCATGCATGAAAATAGAAAGATGTTTGAGCATGCTCAATAGCAAGATAACCAAGTTGAGGTCTCGAAGGAAAATGCTCAAGTACTGGAAAAAGAAACACATACGATGCCATAACTTTTTGCACACTTAGTTTTTTTAACCGAGCACAAGCCACGACTATCTTGAGCCCATGCACTAACTTTTCATGCAAAACAAGGGCTTAGAAATTGCTCAGTGTCTGAAAAAAAAATGAAGAGTTGAGGTTTTGTTGGGCAATGCTCAAGTGTTTAGACATGGGTCAATACTTGACATACTCTAACTTCCCAACCACTTGGATTTTAGATCTAAGCACAAGCCATGATGCTCTTGGGGCCATACACTAGCTATGTATGCAAAGGAAAGAGTTTTGGTAAACAAAGCACCTTAATGAAAAAACAGGTTGTTGTTTAGTGGGGTACCACTCAAGAACTTGGAAATGCGACAACGCTTGAGATACCATAACTTCCCACACACCTGGGTTTTGCATCTGAGCACAAGCCAGCATGCTCTTGAGCCCATACACTAACCATGCATGAAAATAGAAAGATGTTTGAGCATGCTCAATAGCAAGATAACCAAGTTGAGGTCTCGAAGGAAAATGCTCAAGTACTGGAAAAAGAAACACATACGATGCCATAACTTTTTGCACACTTAGTTTTTTTAACCGAGCACAAGCCACGACTATCTTGAGCCCATGCACTAACTTTTCATGCAAAACAAGGGCTTAGAAATTGCTCAGTGTCTGAAAAAAAAATGAAGAGTTGAGGTTTTGTTGGGCAATGCTCAAGTGTTTAGACATGGGTCAATACTTGACATACTCTAACTTCCCAACCACTTGGATTTTAGATCTAAGCACAAGCCATGATGCTCTTGGGGCCATACACTAGCTATGTATGCAAAAGGAAAGAGTTTTGGTAAACAAAGCACCTTAATGAAAAAACAGGTTGTTGTTTAGTGGGGTACCACTCAAGAACTTGGAAATGCGACAACGCTTGAGATACCATAACTTCCCACACACCTGGGTTTTGCATCTGAGCACAAGCCAGCATGCTCTTGAGCCCATACACTAACCATGCATGAAAATAGAAAGATGTTTGAGCATGCTCAATAGCAAGATAACCAAGTTGAGGTCTCGAAGGAAAATGCTCAAGTACTGGAAAAGAAACACATACGATGCCATAACTTTTTGCACACTTAGTTTTTTTAACCGAGCACAAGCCACGACTATCTTGAGCCCATGCACTAACTTTTCATGCAAAACAAGGGCTTAGAAATTGCTCAGTGTCTGAAAAAAAAATGAAGAGTTGAGGTTTTGTTGGGCAATGCTCAAGTGTTTAGACATGGGTCAATACTTGACATACTCTAACTTCCCAACCACTTGGATTTTAGATCTAAGCACAAGCCATGATGCTCTTGGGGCCATACACTAGCTATGTATGCAAAAGGAAAGAGTTTTGGTAAACAAAGCACCTTAATGAAAAAACAGGTTGTTGTTTAGTGGGGTACAACTCAAGACTTGGAAATGCGACAACACTTGAGATACCATATCTTCCCACACACCTGGTTTTGCATCTGAGCACAAGCCAGCATGCTCTTGAGCCCATACACTAACCATGCA
Organism: Closterium sp. NIES-67; assembly: GCA_027943415.1. Taxonomy (NCBI): domain Eukaryota; kingdom Viridiplantae; phylum Streptophyta; class Zygnematophyceae; order Desmidiales; family Closteriaceae; genus Closterium; species Closterium sp. NIES-67. The sequence continues at coordinate 21,941 of BQMB01001974.1, forward strand.
TGAAAATAGAAAGATGTTTGAGCATGCTCAATAGCAAGATAACCAAGTTGAGGTCTCGAAGGAAAATGCTCAAGTACTGGAAAAAGAAACACATACGATGCCATAACTTTTTGCACACTTAGTTTTTTTTAACCGAGCACAAGCCACGACTATCTGAAGCCCATGCACTAACTTTTCATGCAAAACAAGGGCTTAGAAATTGCTCAGTGTCTGAAAAAATAAATGAAGAGTTGAGGTTTTGTTGGGCAATGCTCAAGTGTTTAGACATGGGTCAATACTTGACATACTCTAACTCCCAACCACTTGGATTTTAGATCTAAGCACAAGCCATGATGCTCTTGGGGCCATACACTAGCTATGTATGCAAAAGGAAAGAGTTTTGGTAAACAAAGCACCTTAATGAAAAAACAGGTTGTTGTTTAGTGGGGTACACTCAAGAACTTGGAAATGCGACAACGCTTGAGATACCATAATCTTCCCACACACCTGGGTTTTGCATCTGAGCACAAGCCAGCATGCTCTTGAGCCCATACACTAACCATGCATGAAAATAGAAAGATGTTTGAGCATGCTCAATAGCAAGATAACCAAGTTGAGGTCTCGAAGGAAAATGCTCAAGTACTGGAAAAGAAAACACATACGATGCCATAACTTTTTGCACACTTAGTTTTTTTAACGAGCACAAGCCCGACTATCTTGAGCCCATGCACTAATTTTCATGCAAAACAAGGGCTTAGAAATTGCTCAGTGTCTGAAAAAAAATGAAGAGTTGAGGTTTTGTTGGGCAATGCTCAAGTGTTTAGACATGGGTCAATACTTGACATACTCTAACTTCCCAACCACTTGGATTTTAGATCTAAGCACAAGCCATTGCTCTTGGGGCCATAC
>BQMB01001975.1:0-46061 GCA_027943415.1 Closterium sp. NIES-67
CGACGAGCACCGGGCCGCTCTCGTTTTGCGCAATGACGCATACGATGGCGCGACTCTTCAAGCAAGACCAGCCGTCGACTGATAAGGTGCAGCCGACGGACTTCCAAGTCTCCTTGAGGGGCGACACCAACTCGAAGGTGTCGGCCTTCAACTTCTGGAGCAGGGGCCCCGACACCTTGTATGCCGAGGGTAGCTTGTACGGCTTCCCGTACGCCACTGCGCGTTCACGAACGCCTGCGTCGCTTTGGACCTGGAGGGTGGAAAAAGGCGGGGACTTAGAGCGAGGGGAGTGCTGTGCGTGCCACGCGAGGAACGGGTGCGAAAGAAATGTTGCGGGAGCATCAATGGCGATAGAGAGAGGACTACTCACTGGGAACACCGGAAGGCCCAGTCATTCTCGGCCACCGCGACGGCCCACAAGTGGTCAAGACGCTCCTTGCCAGCCTGATCCGACATCGCACGGATATCGAGCTGGACTTGTGCCTTGGACGTCGTCGCCTCGCTCGTCGACGTGGAGGCCGAGCTACGCGAAGATCCGGCGGTGTTTCCCTTCTCGCGCAGCGTCCGCGCGAGCTCGGAGGTGCACATGGCGATATTCTTTGACTTCGTGGCCGGGGTACCGAAAAGGTGCTCCTGAATTCGTGTGGCGCTTGACGTCATGGTTTGGGTGCAGTGATTACACTGGACCCTAACGAGTTTACCGTCGTCATCAAACGTGCGGGTGACGTGTTCCCACAAGCGAGAAGGAGTCCGCGGCATGGCGGAAATGTGGTCTTGGGCGGTGCTGCTACCACTGACTGAGCTAGCTAAGATTCTTAGTCTCTGGAATTTGAGATGCACTCACCTGTTCTGTCGTGCTCCACATTTGTATGTGCTCAACTCGACAATAATCGTGAAGGCCGTTTGATGAAGTCGTTTGAAAGGGTGCACACCTCTGGGGGGATTGGGAAATTTGCGACACGTCAGGTTCGCGATGTGTCGCGTACATCGCGAACTCATTTTCAGGCGCGAAACTGTACACCAGGCCATTAGCGACAGTGGGGTACAGTTCGCACCGGCTTCGCGAATTGGATCCAATTCGCGGATCGACATTGGCGCCGAGTCGCGTTTCGTTGGAAAGTTGTGTCAGGTCGAATCTGACTTTGGAGCGACACCAAAATCGAGTCAGCCAAACCAACATACGCGATATACGTTTTCAATTGTTGGGTACAAAAAAAGCGATCGTATAAAACGATCGCTTTTTTGCACCATAACAAAAAAGGGCACATTGACCGCTTTTTATCGTTTTAAACGACGGAATCTTACGATGTCGTTTAAAACGACAAAATCTTGAAAAAAACGCCGCTTTTTTGCGCCTTGGTTTGGAGGCATCGCTTACCCTTGTTAAACTGTTAAATTGAGATACTGACAGGGGGAGAAGCCGCCGGTGCTTCTTGATGCACTGCTGCCCCCGCATCCTCCACTGTGCCCCCACCTCGGCCAACGCCCGAGCGTCCCGCCGAACTGCCGCCGCGGCCAGCATCACGTCCGCCTTTTGCCTTGGCGGCATGAGCCGTCGAGGGAGATTGATGGAGGAGCTCGGCTTCAATCTTCAGAATCAAGGCAGCTGCCGTGGTAGAGTCTGGTGGAAAGTTGGCGTGGACTTCATTGAATGCGACTCAACGGGAGTCGTACATTGGCATGAGGCCGTCGAGGAGGCGACAGACGATGAGGGAGTCGGGAAGAGGAGAGCAGCAATCAGCAAGGCGCCTGGCAGTGGTGAGGAGGCGACGCATGAAGGAGAGGGCATTGGCTCGACACCAAGACCTCCCCACTGGTCTACACCAATGATTCTGATCGATGGGCCCCGTGCCGCTCCATTATGACAAGGACTTGGCGGAATACACTCTCCTCCAGCATGCTCATGTTGCCAAAAAGGCTGCCCAATGGCGTCGTCAATGAGCTCGAGGACGTCGATAGTAAAGATGTCAACGACAAGTGGTTCTGTGGCCATGGTGCGACTGCTGCTGCTGCTAACTGAAGAGGTGAGGGTGAGTGGGAGGGGGAGGTAGGAGGTGGCTGCTGCGGTTGATGCGGCTGCTGCTGCTGGTGCTGAGGGGAGAGAGGGTGGGTGGTGGAGGTTGGGGGAGGAGGCGACTGCTGCTGAGGAGGAGGGAAGAGAGGGGAGGGGGAGGGAGGAGGAAAAGAGGACGGGTGCGCGGAGCGCAGCTCTTGGGCGGGCGCCGACACGAAGCCTTCGGCGGGCGCCGACACGAAAGGCGACGACCGGCGCGGATGGCGAAGATCGGTCGCTGTGGGCAGTTGCGTGCGGTGCGCGCCGGCACAGAGGTCAGCCCGGCCGAATCCCACTTGTTAGGCGAGGGCGCCGTGACTGCACAAAGCGGGAGGAGGCGACGGAGTGAGGCGTGGAAGGCGTGTCGAAATGTGGCGGGAGGGCCGCATCGAGATGCGGCGGAGAGCCGAGTTGAAATGCGGCCAAGCGCCGCATCGAAATGCGGCCGAGCGCCGCGTCGAAATGCGGCCGGCGCCGCGTCGAAATGCGGCCAGGCGCCGCGTCGAAATGCGGCCGGGTGCTGCGTCGAAATGCGGCTGGGCGCCGCGTCGAAATGCGGCCGGGCACCGCGTCGAAATACGGCCGGGCGCCGCGTCGAAATGCAGCCGAGCGCCGCGTTGAAATGCAGCCGGGCGCCGCGTCGAAATGCGGCCCGGTGCCGCGTCGAAATGCAGCCGAGCGCTGTGTCGAAATGCGGCAAGTGCGCTGCGCGAAAACGCAGCGACTAAGGTCGCGAGGAGGGGCGCTTAAGGGCGCGGGAAGGGGCGGATAAGGGCGCGGGGAGGGCGCTTATGGGCGCGGGGAGGGGGGCTTAAAGGCGCGGGGAGGGGCGCTTAAAGGCGCGGGGAGGGGCGCTTAAAGGCGCGGAGAGGGGCGCTTAAGGGCGCGAGGAGGGGCGCTTAAAGGCACGGAGAGGGGCGCTTAAGGGTGCAGGGAGTGGAGCGTAAAGGCGCGAGGAGGGGCACTTGAGGGCGTGGGGAGGGGCGCGATGGGCGCGAGGTGGCTAGGGATCGAACGACGGAGAGGCGTGAGCCATAAGCTCTGAAACCATGTGAGAAATTGAAGTGATTGAATCAGAGAAGGAGGGGGTATACATAGGTGAGGAGAGAGAAGGGTCCAATAATCTCAGTTGGGATTATTGGGGGTCCAATAATTGGGAGCCCTATCCAATTTGGGAATCCAACAAAGTTGGGAACCCAACCTCCAACTTGGGTGTATACACCCAAGTGAGGTGCTGATAAATACCTAAGACAATGAAACGATGTAGGCTAATAGAATGACGAAGGTATAAGCTAACACATGGTGCATGGTGCATGGTGCATGTTGCATGGTGCATGTTGTATGGTGCATGGTGCATGGTGGGTGCATGGTGCATGGTGGACGGTGCATGGTGCATGGAGCATGGTACATGTTGCATGGTGCATGGTGCATGTTGCATGGTACATTGTGCATGGTGCATGGTGCATGGTGCATGTTGCATGTTGCATGGTGCACGATGCATGGTGCATGGAGCATGGTGCATGGTGCATGGTGCATCTTGCATGGTGCATGGTGCATGGTGCATGGTGCATGTTGCATCGTGCACGGTGCATGGTGCATGGTGAAGGTTGCATGCTGCATGGTGCAGGTTGCATGGTGCATGTTGCATGGTGCATGTTGCATGGTGCATGTTGCATCGTGCATGTTGCATGGTGCACGGTGCATGGTGGATGTTGCATCGTGCATGTTGCATTGTGCATGGTGCACGAACATGGTGGATATGAGCAGTACCTGGTCGTGGAAGGGCGAGGCGGTGAATGCCTCGTAGTCAAACTCCTGGATGCTGTCAGGCGTCATGCTGCTGTGCTCGCCACACGCTGCGCACGACGGCACCCGGCTGCGCAGCTTCACCTAGCGGGCAGGCGCGGGCACAGGGGATGGAGTGAAGGCAGAAAGAGAGAGAGAGAGGGGCTGGGCGTGTGCGCGATGACACAGTGGGTGACGCCATGCTCGCCACATGCAGTACATGCCGGCACTCCGCCTCGCAGCTTCACCTGGTGCAATTAAGGAGTGGGGGATGGGAGGATGGGTGCTACTGCCACAGTGAGACCCGGCGTGATGGCACGTTGCGAGAGGGAGTATGGGGCGGATTGAACCAGCATGGTGTTAGAATATATCATTCTCTTTATCCTACATAGTTTCTCATACTTGGGTATCTATAACCAAGCTGGGCTTCTAGGGGTGTAGATACATGTTGGGGTTGGATATTCAACCAACCCTTGACCCCAACTACCGAGCTTAGTTGCTACAAACGCGTTTGCCGTTTGAACGCTAGCGTTTGAACGCTAAACGCTCGGCAGTGTGTATGTGAACGCTAGGCAAACGCTTGCCTGGGCAGGGGTAAATTTTTTACCCGGGTAGGGGTTCAAGATTCCTGTGGGGGAGGGGGGAAACATGGGGGTTCTACCAGCAAGCATTTTGTCTCATAAAAAAGAAACCCTGCGTAACATCTAAGCCAGCATCCTCATATGTCATGTAAATCACATATCCTTAAGGCTATTCTCCAACGACAATCTCGTGTTTTTTTTGGGGGGGCAGCCCGAAAAAGATCCCAGAGTGCGTTTGCGTTTTTGGGTGCGTTTGGCGTTTGCGTTCAAACGCTTGCGTTTGAACGCTAACCGCGTGTCTACCAGAGCGTTTGTAGCAACTAAGCTACCGAGGTGTTCAATCTTGTTGGTCTTCCACCAACATTATTGGCTCCTCAATTATTGGTGGTCCAACCCTTCCAACCATCATTGGTCCAACGAATAATGGTTGAGTTGGTCAAGCACCTCTTGACCTAGGATTTGCTCCTAGGTATATAACCCTGTACCATCTCCCTCTATAGTCAATGTCCTTCTCTCTACGGTTTCTAACATGGTTATCACAGCTTTTGGCTCACGCCCCGCTCGATCCTCCCTTGGCAGATTTTTTCTCGCTCCTCTCCCTCTCCTAGCTCGACTCTCACGCCAAGGAGTACCAACCAAGGCAAAAAAAAACGACGTTCTTTTCAAAATTTGACCATATGGTACGGTACCCGAAGGTTTCGGCCGTATTATACGATTAAAAACGGTCATAGTGTGCTTTTTTGTGCTAGTGCAAAAATACGATCGTTTTTTTCGATCGTTTTTTTTGCACCACCATGTAGATGAGTATATCGGGTCCATGTTTCTTACCGAGTCGAATTCGTTGTGTGCAAAATGTTGGAACTTGGAATCGTGTCGTCGCGAAATGTGTCCGAGGCGCGTATCAAACGAACTGGCGAGCCGCGCATTGAACCCCGTTCGCAACATCGTTGCGAATTATACTCCCGCTTCGCCAACGATGTGGTGTACAGATCCGCGGCAAAAGGGTTATATTTCGCACAGTGCGACACGCATGCGACAGCGACGCATTGCGGAAATTCCACCCCCCCGCCAATTTGCATCCCTCCCCTCCGCTTTCTCAAACGTCTCTGACGACTCCACACATGTCGCTCACTTACAAACGTGGAGCACATCTGCAGAGGTGAGTACTCGTGTCTGAATTCCCGCATCGATCTAAGCTAAATAGCTAGCGGATTTCTTCCCTGGTCATTCGCCCACGCAACGAGTGCGTAATTTCAGGACAAGCGAGCCCGTCGTAGCTTAGCCCCCATGCCACACACCCCTTCTCCCATGTGGGAGCACGTGAAGCGATTTTATAATGACTAGGGCCGGCTTTTGAAGACGGAGTGCATTCACTGCCACCTGCCAGTGACGGCCAATGCGACAAAAATTCAGGAGCATATGTTCGGCACCCCTGCTGCAAAAGCGAAGAACGTCGCCGCCTGCACCTCAGCATTCGCGCAGAATCTGCGCGCCAAGGGTGAGGCAGCGCGCTCCTCTTCTTGCTCGGCTTCGATTCCGGGCTCCACATCGACCGTCGACGGGACGCAGGCTCCGCGCGGCGGTCAGCTCGACATTCACGAGCTGACGGACCAGCAAGGGCGGCAGCGACTGGAATACCTGTGGGCGATGGCGGTGGCGGAAAACGACTGGGCGTTTCGTTGTTCCCAGTGAGTCCCTCCCCGTCCACCCTTCCCCAGTTATGTCCGCCAAGCTTTGTGGGCTCCTGGTCTTAGGCATTCCGCCTCCAAGTCTGGAACTGTGCTAACATCCTCTTTCCCGTTCCCACCAGGTCCCCGGCATTTCAGGCGTTTGTGAACGCCACTGTCGCGTTTGGGAAGCAATACAAGCTTCCCTCCGCGAAAATGGTTTCTGGAGGAGGTGGGATGGGCAGTTGCACAACCCCCTCCAAGCGTTCGGGTGGCTTTTGAGCCCCCTAAACCAGTTCTCGGATGATGTTTGGGGTGACACGGAGATCCGCAAAGGGGCTGACCTCGTGTTGGAGGCACGAGAGGACGACCCCGGACGACGGGCGCTGCTGCAAGCGCAGCTAGCGGCCTTCCACAAGGGGGCGGGGAAACTGGGGGGGAAGGACGCAAGGTGGAATGCATCCACACTGGTGGAGAGCGGCAGAATGACAGAGGCGGAGTGGTGGCTGATCTACGGCGGGGAGGTACGCCACCTGCAGGAGGTGGCTGTGAGTATTCTCTCACAGACGATCACGTCGTCAGAGGTCGAGCGATGGTGGTCGGCCATGGCTCGAGTTCAGCGGCGCGACCGTAACAACCTCAGTGCCAAGACTATGATCGATGTGACCTCGGTCGCCTTCAGCAGGCGTGCCAGGTCAGCATTCGACCAGCAGCAAGAGGCGCGTGCCAAGCTGTGCACTGACCTTGCTTCAGGAAAGCTGAAGGAAGGCTGCAGCATGCCATTGGAACCCGAGGTCGCGCAGCAGGAGGAAGGGCAGGATGCGGTGGCGTGCGCCATTGATTGGAGCACGTTTGGATGCTCGGCCGGGCATAAGAAGAAGAGCTCTTTGAAGAACCGGGCAGGGAAGTGAGCTAGGAGGAGCAGCGGGGGAAAAAAGGGCAAGGAGAAGCGTGCTGAGGACGAGGAAGAGGAGAAAGAGGAGGAAGAGGAAGAGGAGGAGGAGGAGGAGGAGGAGGAGGAGGAGGAGGAGGAGGAGGAGGAGGAGGAGGAGGAGGAGGAGGAGGAGGAGGAGGAGGAGGAGGAGGAGGAGGAGGAGGAGGAGGGGGAGGAGGAGGAGGAAGAAGAGGAAGAAGAGGAGGATTAGGAAGTGGATGCCAAATGGAGGAGGAGGAGTAGAAGTAGAACGAGGAGGGTAGGTGGAGGTGTAGGAGGAGGAGTAGGGGGAGGAGGAGGCCGAGGACTGGGAAGAGGAGTAGGGGGAGGGTAGGTGCTAGTTAGAGGAAGACGTATGGTGTTAGAGCTCTGGTCATTGCATTGTAGTGCGAATCTGTGGGCGCCTTGACGGCTAGAGGTCTCAGGGAGTGTCTTGTGCTTGTCAAGTCGAAAAAGAAGGTTTTTTTTAACAAGTTTTCTCAAACAAAAAAACGGCGTTTTTGTTTCCAAAAATGCCATAAAAAAACTATCGTATTATACGGCCCGTTTAAAACGACCACCGTTTTTTTGCACCTTGCAACTAGGCTTGAGCAAAACCGGGTAATTACCCGACCCGACCCGGTTTTGCAATACCCGACCTCGGGTCGGGTAATTTCGGGTCGGGTCCGGGTCGGGTAATAAGCCCAGGACCCTTACCCGGATCCGGCCTTAGGGGGCGGGTAATACAATACCCGCCTGGCGGGTCCGGGTATACCCGACCCGGTTTCCCTGAAAAGCGGGTAATACTACCCGCCACCTACTTGTAGACATCCTAAAGTTGGGCTAGGCTAGGTAGGGTTCCTGAAAACGCGACTCTCAAATGAGAGTCGCGTTTTCTGGGGGTCGAATTTTGACCACCCAACTCCCTCCCTTTCACCGCACTGAACTCCTCCCCGTCTACAAACTCCAATTTCCAACCAAACTCCCTCCCTTTCACCGCACTGAACTCCTCCCTGTCTACAAACTCCAACATTTCCAACAAAACTCCCTCCCTTTCACCGCACTGAACTCCTACCCATCTACAAACTCCAACCACTTCTCCAACTCCCACCCAACTCCCTCCCTTTCACCGCACTTAACTCCTCCCCATCTACAAGCTCCAACTTCTCCTCACAAATGCTCCACTCGTCCCCCCTCACCTCCAAAAACCGTTTTGCCGCAAAACCTAAAACACAGCGCGACTGACGCCCATGTCTAGGTGGAATACCCGACCTCAGGTATATTTTACCCGACCGGGTCGGGTACCCGGTACCCGACACGTCGGGTAGCATTTCGAGTAGCGGGTATTGATACCCAGCCCGGGTAACCCGGACCCGACCCGCCGGGTAATTTTCAGGATTTCCGATACCCGACCCGCCCTAAAAGCGGGTCCGGGTACCGGGTACCCGACCCGGGCGGGTAGTTTGCTCAACCCTACTTGCAACCAACTAGCGCAAATCACGCTAAGAGCTCCTAGCTCCCCGCTTCCCGCACCTCCCAAAGCACATTTCGCGCTGTGCCCTCCTCCCCCGCTCCCGCGCATTTTGCGCTGCGCTCAAGCGCATTTCGCCTCTGCGCGAAATTTCGTCGCGGCAGAATTCGTCACGACGAATTTCCTCCACGCGCCAACCACGCTTACCTCCCCATTCTTTGCTCGGCGCCCACCGCGCCTGCGCGTCATCGCGCCCCTTCCCCGCTCTCTCAGCCCGCATTCCGCGCGACGAATTTCGCTGCTGAAAATTTCGTCGCGGCGGATTTCCATGCCAGCGCACTTCGCGCCAGCGCACTCCGCGCTCCCATCCCTCGCTTGGCGTCACCTGCGCCTGCGCGCTCTCGCGCCCCTTCCTCGGTCGGAACGGTCACGTCCGTCCCTCCCGTCGCTGCGCTCGCTCCCTTCGTCGCCACCGCTGCCTTCGACGCCGCCGCTGCCTTAATCGCCACCGCTCGCCACCAGCTCCGCCACAGCTGCTCGCCATCCGCCGCTGCTGCACCTCCGCACCTCCTCCCCCGCTGCCACACCTCCTTCCCCCGCTGCCGCACCTCCTCCCCCGCTGACCCGCCTCCGTCCGCCGCTGCACCACCTCCGTCCGCCGCTGCACCACCTCCGTCCGCCGCTGCACCACCCCCGTCCGCCGCTGCACCACCTCCTTCACCGCTGCACCACCTCCTCCCCCGCTGCACCGCCTTCTCCGCCGCTGCCCCACTTCCTCCGCCACTGCGCCACCTCCGTCCACCGCTGCACCTCCTCCGTCCGCCGCTGCACCACCTCCTTCACCGCTGCACCACCTCCTCCCCCGCTGCACCACCTTCTCCGTCGCTGCCCATTTCCTCCGCCACTGCACCTCCTCCGTCCGCCACTGCACCACCTCCACCGCTGCACCACCTCCTCCCCCGCTGCACCACCTCCTCCCCCGCTGCACCACCTCCATCGCCGCTGCCCCACCTCCTCCTCTACTACACTCACACCATGGCGGCCGATACACCCACCATCGACATGAGCTCCATCGACCGTCTTGACCTTCGCAACGGCACCACTCCAGTCAATTGACATTCTTTAGCACAAAGCCTCCACACTCTCCTCATCTCCACCGTCATCAACGGTTACTACCTTTCTGACATCGTCTTCAGCAAACCGGAAGGAAGGGCACCGACAGCACCGGTTCAGCCCTCCCTCCTTCCCCCCGTCCTTCCTAGCCCCCATCCAGGCCCGGCTCCTGTTGCGCCCCGCGTACCGGCCTACATCGACAACCCGGACCGATGGGCGCGCGCCATGAACGCCTACACCCAGGAGCATCACGCATACGTTGTCCAGCACAAGGCCTACAAAGCTGCACTTACAGCTCCAACCAGCGTCAGGTGAAAGAAGCCGCCGCCGCTCGGTACGCTACTGAGACCAGTGAGTACAACGCTCGATTTGCCGACTGGCGCGTTGCTCACATGAAATCTCTCAATCTCCTCCTCGCAAGTATTCCCGATTCTCTTAAGCGTGCGCTCCGTCCCTCCAATGCTGCTCTCCTTTGGAACCAGCTCACTCATGATTATGACCGCCAGGACCTGCGTTCCCTCCTTGCCCTACACCGTGAATTCCACGCTATCACCCTTGACTCCTGCCCTAACGCCGCCACTTTCACCCGCTGCCTCAAAGACACAGCCAATCGTCTCAACGATCGAGGAGGCGCCATCAGTGACTCGGTCGTCATGTGGCGCCTCCTCGACGGCCTCACCCCTGCCTATGCCACCCACAAGATTGCCTTCACCACTCCCCTCCGTGAACCACCCACATCCGCCCGAGTAATCGAGTGGATCCTTGAGATGGAGGCGGACCTCAACGATACCACCACCTCAGTCAATTCCGCCCAGACAGGGGGAGGACGTGGTGGCGGACGTGGTGGAGGGCGCGGCAATGGCGGACGCGGTGGTGGCCGAGGAGGCGGACGTGGTGGCGGCTCTGGCACTCCCCCCTCCTCCCCCTCTGGAACCCTCCCCCCATGCCAGTACCTCATCCGCTATGGCTCCCTCAAAGGTCAGCACTGCAATCAGACCACTCACTCTGCTGCCACCTGCTTCAAATGTCTCACGGATGAGTGGTTTGCTCATGGCAACCACGGATCTCTTCCTCGCTGGTCCACTATCATCCCTCACCCCACTCCTTATGAAGTAAAAACCTTGCCCCCTTATCACCCCTCCACCTCCAATCTGCACCAGGTCCTCGCCCAGCACCTGACCCCTCAGGCCCTCCAGCAAGTACAGCACCTGCTACCGCCCTCTGCCACTCCTCCACCCTCCACCTACCCCCCACAGCCGCATGTCCACCAGCATCCGCCGCTTCAGCAACCCACCTGGCCGCCCCAGCCATATCAGCCGCAACTGCTGCAGCACCCCCAGCAGCACCTGCTGCTGCAGTACCAGCAACACTACCAGCTCCCCACCACTCCTCCCTCAGCACCTTCCCCCCAGCCGCCGGCTCATTGGGAACATGGCACTGCTGCCGCTGCAGCTCACTTGGCTGAGTACCCTGCTAGCTCTACTCCCCCAGGCTTCTTGCCTTTTCCGTCTATTGGCTTTGTCGGTCAAGTCACTCAGTCCCCTCCTTTTCCCGCTTCCACTCCTGTGTATGCTGATGCTATTAATACCAACTCGTTCCAGTACTCCACGCCCCCCACCATTGAATTTGTCATTGACCGTGGTGCAATTGACACCGTCTTACGAGACGCAGGTTCTCTAACCCGCCTCCCCGTCCCCTCCACCATCCTAGGTGCCGACTCCAGCTTTTCCGTCCTCAGTCACCATGCCTCCACTCTTCCATGCGCCCTCTTTCCCTCAGGTACCGTCACAGGACTTCATATCCCATCCCTCCGCACTAACCTAGTCTCCCAACACGCTCCTCAAAAAGTCGGCGTCACCACAGTCTATCCAGGTTTTTCTTCCCACTGTGACCTCTATCACACACGCACTAGTAAACTCATTTCCCGTGTTCCCCTCTGCCCCTCCACCCGGATGTTCACATTAAAGGCCCTCCGCCCCTCCCACTGTCACGCTTTCAATCACATCCCCCCTCTTCCCCGTCTCTCCTCCTAACCCACCTCTCCAACCTCCCCCCGACCCTCTACCTTCCCAATGTCACTGCCGTGACCTTTCCCATCCCACTGTCCTTCTCCACCACCGCCTTGGACACCAAAACTTTGCCACCTCCACAAATCCATTGCCTCACGTCTCCTCCTTGGTCTCCCCCTCACACTTCCCCCCCTCCCTCCCTCCCCGCCCCTCCATGTCTCACCTGCACGCAAAGCAAGCTCAAACAAAGCCCTCACAAAAGCAATCCTACCTTTTCCCCTGCCCCCATCGACCTGGTCCACGCAAACCTCTGGGGCCCCAACCCGACTCCCACTCGCCAAGGTCACCGCTACCTGCTCCTCCTAGTGGATGATCACAGTTGGTACACCTCGGCCAAACTACTTCGCACTAAGGCCGAGGCCCCGGCTGCCATCATCGCCTGCGCCGAGCAGGCACGAACCCACTCCGGACGACCTGTCCGCCGCCTCCACTCGGACGGCGGAGGCGAGTTCCTTAATCACACCCTCTTTATCTATTGCACCACCCACGGCATCCGCTACACGTACACCCTTCCCCACTCCCCCCAACAGAATGGCGTGGCAGAAAGCAAGGTCCGGGAGCTCACCAAGATTGCTCGGTGTCTCCTTGTCCATGCCTCCTGCCCACCCTCGCTCTGGGGCTATGCCCTCCTACACGCCGCCTACCTCCTTAACCTTTACCCTCATGCCCACACCCCCTCCACCACTCCCTCTGAACTCTGGACCTCCTAAAAGCCCGACATCCGTTCCCTCCGTGTCAGGGGGTCCAAGGCCTACGTCCTAATCCTCCCCCCTGACCGCTCCCGCAGTGCTGGCAAATTTGCCTCTCGCAAACTTCCTTGCATCTTCCTTGGCTTCAACTCTGACTCCCCAGACTATCTGTTTCTCCACCCCTATCCGTAGACGCGATGTCACATTTGACGAATCCACACCCTATTACCCCTCCACCCCTTCCACTGACCCCTTTCCCCCAGTAACCTGTCCCCTCCTCTGGACCGACACCGTCGCCCCACCCCTTTTCCCTCCCCTCCCACTTCTCCCCCCTCCCCCACCCGTCCCTCCTCCCCCCGCCCCTGCCCCCACCCCCGCTCCTGCCCCCTCATCCTCCTCCTCAGAAGATATCCTTGACCACGTGCTTCCCCCCTACCCCTCACCCTCCACTAACCCTACCCACTCCCAATCTAGAGCTCCCTCCCCACCACCTCCTCCCCCGCCACCCCCTCCCCCACCTCCCCCACCTCCCCCACCTCCTCCTCCACACCTCCCCTTCCGGCCCCACACTCGCTCACTCGACTCTCTCATTGGTGCTCCTCCCTCCCCTCGTGTCCTCAACACCTTTGCCCCCTCCCCGCGGCCCTCCCCCCCCCCCCGGCCTATTCCCCAGGTCTCTCCATCGCTTGCACCCGGCATCCTCACGCTTTCGGCACCACCCTTCACCTCCCGGCACCGATACGACCTCACGCTCTCGGCACCACCCTTCATCTCCCGGCGCCGACCCACGTCCCCCGGCCTCCTCTGCCTCAACGTCCGTGCAACTCCATCAGCCCCACCACCTCCCCCTCTTTCCCCCCTTGTTCAAGCAGATGCGCATGAAGAGATCCTCACGCTCCATCACCACAACCCGCTCCTCGTGCCAATCGCCTTAAGCATCGCATCCACCCCTGTGTTTGTCTTCTCCGGCGCCCCAACCATCGAACCTGGCACCTACGAGGAGGCGATGACATGCCCGGATGCGGCCCGTTGGCTCGAGGCCATCATCAAGGAACTACAGGCCTTCATACGCAATCACTCCTTCATCGATGTCTGCCGCCCGTCCCGCGCCAATGTGGTTCGTGGCAAGTGGGTGTTCCGAGTCAAGCTGTTACCTGGGGAGGCCCCGGTCTACAAAGCACGCTACTGCGCCAACGGCTTCACTCAGCGTCACAACCAGGACTTCTTCGACACCTAATCACCCACTGCCACTCCCCCGGTCGTCCGAGTATTCCTGGACTTTGTCGCGCAACTCGGCATGATCCTACGCTCTATGGATGTCACCACCGCTTTCCTTCAAGGCGAACTCCACGAGCAAGTCTTCCTCGAGCGCCCCACCGGCTTCCATCTCCCCTTCGATCCCTCCACTGTGTGGGAACTCAAGCGGCCCGTCTACGGCCTGAAGCAGGCACTCCGAGAGTGGTATGCCAAGCTTTCTTCCACCCTTCGCGACCTGGGCTTTCGCCCCTCCGAGGCTACCTCCTGCCTCTTCCTTCGCACCTCTCCCTCACCCTACTACATCCTCGTCTATGTTGACGATATGCTCTTGGCCGCCTCCAACGACGCAGACCTGCAACAAGTCAAAGATGAACTGCAGTCACGTCTTGCCTGCAAAGACCTGGAAGAGGTTTGCAACTACCTTGGCATGGAAATCACTCGCGACAAGAAAGCACGCACGATCTCACTCTCCCAGTCCTACTACATCGAGAAAGTGCTCGAGCGCTTCGAGATGTCGCACGCCAAGCCTGTCTCCACTCCTCTTGATGTCAACCACCAGCTCGCACCCCCCGCCACCCCAACTTCCTCCGCCGACCCCTACGCTGAGCTCGTGGGGTCTCTGATGTACGCCATGGTCTGCACTCGCCTCGACGTGGCCTACCCCATCAGTGTCCTTGCCCGATTCGTTGGCTCGGGCAAGCACTCTGAGGCACACTGGAAGGTAGCCAAGCGTGTCCTTCGTTACCTTCGGGGAACCAAGGACTCTGTCCTTACGCTTGGCGGTCGCACCCCACCCACCCTCACCGGCTTCAGCGACTCCTCATGGGCTGACTCCCAGCCCGATCGCCGCAGCTCTTAGGGTATGGCTTCACCCTGGTGTCACAGGATCGAATGTGTCGAGGAAAGGTTGCACTATCGATCAGTACAAGGCGCTTTTATACTTCCAGAGTACATCAAGTAACCAGGTTTATCCTATCTAAAGGAATAGACCCTTCTAGAAAATAGAATCACCCTGCGTATAGCCACGCGAGGCTATTGGCTGTAAGAGATTACGACAGGATTACGCTAGATAGCGTGTCTAGAACATTCCATGCTTGGTCGGTGATATAATTAGAATAAGGGAAGAAACCAAAGGATAATGGAAAATGGGGAATATGAGGCAAAAGGAGATGAGATAAAAAGAGGAATGAAATGAAGATGAAATATGGAAAAGGCCAAGTGGTGTAACGAGGTCGTACTCTCACACTTCCCCCCCTCAAAGCTGGGTGGTAGAAGTAACACCCTGCTTTACAAGGTAGTCATGCAGAGGACGACGGGCGTTACCCATATCGGTTTCAGAGACCCAGCTGTCCTCAGAAGGATCATAACCTTCCAGCGAATAAGAAGCTCCACGGTACCGTTCCGACGTCGGCGGTGTGCAAGCACGGACTCGACCTCGTATTCGGGTTCATTTTGGACGAGGACGGGCGGCGGCGGCGGCGGTTGGCGTCCGACGAAGATCGTGTTAGGATCCCGATAGGGCTTCAGAAGTTGACATGGAAGGCGTTGTGAATCTTCCAGGTAGCTGGCAGGCGTAAGCGGAAGGTAACAAGAGTGACCTGTGCGTCAACGAGGAAAGGCCCGCAAAAGCGAGGGCGAAGTTTAGATGGGAGATGGCTGATGTCCAGGTTACGGGTGTCGAGAAGCACCTGGTCTCCCACGGAAATGGTGTGGTCGTTGCGATGGCGATCGGCTTGGCGCTTCTGGTGCTGTTGAATGTCAAGGAGGCGCTTATGGGTCCGATCCCAAAGCTGATGCATGGTTGTGATGAAGTCGTGTGCAGGTTGGACTGTTGCTGGTGTTGTCGGTTTCTGTGGTGTGAGTGGGTGGCGTCCGTAGCAGAGGAAGAACGGCGTCTGTCCAGTAGCAGCATGTGTAGCATTGTTGTAAGCAAACTCGAGTACGGGCAGGTGCAAGTCCCATTTGGAGATGTCGTCCTTGCAGGCTGCTCGGAGGAGTTGCTCAACAATTTGGTTGAGGCGCTCGGTCTGTCCGTCTATCTGCGGATGGTATGCGGACGACATGGCGAGTTTGGTTCCGAGAAGAGACATAAGTTCCTTCCAGAACTTGCTAGTGAACTTGGGGTCTCGGTCGGAGATGAGTGTAGTTGGGATGCCATGCTGTGAGATGATGTGACGAACGAAGAGTTGTGCTGTCTCCTCGGTGCGTGCCGTCGTGTGCGTCGGGATGAAGTGTCCCATTTTGGAGAACTTGTCAATGACGACAAGGATGGCGTCATGACCGCTGGAGGTAGGTGGTAACCCGGTGATGAAGTCTAGGCTAACCACTTGCCATGGTTGTTCTGGGACAGGAAGAGGCTGCAGTAGTCCCGCCTTTTTCTGCTTGCTGCTCTTCATCCGCTGACATGTATCACACGAGGTGACGAATTTCTGGACGTCGTCTGCCATATGGGGCCAGTAGTAGTGTTTGGCGATACCGGTGAGCGTCTTGTTGCTACCGAAGTGTCCGGCGTACAGGACGTCGTGGTATTCTTCGAGTAGTAACTGGCGCAAAGGAGGGTAATTGGGTACCCAGATTTTTGCTGATCCTTTCCGGTACGCGATGTCACTGTCCCACTGTAGCAGATGTCGCTTTTCTGCCAAGGAAATTTCGGGGTCGATGGTATACCCGTGTGTGAAGAGTCCCTTGAGTAGTGGATTCATCCCTTCGACCTGAATCGCGGCAACGTGTGCAGGCCGGCTGAGCGCGTCTGCTTTATTCTTGTGGCCGGGCTTGTACACGATGTCGTAGTGGAAGTGTGTCTCGAGGAAGTCGATCCACCGGACCTGCCGCCTGGAAAGGTTGGGTTGTGTCTTCAAATATTTCAGGCTGCAGTGGTCGGTGTAGACGGTCGTTCGTCGTCCTTCGAGATAGCATCTCCACGCTTTGAAGGCGATGATGATAGCCAGGGCCTCTTTGTCGTGTATCGGGTAGTTGAGTTCTGCCCCGTGCAGTTTCTTGCTGAGGTAGGCAATGGGTTGCAGTCCATTCCCTTGGTCTTGCATCAAGACTGCCCCCACGGCCTGATCACTGGCGTCTGCTTCAATGACGTAGTCACGTTCGGGATCTGGCAAGATGAGCACCGGTGCGGATGTTAGTGCTTGTTTCAGCTGCTCCACGGCTTCCTGGTGCTTCGTCTCCCATTTGTAGGGCGTGTTCTTCTTCAACAGATTCGTGAGTGGTGCCGCGAGTTTCGCATACTGTGGCACGAACCTGTTGTAGTAATTAGCGAAGCCTAGGAACTGCTGCAACTCCTTCACGTTCTCGGGTGTCTTCCACGTACGTACGGCTTCGATTTTCTTGGGGTCGACGTGAACTCCTTGAGCGCTTACCATGTGTCCTAGGAACTGGACCTTTTCAAGGGCGAATTCGCTCTTGGACAGTTTGACGTAGAATCGTTCCGTCGAAGAATTTCGAAGACGCGTCGCAGGTGTTCGACGTGCTGCTTCATGTCGCGCGAGTAGATGAGTATGTCATCCAGGTACACCACCACGCATTCGTCCAGAAGTGGTCGTAGAATGTGGTTCATTTCGGCTTGGAAAGTTGCCGGTGCGTTGGTGAGTCCGAACGGCATTACCAGATACTCGTACGATCCGTACCGAGTTCGGAAAGCAGTTTTGTGGATAGAGTTGTCCGCCATCCGTATCTGCCAGTATCCGGACCGCAGATCCAGTTTGGAAAATACCGTAGCTCCCCGAAGCTGGTCAAGCAGGTCATCGATTCGCGGTATCGGATACTTGTTCTTGATGGTCTGCTTGTTAAGAGCTCGGTAGTCGATGCACATGCGCAGGCTTCCGTCCGGTTTCGGTGTGAAGAGTACTGGGGCACCGTACGGCGAAGTGGATGGTCGGATGAGTCCTTTAGCTAGGAGATACTCGATCTGCTTCTTCATGTCGGTCAGCTCCGTAGGGCTGAGTCGATATGGTGCTCGGACGGTCGGCTTCGAACCCGGTTCCTCCACGATCTCGTGTTGATGCGTTCGGTATGGCGGTAGCTCGTTCGGAAGATCGTCAGGAAGAATGTCTTGGAACTCCTTCAGTAATTCCTTGATTTTTTCTGGAGTTTCCGAGGCTTTCTCTCCGTCATTCTCCACCTCTGTTGCTATCGCCAGGAACCCGGTGTCAGTCCGCTTCACATCCTTCTCGAATCGTGCGAGTGTTTCCACTGGGATATCTCCTGTATCGTCCCAGTTGGGTAGCTGCACTCTCCGTCCATTGTTGTAGATGCTTGCGGTGCGGTTCACCCAGTTGATCTCGGGGTTGAATCTTTTCAGGAAGTCTCGCCCGAAGATCAAGTCAAGCCCTTTGATGTTGGTGATGGGGAGTGCAGGTCTCCAGCGCAGTGGTCCAATTTGTAGGTGTAGCACTGCTTCGCCGTGTACTGGTAACTTGCTGCCATCCACCATCGTTGCAGAGAATTTTGAAGGCTTGTACTCTTCGCGAAGTCGGTCGATTATTGCCTTGTCGCAGACGGTATGAGACGCTCCGCTGTCCACGAGTGCTTGGAGGCGTCGTCCTTTGCAGATGACCTCGAGCACGAGAGGCGGGCGTTGCTCGGAGTACCCAAAGATAGTCTCATTAATGGGGTCATAGGGTACATCCCAATAATCTGTACACACCTTTTCGTTGCTATCTGCTCCTGAGCTAGCAGCTGGCCGAGGCTGCTTGGAGAACGGCTCTTCTCCAGGGCCCGGAGTTTCCTTGACGACTGTGCGTGTCGTTGATGCCGAAGAACTGGATGCATCCGTAGAGGGAGTTCGGGGTTTGTGCAGCTTCTTGTAGACCCCAGCTTCCTCTTGAGCTGCTTCAGCTCCACCGACGTCTTCCCTGGGGAGCGGGTAGTCGTTGTGGGCTGGTGTCGGGAGAGGATGTTGACTCCGTGGAAAGGTCGGCTTCTTTCCACACTCCTTAATTTGGTCCCCAAGTTGTCCGGTACCGGTATAATCTCCACAGCTTTCTGCTTCTTTTGGAGTCCCTCCCGTATTTTCTCCAAGGCTCTAGCCCCTCGAAAATCATAAGTTTTCATTAAAGCATCTTTATAGGATAGCTTTAACGAATTCTTATAATTTCTTGGGTCTTCAAGGAGTTTCCCCGTCTCGGCAGAGTCTTTTTTCGCGGAGTCTGATTTTCCCTCGGCGAATTTCCCTGGCGAAGACTGGTCGTGGGGTGGAGATTTTCCCCCATCATTTCCTCCTGCTCGCGTCGAATCAGCTTCGTCGAAGTTGATTTTCTCGGAATCCTGCGGCCGTTTCCGGATCTTTTTATTTTCGCCAGCTAGATCCGCAATCACTGGCGACTCCCGTTTTTTGTCTTTTGATTGGCCGGAAGATTTCCGCCACTGTTGCGTGCCCGATACTCTGCGCGTGCGGCCTTCATTTTGTTGCAGTCGAAGATTCGGTGGCCCGGCACCCCGCAAAAATCACACGTGTAGTTGGTGTTTTTCGGACGTGGCCGCCCCTCGAATCTGTCGACTTCCATCGGGTCGGCGAACGTGGGGTGAGCCGAGCGGTCGCCCTGTCGCGTACTGCCGACGTGCGTCCGTCGTGTTCCGGCGTTGACCATGTCGAAGCGCTCCGCGGCCGAAACGACGTCACTGTAGCTTGCGTAGTTTGACGCTGCCACCTGTCGTTTGACTTCGGTCTTCAGCCCTGCGAGGTACGATTGCACTTTTTCCCCTTCGGTCAGGTCGGGAATGCGGTTATAAAATTCTTCCATCTGCTGCGTGTACTGTGATACACTCCCGAACTGTCGATGACGATGAATTTTTTCGCGGGCAAGAAAACTTGAATTTATCGGTTCGAAGCGTTTCAGCAGGTCGGCGCGGAACTGCTGCCACGTGGCTTCACCGTGGATGAAGGTGCTGTTGCCGCCAATCCACTCGAGTGCCGGCCCTCGCATCAGTGTCGCCGCGAGTCGTACACGTTGACCGTCCCAGACTGGCGAGCTCCATCCGACGGCTGCGAAGTAGATCTCCATCCCGGCGATCCATCTGCGGGCGTCGGAGTTTCGATCGCTCGGATCGAACGGCTCAGGTGGGCGCGGTTTCGGAGCCTCGAGAAACTGCTGCGACTGCTGCGTCGTCGCCGTTGTCGTCTCGTGCTGCGCTCCGGCGAGTCGAGTTACTCGCTCGAACTGGTTTCGCCACGCTTCGCGATCCGCTCGCATTTCCTCCTGAAGGGCTGCGATGCGCGCGAAGAGCTGCTGGGTAACCTCGGCGTTGTCGAAGGTTGCCATCCTGTTCAAAACACGCACGGAGGGGGTAATTCGAAAATCGCGGAGCTGGTGCTTACCAGAATCGGCGTCGAATTGGTCGCCCCCGGCGGTTTTTCGAGGCAGGTTTTCCCGCTGCTGCTGCTTTGTTGAGCGCGGCCGAGTAAGAAAAGCTCTGATTACCAAGTGTCACAGGATCGAATGTGTCGAGGAAAGGTTGCACTATCGATCAGTACAAGGCGCTTTTATACTTCCAGAGTACATCAAGTAACCAGGTTTATCCTATCTAAAGGAATAGACCCTTCTAGAAAATAGAATCACCCTGCGTATAGCCACGCGAGGCTATTGGCTGTAAGAGATTACGACAGGATTACGCTAGATAGCGTGTCTAGAACATTCCATGCTTGGTCGGTGATATAATTAGAATAAGGGAAGAAACCAAAGGATAATGGAAAATGGGGAATATGAGGCAAAAGGAGATGAGATAAAAAGAGGAATGAAATGAAGATGAAATATGGGAAAAGGCCAAGTGGTGTAACGAGGTCGTACTCTCACACCTGGGGAGTGGCCTCATCAGCTGACGCTCTACCTGCTCCTCCTCCATTGCCCTCTCCTCCTGTGAAGCCGAACTCTATGCCGTTACCATGGCTGCACAGGAAGCTCGCTGGCTCGACTACCTTCTCAAGGAACGTGGTGCCCCTCAGCCCTGCCCCACCATCTGGTGCGACAATGCCAGCACGATACACCTCACCAAAGAAGTAGTTTTCCATGGTCACTCCAAGCACATCGAGCTCCGCCACTACTTCGTTCGCAAATTCGTCCAAGCCGGCCATCTCACCATCCGCAATATTGACTCCTCTGCCAATCTTGCCGACATCTTCACCAAGGCTCTCCCTCGCATTCCTCACTCCCTCCCTCCCCCTCGGCCTCCTAGGCCTTGCTCCTCACTCCTCCTCCTTATCTACCTGATTCAGGGGTTGTCTCTTCTCCGACCCAAGTATTCTCTTACTATGCAGGCTAAGGGGTTGTGTTAGAATATACCATTCTCTTTATCCTACATAGTTTCTTATACTTGGGTATCTATAACCAAGCTGGGCTATCTAGGGTGTACATACATGTTGGGGTTGGATATTCAACCAACCCTTGACCCCAACTATCGAGGTGTTCAATCTTGTTGGTCTTCCACCAACATTATTGGCTCCTCAATTATTGGTGGTCCAACCCTCCCAACCATCATTGGTCGAACCAATAATGGTTGAGTTGGTCAAGCACCTCTTGACCTAGGATTTGCTCCCTAGGTATATAACCCTATACCATCTCCCTCTATAGTCAATTTCTTCTCTCTACAGTTTCTAACACATGGGCTATCACAGGCTTCGGCACAGAGCAGGGGTGCTGATGGGGGCAAAGGAAATACTGAGGCAAACCACCAGATGAGAGAACAGGCCAAGTGCTGCGATTTCCTTGTGGCGAGGAATGCACGCGGGGCAATGAGGCAAGGCATGAGTGGGCGAACGAGACACGGCACAGAGCAGCACGCACGGAGAGGAAGGAGGCGGCGAGGGCGTCGTAGACGAGCATGCGCGCTGAGAGGGGTTCGCCCACCCGCGTCAGCAGCTTCACCACCTCCACTGCCTGCAGCGCGCCGATGACCCCCGGGACTGGACCAACAGGGAGGGACGGGAAGAAAACCGAGGGGCAACCAGAGAGCAAAGCAGCCAGTGTGTGCGCGATGAATGACGGGAAGTTGGGAGAAGCTAGGAGACGAGCGGCCAGGGCACGAGCACACGCATGATGGCGCCCGGCCAGAGGAGATCCCAGCTCATGGACTCACGTTTCGGGTCCCTGGCCCACTTCACCCCAGCCCTCACCCTCCAAGAGGCAGCGGGCCTCCCGTCTGCATGCTCTAGGCTGCTCCAGCAAGCAAGCGTGGCTTTGCCCAAGACAATGGACGCTGCTGGATGTGGTCCTGGGCGACGCACCTCTTCCTAGCTGGAGCAACAGGGAGCACGCTACTGGTTAGCCTGCAGGCTCTAGGGGGGCGCGGACTTGGGTAAGTTGGATCAAGAACCTGAATTCTGGAGCCACGACTTGGGGGTTTACTTGCTGCACAGTGCCACAAGCTGCACAGTGCCACGAGCTGCACAGTGCCACGAGCTGCAAACTGCCACGAGCTGCAAACTGCCACGAGCTGCACACTGCAATATCTCCTAACCTTCCATCCCCAACCACCACACTAATACCACCACCCTCAAGTCCTCGTTCTGATTTCCAGCCAGCCTAATTTGCACCCAACTAGCTTAGCACCTTATTAGCTTGCTTCACGTCACTCTTCTCCACCTTTTCCCCAACCCCCTTCCCCCCTCCTCCACTTCCCCACTCCCCCTCCATCTCCTATGCCAAACCAATGTCCTGCCCCAATCCAACCCATGTCCTGCCTGCAGCCCCAAAGCCACCTCTCCTCCCCCCTCCCCTTACCCACTCCCAGCTCTCACCCACCCCCACCACGCACCCACTCCCACCACTCACCCACTCCCACCACTCACCCACTCCCACCACGCAACCACTCACACCACGCAACCACCCCCACCACTTACCCACTCCCAGCACGCCGCTGTCGGAGCAGCGCTGGCAGGCGGAGGAGGGGGCGGCGTGGGGAAGAGGCAGCGGTAGCACGGCGCGGTGGGGGTTGCATGGTACACTGTGATCTGACGGGGGGGAGTGTTGGGGTTTGGGGGGGCGGGAGAGGGGAGGCAGAGGGGCTAGGACGTGCTTTGGAAGGGGGGAAGGGAAGACACAGGGGTAGCAAAGACCACTGGGCCAATGTTCGTTGGGGGTGGGGGGGCGAGTGAGAAAGAGGATAAGAAAACGAGGAGCCAGATGGGAGCGGCCAGTGGGGGGGAAAGGGGGAAGGGGGAGGGGGTTGAGGGAAGCAGGGGGAGGGGATAGGCAGCAAGAGCACGGATGGATTTGGCAGGTTGATGGGATGGTTGGGCAAGAAACAGGGCAACGTCCCCCTCACCTGCCCCTCAGGGCCCACCTCTGCATCTCACCCACCCGTACGCTCCCTCCATCCATCCGCCCCCTCTTCTCTCCCCCCGGCCCAACCTGCCCTCCCTTTCCCTCAACTCCCCTTCCCCGCCCCCTCACCTGCCCCTCTGTGCCCAGCGCTGCGCCTGACACCAGCGGCTGCACGCACCAACGCGATGGGCAAGTGACGGAGAGGGACAGGCAAGGCGGGCTGGGGTGAGAGGCTAATAGCGGTGCGGGTGTGCAGTGAAGGAATGGTTTCCACCAAACCAGGCAGCCATGGGAAGGAATCTGGCCATGGGAAGGAATCTGGCCATGAATGAACGTCACTCGGAACGATTGGCACCCGTCTCAAAGCGATACGGTTGTTTGCAGCAAGGTGCAAAAATACGGTGATCGTATTATACGGGCCGTTTAGTACGGCCGTATTTTTTCCGCCATTTTCTGAAAAAAAACGCCGTTTTTTTGTTTGAAAACTCCGCTTTTTTTTTTTTCTGGCAGATGCATGCGCATAACAGATCCGCGCATTTTGGCGGGAGAAATGCGAGATCCGCACATTTCGAGGAGTGAAATACCAGATCCGCGCATGTCGCCCGTCGAAACGTGAGATCCGCGCATTTTGGCTGGCGAAATGCCAGATCAGCGCATTTCGGCCGTCAAAAAACGAGATCCGCGCATTTCGGCGGTCCAAATGCCAGATCCGCGCTCTCCGGCGGTACATTTCACCCCGTTTTATTTTATTCTGCCAAAAAAACGACCGTTTTTTTTGCACCACCCTCAAAATGGCACTTCTGACCGTTTTTTATCGTATTATACGGCCGAAAACTTCGGTACCGTACCATACGGTCAAATTTTGAAAAAAACGCCGTTTTTTTTTCACCTTGGTTTGAAGTGTTACGGTGTTGCTAAAAGTGGCACATGACTGTTGAAAACCAGAACTACTTGTGCCGTGTGGCCACCTTGCCGGCGGCGACAGCAGCGTCGCTGATGAGGTAACGCGTGCTGACGTTGTCAGAGGCGTCCACCACCACGTCGTAGCTGGGGGGGGGGAGGGAGGGAGGGAGGGAGGGAGGGAGGGACACGGAATGGGACGCTCAGGCTGGGGTGAGAGGATGGACGCGAGAGGATGGACGTGAGAGGATGGACGCGAGAGGATGGACGTGAGAGGATGGACGCGAGAGGATGGACGTGAGAGGATGGACGTGAGAGGATGGACGTGAGAGGATGGACGTGAGAGGATGGACGTGAGAGGATGGACGTGAGAGGATGGACGCGAGAGGATGGACGTGAGAGGATGGACGCGAGAGGATGGGCGTGAGAGGATGGACGTGAGAGGATGGACGCGAGAGGATGGACGTGAGAGGATGGACGTGAGAGGATGGACGCAGGTGGACAACAGAGAGAACACGGCACCACACAAAACGGAAGGGACAAGAGACTCTCTTCTCTCTTTGCATAAGAGTCTCTTGTGATTATTCGGCACACAAGGAGGGACAAATAGGGAGAAAAGAGAGGGAAGGAGTCGACGATTGAGGAAGAAGGGTTAGTGAAGGTGAGGAGCAGTGCGTGGTGGGTGGATGGAACATTAGGGTGGATGGAACATTTAGGGTGGATGGAACATTAGGGTGGATGGAACATTAGGGTGGATGGAACATTAGGGTGGATGGACATTAGGGTGGATGGAACATTAGGGTGGATGGAACATTAGGGTGGATGGAACATTAGGGTGGATGGAACATTAGGGTGGATGGAACATTAGGGTGGATGGAACATTAGGGTGGATGGAACATTAGGGTGGATGGAACATTAGGGTGGATGGAACATTAGGGTGGATGGAACATTAGGGTGGATGGAACATTAGGGTGGATGGAACATTAGGGTGGATGGAACATTAGGGTGGATGGAACATTAGGGTGGATGGAACATTAGGGTGGATGGAACATTAGGGTGGATGGAACATTAGGGTGGATGGAACATTAGGGTGGATGGAACATTAGGGTGGATGGAACATTAGGGTGGATGGAACATTAGGGTGGATGGAACATTAGGGTGGATGGAACATTAGGGTGGATGGAACATTAGGGTGGATGGAACATTAGGGTGGATGGAACATTAGGGTGGATGGAACATTAGGGTGGATGGAACATTAGGGTGGATAGAACATTAGGGTGGATGGAACATTAGGGTGAACCAGAGAGTGAGACGATTTGGGTTGGGCAGTAGTGTATGTCCTGGACATGTTCTCTCAATGACCAGGACCGCTTGAGAGGTCACCTGAGCGCCCCTGGTGTGAGGCGGGGAAACCCCACGGGCCCCCTGCTCTTCGCTGCCACCATACACCCAGCACAGCCAGCAACAGGCGTAGCGCACCCAGACGTCCTCTGTGTGGCGTACGCGGACCATGTGCCGCTGCTGGGCGCGGCACCAGCATGCGCGGCGGCTGTCCCCCACTTCACCAACGCACTGCGCCCCCTCAGCCTCACACACACCCCCTCTAAGTGTGCCGCCTGGTCCGCGCCCGCCCGCCCAGCCCCCCGCCCTGCAGCAATGGGCTGCGGGTCCTAGGCAGCCACATTGGCCCACCAGAGGCAGCAGCCCGCTTCCTACGCGAGCAGCTAGCCGAAACGGTCAAGCCACTCCCCATACTGGCGACCATTGACCCCAGCCACCCTCCCTCCTCCTCCACCGCTGCGCCTCGCGGCGGGTGCCGTTCCTCCCCGGCACCACGGTCCTCCCCGGCACCACGGTCCTCCCCGGCACCACGGTCCTCCCCGGCACCACGGTCCTCCCCGGCACCACGGTCCTCCCCGGCACCACGGTCCTCCCCGGCACCACGGTCCTCCCCTGCACCACGGTCCTCCCCGGCACCACGGTCCTCCCCGGCACCACGCCGCTCACCCTCCTCCCAGCTGGAGAATGGTCCCAGTGGGGGCACGAGCTCCTCCACACCCTGCTGCGCTCCTGCAATCTCCAGCTTCACAGGGGAGAAAGGGAGCTAGCACGCACATGGCACCAGGCCTCTCTCCTCCCCTCCCTTGACGGCCTCGGACTGGCGGACCCAGCGGTGGACGGACCTCACGCCTTCCTCACCACCGTGGCCCAACCCCACAGCCTCCTGCCATCCCTTCCCTCCGGACCAGCCGGACCCCTGGCAGTAGCAGCTCGCTGCCTCGCACCCACCTTCGCCAGCTCTTCCCCACTACGCACTTGGCTGGCGGGGTGTGAGGCGGCACTCCCGGCCTCCGCCCTGGAGCTGCTGCAGACCGAGCGCCTGGAGCCGTGCGACGACCCCTACAGCACCGCCTCGTCCTGGAGGCCCACACCGCCCGCTTTGCCAAGCAAGTAGCGGCAAGCAGGGAGATGGAGCTCAGCCCCCTCAGCGGCCACACCCAGCGGCTCCTCTCCCTCACTGGCTATGGCGCGCGCGAGTGGCTCCTCCTTGCCATCCCCCTCCTTCCCTCCCTCAGGCTCGCGCCCTCTCGCTTAGCCCTGGCCTTCCGCCTGGGCCTCCCCTTCCCCGCGCCCAAGGTCTGCAACTGCTCCCACCAGGTGAGGATCCCGGACCCTAGGCTCCAGAACCACCTGTTTCGCTGCTGGGCGGGGCACGGCCGCACCGACATCCACAACGCCCTCCGCAACGAGTGCATCCGCATGGCCAGGGATGCACAGCTCATCGTCACGAAAGAGACGGCAATCTACAATCCGGACCACGGCAAAATCGCGGACCTGGACTCGGGGTGGTGTGGATCTGCGACGTCACCGTCACCGAACCAGTCAGCTCCAGAGACCCGCTGGCCCGCAAGGAACGTGGCTACATGGCCAGGGAACTGGTACACAGGAAAATCGACGACTACCGCAACCGGGCGGCATACATCGGCTTCTTCCCGCTGGCCGTGTAGACATATGGCTACCCATGCGACAAAGTGCCCACTTTCCTTAAGCTCCTGGCACACACAGCCGCCCGTCGCCTCTTCAACCCCTACAGCAGCTCGTCGCCTCTTCAACCCCTACAGCAGCTCGTCGCCTCTTCAACCCCTACAGCAGCTCGTCGCCTCTTCAACCCCTACAGCAGCTCGTCGCCTCTTCAACCCCTACAGCAGCTCGTCGCCTCTTCAACCCCTACAGCAGCTCGTCGCCTCTTCAACCCCTACAGCAGCTCGTCGCCTCTTCAACCCCTACAGCAGCTCGTCGCCTCTTCAACCCCTACAGCAGCTCGTCGCCTCTTCAACCCCTACAGCAGCTCGTCGCCTCTTCAACCCCTACAGCAGCTCGTCGCCTCTTCAACCCCTACAGCAGCTCGTCGCCTCTTCAACCCCTACAGCAGCTCGTCGCCTCTTCAACCCCTACAGCAGCTCGTCGCCTCTTCAACCCCTACAGCAGCTCGTCGCCTCTTCAACCCCTACAGCAGCTCGTCGCCTCTTCAACCCCTACAGCAGCTCGTCGCCTCTTCAACCCCTACAGCAGCTCGTCGCCTCTTCAACCCCTACAGCAGCTCGTCGCCTCTTCAACCCCTACAGCAGCTCGTCGCCTCTTCAACCCCTACAGCAGCTCGTCGCCTCTTCAACCCCTACAGCAGCTCGTCGCCTCTTCAACCCCTACAGCAGCTCGTCGCCTCTTCAACCCCTACAGCAGCTCGTCGCCTCTTCAACCCCTACAGCAGCTCGTCGCCTCTTCAACCCCTACAGCAGCTCGTCGCCTCTTCAACCCCTACAGCAGCTCGTCGCCTCTTCAACCCCTACAGCAGCTCGTCGCCTCTTCAACCCCTACAGCAGCTCGTCGCCTCTTCAACCCCTACAGCAGCTCGTCGCCTCTTCAACCCCTACAGCAGCTCGTCGCCTCTTCAACCCCTACAGCAGCTCGTCGCCTCTTCAACCCCTACAGCAGCTCCCACCAGGCGGCGAAAGCGCTGAGCCAGCTTCGCCAGCACTGGCGTGCCACCCTCCAAAGGGGACCCGCCCTCACTTACCTCCAAAGGGGACCGGCCCTCACGTACCTCCAAAGGGGACCGGCCCTCACGTACCTCCAAAGGGGACCGGCCCTCACGTACCTCCAAAGGGGACCGGCCCTCACGTACCTCCAAAGGGGACCGGCCCTCACGTACCTCCAAAGGGGACCGGCCCTCACTTACCTCCAAAGGGGACCGGCCCTCACGTACCTCCAAAGGGGACCGGCCCTCACGTACCTCCAAAGGGGACCGGCCCTCACGTACCTCCAAAGGGGACCGGCCCTCACGTACCTCCAAAGGGGACCAGCCCTCACGTACCTCCAAAGGGGACCGGCCCTCACGTACCTCCAAAGGGGACCGGCCCTCACGTACCTCCAAAGGGGACCGGCCCTCACGTACCTCCAAAGGGGACCGGCCCTCACGTACCTCCAAAGGGGACCCGCCCTCACGTACCTCCAAAGGGGACGGTGAACGACGCCTCGCCACCACAATGGCCCCCCTGGGTGCCTCCGAGGTCGGCATGTCCCTGCAGGACTGCTCTGCTGTGATTGAGCCCCGTAGGCTACGAGAAGGCGCAAAAAAGCGGCGTTTTTTTCAAGATTTTGTCGTTTTAAACGACATCGTAAGATTCCGTCGTTTAAAACGATAAAAAGCGGTCAATGTGCCCTTTTTTGTTATGGTGCAAAAAAGCGATCGTTTTATACGATCGCTTTTTTTGTACCCAACAATTGAAAACGTATATCGCGTATGTTGGTTTGGCTGACTCGATTTTGGTGTCGCTCCAAAGTCAGATTCGACCTGACACAACTTTCCAACGAAACGCGACTCGGCGCCAATGTCGATCCGCGAATTGGATCCAATTCG
This sequence comes from Closterium sp. NIES-67, assembly GCA_027943415.1. Lineage (NCBI taxonomy): Eukaryota > Viridiplantae > Streptophyta > Zygnematophyceae > Desmidiales > Closteriaceae > Closterium > Closterium sp. NIES-67. The sequence continues at coordinate 28,686 of BQMB01001975.1, forward strand.
CGAAGCCGGTGCGAACTGTACCCCACTGTCGCTAATGGCCTGGTGTACAGTTTCGCGCCTGAAAATGAGTTCGCGATGTACGCGACACATCGCGAACCTGACGTGTCGCAAATTTCCCAATCCCCCCAGAGGTGTGCACCCTTTCAAACGACTTCATCAAACGGCCTTCACGATTATTGTCGAGTTGAGCACATACAAATGTGGAGCACGACAGAACAGGTGAGTGCATCTCAAATTCCAGAGACTAAGAATCTTAGCTAGCTCAGTCAGTGGTAGCAGCACCGCCCAAGACCACATTTCCGCCATGCCGCGGACTCCTTCTCGCTTGTGGGAACACGTCACCCGCACGTTTGATGACGACGGTAAACTCGTTAGGGTCCAGTGTAATCACTGCACCCAAACCATGACGTCAAGCGCCACACGAATTCAGGAGCACCTTTTCGGTACCCCGGCCACGAAGTCAAAGAATATCGCCATGTGCACCTCCGAGCTCGCGCGGACGCTGCGCGAGAAGGGAAACACCGCCGGATCTTCGCGTAGCTCGGCCTCCACGTCGACGAGCAAGGCGACGACGTCCAAGGCACAAGTCCAGCTCGATATCCGTGCGATGTCGGATCAGGCTGGCAAGGAGCGTCTTGACCACTTGTGGGCCGTCGCGGTGGCCGAGAATGACTGGGCCTTCCGGTGTTCCCAGTGAGTAGTCCTCTCTCTATCGCCATTGATGCTCCCGCAACATTTCTTTCGCACCCGTTCCTCGCGTGGCACGCACAGCACTCCCCTCGCTCTAAGTCCCCGCCTTTTTCCACCCTCCAGGTCCAAAGCGACGCAGGCGTTCGTGAACGCGGCAGTGGCGTACGGGAAGCCGTACAAGCTACCCTCGGCATACAAGGTGTCGGGGCCCCTGCTCCAGAAGTTGAAGGCCGACACCTTCGAGTTGGTGTCGCCCCTCAAGGAGACTTGGAAGTCCGTCGGCTGCACCTTATCAGTCGACGGCTGGTCTTGCTTGAAGAGTCGCGCCATCGTATGCGTCATTGCGCAAAACGAGAGCGGCCCGGTGCTCGTCGATGTAGTGGACTCTAAGACCGCCAAGAAGACAGGGTCTTACTTGGCGGCCTTGATCCGCAAGGCCATATGCGAAGTCGGCGACAAAGCCATTGTCCAGTGCGTGATGGACAATGCCAGCAACAATAAGAAAGCGTCCAGCCTTTTGAAGGAGGGCTTTCCGGCCATTTTTTTCACCAACTGCGCCGCTCATTGCCTAGACCTGATGCTGAGTGACATTGGGGGCATCCCCGTAGTGCAGAAGGTGCTAGCGGAGGCGCAGCGGGTAGTGATGATGGTTAAGAACAGTGCGAGCGCCATCATTCTCTTTAGGGAGATTTTCAGCCAGCTCGAACTTGTCAAACCTGGAGCCACTCGTTTTGGAACCCAGGTGATAATGATCACCCGGTTCCTTGCTGTGAAGGAGTCTTTGTTGCGGCTGGTCATTAGTGAGGAGTGGAAGGGGGTAGCCGTCAGTGGGACAAAGGAGGGTCAGGAGATTCGGGCGATGCTGCTGGAGGAGAAGTTCTGGGAGTCCGTGAACGTTGTACTCCGGCTCATGCAGCCAGTGTACGACGTCCTTCGAGCAGTGGACACGCAAGCACTGCTGATGGCCAAGATCTATGGCCTCATGGTCGAGGCCACGGTCAAGATCAACGAGGCGGCTAGTGCTGCGGGTAAGTCATCCGCTTTTGTCCCCCTCCCAGCTTTCTTCTCTGTCCTTTGCATGCTGGGCTGGATCCCCTTCCCGAATCCCCGCTCTCTCTCCACCCAATCCCCATTTCCACAGCTACTTTCTTCATTAAGAAGACCGAGCTGATGGAAGGGAAGGACAGAGCCGCCTTCTTGGCTAGCGTGAAGAAGATTATTGCAAAGAGGTGGGACGCTCAGCTGCACAACCCCCTCCATGCTATGGGGTGGCTGCTGAGCCCCCTCAACCAATTTGCTGACGAGGTGTGGGGCGACACAGAGCTCCGCAAAGGGGTTGACGCCGTGCTCAAGGCACGTGAGTCTGACCCCGGACGGCGCACCATGCTGCAAGCACAGCTGCAGTCATTCCACAAGGGGGAGGGGAAGTTGGGGGGGAAGGACGCGAGGTGGGCGGCTTCCGCTCTGGTCCAGTGCGGAAGGATGTCGGAGGCCGAATGGTGGCTCATCCACGCAGAGGAGGTGCGCCAGCTGCAGGAGCTTGCGGTCAGGATCCTCTCCCAGCCCATCACCTCGTCTGAGGTTGAGCGTTGGTGGTCAGCCATGGCTCGAGTCCAGCGGCGTGACCGAAACAACCTCAGCCCCGAGACCATGATTGACATCACATGGGTCGCCTTCAGCAGGCGCACCCGGGCTGCGTTCGACCTCAAGCTAGAGCTACGCTCGAAGCTCTATGCCGACCTTGATTCTGGAAGGCTGAAGGAAGGCTGCAGCGTGCCCGAGGCGCCCCCTCAGCAAACCGAGCCGGCAGAGGAGGAGGAGGGGGAGGATGCCGTGGGCTGTGCCATCGATTGGAGGAAGTTCGGGGCAGCCGGGGGGTGGAAGAAGAAGCGGTCAGCCAAGCGCAAGGCCGGGAAGCGGGCAAAGAAGATGGGCGGGTCCAAGAAGGGCAAAGAGAAGCGTGCAGCAGACTCGGATGAGGACGAAGAAGCAGGGAGCTCTAGTGAGAGCGGGGGGGATGAATCCCACGAGAGGCGCAAGGGGGGAGCACCATGGGAGCAGAGCGGGAGTGAGAGCGGGGAGGAGGATGACGAGGAGGAGGAGGAGGATGAGTAGAAGTAGTAAGGGGGGGGTTAGGGGCTGGAGGAAGGCAGGGAGCTTTGCTCACGGGGAAAGTGGAGGAGGATTAGGAATAGTAGGGGGGGGACGGTAGGGGCAGCGCAATAGGGGTAGGGAGCTCTACCCACCTCTTTTATGGCGAATCTGTTGTCATAGTCAGTGCAGTATGCCTCAGGGATAGGGCCATGCAGTTTTTAGACTCATTAATAAAAAAAATGTGTCTGGAGTTTTCGAACAAAAAAACGGCGTTTTTTTCAAAAAAAAGCCGTATAAAACGATCGTATTAAACGGCCCGTTTAAAACGACCATCGCTTTTTTGCGCCTTGGGCTACGAGACTTGCCTGCCCGGCCATGCATGTCTGTCCCAGCAACAAAGGACCATTGGAGAAGATACCTGGAGACAAGCTTGACGGCATTGCAGGGAGTGAAGCCCTGGCTGTGCGTCTCCACTGTGATGTCAGCGTTCAACCTGCAGTGCATGCGGCACCACACGCAGCATCACATGCAGCACCACACGCAGCACCACACGCAGCACCACACGCAGCAACACACGCAGCAACACACGCAGCAACACACGCTGCAACACACGCAGCACCACATGCAGCACCACACGCAGCACCACACGCAGCAACACACGCAGCACCACACGCAGCACCACACGCAGCAACACACGCAGCAACACACGCAGCAACACACGCAGCACCACACACAGCAACACAGGCAGCAACACACGCAGCACCACATGCAGCACCACACGCAGCAACACACGCAGCAACACACGCAGCAACGCACGCAGCAACACACGCAGCAACACACGCAGCAACGCACGCAGCAACACTCGCAGCAACACATGCAGCGAAACACGCAGCATACAACAGTACCTTCACATATCGTTGGGTACACAGTAGGGAGCATAGTAAGTGGCAAAATACATGTACACAGGCACACATGCACAGATGTACACATGTACACATGTACACATGTACACATGCACACATGTACACATGTACACATGCACAGCGCAACACCATGCAGCAGTTGGCAGCAACATCACTCAAATGTGTGTCAGCCAGCAGCAGGGCATCACCTGGTGCACGCAGCTGCCGCTGATTCTGTCTTGGGGCGGCCCACGGTTGCTTCCGAGTGAATGATCTGGCAGTAGCGGAGGCAAGGGAAGGGGTGCAACGACAAGGCTGCGAATGAAGGGTTGAAACGGAGGCAAGTGCCGGGACGGGAAGCATGCAGCGATCCCTGGTAGGCAGAGAAACTACCAAATATCAACAGGCACCAAGACCCAAATCGTGTCATGCCACATGCCTCATATTTCATCTCACTTGCCTTTCAGTCTGTTTCATCTCACCTGCCTGTAAGTTTCATTTCACCTGCATATGCGTTTCATCTCACCCACCTCTGCGTTTTCCCTCACCCGCCTGTGTGTTTCATCGTTCCTGCCTGTGCGTTGCAAATCACCTGCCTGAGCGTGTCATCTCACCTGCCTCTGCGTTTCATCTCACCTGCCTGTGAAGGTTGGACAGCTCCACGTCATCTCTGTCCACGATGCCTATACGCCCTGCCCCACGCAGCACACGCATGCACAAAGACACAGAGGAGAGGGAAAGCAGCGGGGGGGAGATGTGGGGATTGCGGGAGGATGAGAGCTGAGAGAGGGGCACGGGGGTGATGAGAGGTATGGGGGTGCGCAAGTCGGGCATTAAACGAACTTGCAGTATGCCGTGTTGTTGCTCTTGCCATGTTGTGCAGGCCGCCCATCTCTTTTTCCGCGGGCAGAAGTTTTTGCCCCTAGGCCGAAAATGCTATGCGATTAAAATCGCATCGCACTATGTTATCATGCAATTTCGCAATGTTTTAAAGCATCGTGCCCTAAATGCGATATGCGATATCCGTTTTTGAAAATGAAAATTGCGCGATGCGATTTGAAATCGCATCGCATTAGCAAGAATCACCGCAGGCGCGATGTGGTTTAAAATCGCAATCCGGTTTTGCCAATGTCTATTCCCGGGGGGCAACCAAATCATCTCCTCTCATGCTCCCAAGGCCCGGGCGGACCAGCACCCATCACAGCCTCTGTGATGCTCATCGCCCATGAGGCGGGCTTCTTCATCCCCAGAATCGGCAGCATCGTTGCGGGTGTTGCCATGCAGCAATGAGCGGAGCCCGGCCGATCCAATGGGGAACCACGACCCCCACGCCCGCCAAGGAATTGGTTGGGCAGTGATGGATGCCGCGCGCTCGAAAGAGGAAAAGTACCACCGGGACATGCGGCTGCAACCCACCGGGGGTCGTGGCTCCCCTGCCTCCGCGCTGAGCATGCCGCCAAGCGCCAGCATACCGCAGCCCCGTCCTCCAGGGACGCCTCCAAAATCTTCCACTCCTACCGCCAGCGGTGGTCCGTCCCCTTCACCGGGGGGAGGCGGTGGCATCAAAGTCAATACCACCCTCGCCCCCGCGGCTCAGCTCTGGCACGACGACAACGGCTGTGAGCCGCTCGTGGTGGGGACCTCCTGCATGCCTTAGAAGCTGACCTCCTGCATGCCTTAGAAGCTGACCTCCTGCATGCCTTAGAAGCTGACCTCCTGCATGCCTTAGAAGCTGACCTCCTGCATGCCTTAAAAGCCGACCTCCTGCATGCCTTAGAAGCCGACCTCCTGCATGCCTTAGAAGCTGACCTCCTGCATGCCTTAGAAGCTGACCTCCACCTCCCGTTACGGGGCTCTAGCACCCACCCTCATGAGCCTTCTAGCACCCTGCTCTCCCCCACTCCCCCCCCCAAACTCACCCACGCCACAGGCAGCGAGGTACAGCACAGCGGGCGAGCCCAGGCCGCCCGCCCCCACGACCAGCACCGACCCGCTCGTCAGGCGCTGCTGCGCTGTGGGGGGCACAAGGGGGATGCGCGAGGGAGCGGGGGGCACAAGGGGGATGCGCCAGGGAGCGGGGGGCAAGAGCGGAGCGGGGAGACGGCAGGGGGGAAGGCGGAGGGCAGGGTGTGAGGCAAGCCCGCGCTCCCAGCTCCCGCTGCTTGCGCTGACCCACTCCTTAGCCGCTGCTGCGCTGCGCTGGCGGTTGAATGGCAGAGGCACGAGCGGAAGGGCAAGGGGAAGGGGCGCGAGGCGAGGCTCGTGCCGTCAGCAGCAGCAGCAATCGTGTCCTCAGGCGCTGCTGCGCTGTGATGGTCGGGGGCAGTGGGCAAAGACGAGTGCATGACGATCGGGAAGAGGAGACTGCGAAAGCAGGGTTGGGGAAGGTGGGGGAGGGATGAGGGGTTAGGGAAGGGAAAGCGAGAGGGCTTGAAAGTGAGTAGGAGAGGGGAGAGGGGAGAGGGGAGAGGGGAGAGGAGAGAGGGGAGAGGGGAGAGGGGAGAGGGGAGAGGGGAGAGGGGAGAGGGGAGAGGGGAGGGCGAAGGAATGAGAGAAGGCAAGCCATGGACGGGGCTGTGAGGCGGAACGAGTGGACCGTGCAGGTGCTGGAGGGTGGTGTGGGTGTGCAAGTATGGCAAGTCCACACGCAGCTACACGTAAAGCTCGCCACGGACCTGCCACGCCGAACGACGGCAGCATGAGCTGTCGCGAGTACCGCTGCACCTCCCGCGCGCTCATCCCGTGCTCCGCTTCGAACCCGCGCCCGGCGCCATTCCCCCCGCTAACTCCCCCCCCAGCCATCTCCGTCCCGCCCACCCGTCTCTCCCGTCCCGCACCTCTCGTTAGCCCGCCATCCCCCCCATCCGCCACCCCCCCCGGGAGGCCGTCAGCAGCTGCCGCCGCCGCATAAGCCTCCGTCCCGCTCGCTCTCTCCGCTCCGCCATTCCGCTTCCCTCCGCTCGCTTCCGCGCACTCCGCCTCCCGCGTCTCCTGCTTCCGCTTCCCCTCGTCTCCCCCCTCTCTCCTTCTCTCGCCCCCCGCCTCACACCCTACGCCTAATCTCAGCCGTCGATCTTCCTCATCCAAAGCCCGCAGTGCCTGCAGCAGCTCCTGCCGGCGCGCCTGCAGCGCCCTCAGCGCCGCTATTCGCTCGCCCGCGATCGCGCTATCTGACTCGTCGCTCTGCATCGCTCGCCTTTGTCGCGTGGCGGGTAACCGTGTGTCGCCGAGTGATTCGCCAGGAAGAGTGGAAGGTGGTGAGGGTGGAGTGGGCAAGGGTGTGGGTTTTGCGGTTTTGTGGTTCGGTTTGGTCTAACACATTCCGTTACCTACGTTTCAATGACTGACATCTTCGTGAAGATAACAAAAAAGTCGTGTTATCTATACAGGTGAGGCGCGTTGTAACGAGTATCCAGCGGTCCAGTGGCCAGCCCAACCGCAAGTTTGAAGGCGTATGTCTTACAGTTCCGGAACTCGGCAAGCTCCCGGAACTCGGGCTGGTTACACAGTTCGCAGCACATTTCGACAGGACTTCGCGAGCTCCTCCCCAGGCAAAAACTTCGCGAGTTCCGGACTTCCAGAAGCGGAACCGTAAGACACACGCCTTGATCGTCAGGTGTTCCCTGCGCTCCTTTACGCCTGCCCCTCCCGCGTGCCATGAGCGCCTGCGCCATTGTCGCGCGCTCGCCGCGCGGCGGCACGTGCGAGGTGGTGCACGGGCGACTGGACGTCTTCGACTCGCCGCGCTGCTCGCGCCTCGCCACGCAGGCGTGGGCGGGCCGCCGCCTCGTGCTCCTCACACCGCCGCCGCCCGCCGCTTCGGCCGCTGCTGCTGCGGGCGAGGCGGCTCTCGCGCCCTGCGCCCAGGCCCCCGTCGCCGCCGAGAGCGCGGCCGCGGGGGCGGACGCACCAGCGCTACCTGCGCCCTCCTCCGACCGCCGCCTTGGCCCTCCAGACCTCGCCGCCGCTCAACCTGGCTCTCGCGACGCACAGCAACCGTTAGGGCATGACGTGGCACAGCGACCGTTGGCGTCTGACGTGGCACAGCGGCCGCTAGGGCCTGACGTGGCACAGTGGCCGCTAGGGCCTGACGTGGCACCGGACGCCATTCCTATCCGCCTGTGCGAAGACGCGTATCCCGGGTGGATATCTGCTGCTGACGTGGCCAGAGGTGCCGTTTGTCGCCTTTTGGGCGGGCGAGAAACAGCAAAAGGGGAAGCGGACCATGTGGGGGGGAGCGATATGGGCGGGATAAGGGGAGGGGGAGGGGGAAAGAGTCAGTCGAGGGGCGGAGGAGGGGGAGTGGCGTGCGGGCGGAGGGGCAAGGGGGCATGGCGGGGCGGGGCGAGGCGGTGGTTGCATTCGTGCAGGCGGCCGGGGCGCAGCGCAACGCGTACCTGTGGGGGGGCACCGTGGGGCCGCACTTCGACTGCAGCGGACTGGGTGAGCCCAGCTGGCCTGTGCTGGCCTGTGCTGGCCTGTGCTGGCCTGTGCTGGCCTGTGCTGGCCTGTGCTGGCCTTTGCTGGCCTTGCTGGCCTTGCTGGCCTGTGCTGGTGTGGGCCTATTCCTTTCACGTGTGATGCAATGGCATGGCAGAGTATGGGCGTGGGAGGCAGTCGTTGGCATTGCCGTCATGTGCTACTGCTCTCTGTTCTTGGCCGGGGCACCACTGGTCTCAAGTGAGCCTTGGTGGGCGAGGGGGAAGCGTCTTCATGCTTTCTTCTCTCTGGGCTCTTCTGCGATCCTCCTGCTCGTGATGCATGGCATGGCGTCAAATGTGTCGCCTTGCTATTGCCCGCATGTCTCATGTGTCATGTGTCATGTGCCATGTGCCATGTGCCATGTGCCATGTGTCATGTGCGTGTGTGCAGTGCAGCGGGCGTACGCATCTGTCGGCATGTGGGTGCCTCGGGACGCGTTCCAGCAGGTCAGTGTGGCACGCAGCCGCGCATGTTCCCCGCACATGTTCCCCGCGCATGTTCCCCGCACTTGTTCCCCGCACATGTTCCCCGCACATGTTCCCCGCACATGTTCCCCGCACATGTTCCCTGCATATGTTCCCCGCACATGTTCCCCGCACATGTTCCCCGCACATGTTCCCCGCACATGCGAGCAGCCATTCACCAACAGTGTGCCGTTGCCGGTTGAGCTGCGCCTTGCCTCCATGCCGTTGTGCCTTACCTCTAAAATTCCCAACCACCCCTTCCGTACCCATGGCTGCAGGAGGCCTTCTGTCACCCTGTGTGCGCGGCGCACGTCACCAAGGGCGATCTGGTACACCACTCGCCCTCACCCCTCCCTTCCTCTCCAGTGGCTCTCACCATGCGCGCCCAGTATCCCCCATGCGCACTCTCCTCGCCCCCTTTCTGCTCCCGCCACGCCCCGTGTGCTGCCTATATTCTCCTCCATCTCTCTCACCGCCTGCACTTGGCTTGGCTCACCAGCTGCGCATCACACGGCGTCTCGGCCGTTCAGCTGGCATCGCCGCTCTGCATTGCCAGCTGCTGCGTGCATGCCAGCCTACCTGCACGCCGCCCATTTGCCCCGCCCTTGTCCTCATCCCTTCCATCCCTCACCCCCCGCCCTGCCAGGTGTTCTTCGGCGCATCACGGGCCACCCATGTGGGCGTCGTCACACACGCCAGGCCATGCCGGCCCCGCCACCACAGCCCCTTGCCCGTGGAGGTTAGCCCTCTGCCTGCCACCTCCTCCCACTGCTTCCGGTGTGCATGCGAGCCCTCCGCCCCTCGTGCATGCGGCGCGGTGCACGTGACGTTCATCCATAGCTCCGGCCGCGACCACGGCCACGACGGCATCGCCTCTGACCACCTGCGCGTGAGGCTGCCATGCCTGGTGACCAGTGCACGGCCCGCCTGTCGGGAGCCGCATGTGCGTGTGGGGCATTGTGAATGGGCGTGCGTGCAGTGCTGCTTTGAGGGGCTCAGGAGATGGGGGGACGAGGGGCAGAGCGGAGGAGGTGCAGGCGCAGAGGCAGCAGCAGAGTTACGAGGCGCGGGGAGTGGCAGAGCAGGAGCAACGTGAGGAGCAGAGGCCGCTTGAGGTGGGGAGCAGCATGCAGCAGGTGATGCATGGAGAGAGGGAGCGGCGTGTAGAAGAGGAGTGGCAGCGCGTGGGTGCATGTGGCAGCAGCGCCATGTGTGGGGGAGATGATGAGGCTGGGCTGTGGACGCTGGTGAAGCAGTGGACGCTGGTGAAGCAGTGGCGCGGGGAGAGGAGCGAGAGAGGGGGGGAAGGCGAGCCGATCTGCGTGGCAGAGGGGGAGCAGGTGGGCGGGCAGGAGAGGGTAGTGGCGGTGAAGGCAAGGCAGGCAGCAGGGCAAGAGGGAGGCGTGGGGGGAGGTGCATGCGGTGGGGCGCGTGGCGCAGCACTACGGCGCGGTGCTGAGGGGCTTTGGGCGCGTGGTGCAGGGGCTGCCCTCATCGCTGCCGCACATCCCCCCCCACCTCGTGCTCCCGCTCCAAGCGTAGCACCGCCCATATTTAAAGCAATGCTGCTCCAGTTTTCTATCTCATGCGCGACACACACGTACGACTTTGACAAGCCACCGTCTGGGATGAACTACCGTGAACGACCGGATATAACGTAATCCCCGGATATAGGAAATACCTAGCAGATGGAATGCGCTTGTAATCGAATAAAAATTATAAGCCCAGGGCTTAACTAAGGATTTTTATGGAAAACGAATTTGAGGACAAAAAATCAGGGCCCCAGTGTCAGAAACTAGCTTAGCGAGGAGAAGCCATAGAATGGCACAAGGTTTAGCTAGGAGCTAGGAGGAGCCATGAGAATGGCGAGAGGTTTTAGGTGCTAGGAAAGTTGAGGAGAGAAAAGGTGTTGGATTAGAAGAGAGGGGAGTACAAGGAGGGGTTTGTACCCCCTACAGAAAGGTTCAGTAACAACCTACCAAGCCTATATTAAATTATAACTTATATAATTTGAACACACCCCCTAGGCTTGGTAGTCACATGCCCACACACACCCACACCCCCTAACCTAGCACCCCCATTCCAGCCACAGTGACAGCGACTCTAGGTCGGTCGACCCCACGGCGCGTGAGGCGGCGACGCCGACCGCAGGGGCTGCGGCGGCGACCGGCAGCGGCGGCAGTGTCGACAGCGGCGGCGGCGGCGGCGTGCGGCTGCGTGGCCCCGACGCAAGCGGCGACAGCCGGCGGCGGCGGCGGCTTCGACAACAGCGGCAGCGGCGGCGGCACCCGCACCTCTCGGTGACGTGGCCAGGCCCCGCGACGGTGGGACGGCCGGCGGGAGTCAGCCGTCGTCTGCGGAATGGAAGAGGGCACAAGGGAAGGAGGGGGGTGGGGGGGGGGGGCGCCACAGGCTGACATGCGGGCGGCCGGTCTAGCGGCGCCACAAGCGTCACGCGGCCGGCTGCAGCCCGACGACGCCGTCATGGAGCGGCGTCGATGCCGCAGCGGGGCGTCGACGTTGCGACGGCAGCACGACGTCGCCGTTACGCCGACCGCGCGCTGTCGCGTAGACGCCGCGGCAGCGTGACGGCGCCGTCACGTCGCGACAGCATCTTGACGCGACGGCGGAGCTGCGGCACGACGGCGCGGCCACAGCAGCTGGACACGGGCGCCATGGACGTCGACGGCGGCGCCGCGGCACGACGACGCGGCCACAGCAGCTTGATGCGGCCGCCATTGGCAGCGCGAGATAGAGAGAGAAACGAGGCACGCAGCGGAAACGCGAGGAGCAGGCCCACGCGGAACGAACTGCTCTGATACCATGTCAGAAACTAGCTTAGCGAGGAAGCCATAGAATGGCACAAGGTTTAGCTAGGAGCTAGGAGGAGCCATGAGAATGGCGAGAGGTTTTAGGTGCTAGGAAAGTTGAGGAGAGAAAAGGTGTTGGATTAGAAGAGAGGGGAGTACAAGGAGGGGTTTGTACCCCCTACAGAAAGGTTCAGTAACAACCTACCAAGCCTATATTAAATTATAACTTATATAATTTGAAACACCCAGATATCAGACGAAATCGGTCTGATGGTCTGAAAATCAGACTCAATTTTTTGTTTCATCTGATTTGTTAGACCGCCCATTTTATTTCGTCTGAACGTTTAAAGTGCGGATCCCAAAACCCCCCGAAGTCAAAAACTTAGGTCTTGATCAGGCTAAGATTCATTTTCGGGTAAGCTGATTCGTCAGCCTCACTCCCCAAAATTTAGGCTGATGCATCAGCCTTGCCCCTAGAAAAAAGGCTGAACTTTCAGTGTTGGCAAAAAAAAAAATCGCTGATCAATCAGCGTTACCTAGAAGAAGTCTGATGCACAAATTCAGCAGCGCTTTGTAGATTAGCTCTGGCTTTCAGTAACGAGGTTATGTCCTGGCTGCGCCACTTGACATTTCGATGATTGGCTGGCGCGGTGACAATTTTCCGGTCTAAGTATGAAACATTTTTCGATGTAAGCATCGATACTAGGAATTTGAAACCGACGGAAACGGTGAAAGTATGGCCGGCGTTGGGCTTTGGAATCCGGATGCAGCTGAAAGAAACCTTGAATATGCGCGAATGTTTTATGATTACCTTTCAATCGCGGGGTTTTTTTAAGGTAATTCCGCGTCAGCGTGGTGCCGGACCACACCGAGTCAGGGCGCATTCCTCACCGATGTGGCTGACCATTTTGTGGCGAGTTGATTACGGTCGATATTCCAGCCTGAGAGATGGGAGACGATCGTGAGCGTCTGTAAGTTTGTGGCAAGTTTTCCTGCCACTGGCGAAGAATACGCCCTCAAACAACAGCAACGCAGCTGGGAGGGGACACGTGTCTGCATGAGGAGTTTTCCATATACAGTACTGTACTCTACGTACTCTTGGTTGTGGGGAAGTGGGAGAAGGGAGGTACGTATGTGGCTGTGGGGTGGAGTGGAGAGTTGGCAAATCTTCCTTGGTTGCGGGGGTATGAGAGGGGTGTGAGTGAGTTGTGACTGGTTGCAGGGAACTTCGCCAAAAAATATGTCTTGCGGGTGTTAGGAGTGGGGTACGGTGTGACTGGTTGCGGGGGACTTAGCCAAAAAAAATTGGCATGCGGGTGTTCTGAGTTTCCGTGTGACTGCCTGCGGAGGACTTCGCCGATTTTTTGGGGGTGTGGGTGGGTGTGTCTGACAGGGCGGGGGAGTTAGGCAAATGACGCTGTACTCGGTTTCAGCGCCGCCCCACATACTTACGCTGATGCTTCAGCGTACACCCTAAAAGAAAGGCTGAAATTTCAGGCAACACACAAATAAAAAGGCTGATTTTTCAGGGCCCACTAAACAAAAAAAGCTGAGTGTTCAGCCTTGGTACCAACAAAATGTCTGAAAAAAGGCTGAATCAGCGTAAAAAGGCTGATATCTAAGGCCCTGGTCTTGATCCCAGGGCATTTTTGGCTGGGGACCAATGTCAACTTATACATATGTTGGTATTAGGGCCTCAGAAGTCAGGCCAAAAAGGCCTGAAAGCCTGTATATCATGGTGTTTTCTAGGGCATAACCCTGATTTTTCAGGTTTTTGATTTTTATCAAACCTGAAATTTATGTGTTCCCATTTTCTAAGGCCTGAATAATAGTATGTTCTTGTTTTACCGAGCCTGACGAATCAGCCTTACTCGAAATTCGCCCTGAATCTGGATCTTATCTGCCAAGGCGAGCTAGAGCACGTGTGAGGGGCATGGCTGGTCCTTGACCAGAATCACGCAAGTTCGAGGCGAGGTGGGGCAGGTGTGAGGGGCGTGATTGGTCCTTGACAAAAAATGACGCAAGTTCCAGGCGAGCTAGAGCAGGTGTGAGGGGTGTGATTGGTCCTTGACCACAATCACGGAACTTCAAGGCGAGGCTACAACAGGTGTGGGGGGCGTGATTGGTCCTTGACCAGAATCACACAAGTTCCAGGCGAGCTGGAGGAGGTGTGAGGGGGTTGATTGGTCCTTAGTTAAAATCAGACAGGAATCTGATGAGAAGAATTGTATGCAGTGAAGTCCGATCCGACCTAAATCAGAAACTACAAAAACTGTAGGCCTGATAAGTCAGACTAAAAAAAAACAATTGGCCTGAAAAAACATGCCACGCCCAAAACCCGGACCCTGAAAAACATAGGCTCTCACATGGGCGACCCTGAGCAATCAGCCTCCCTAAAACCAATCTGAGGGCCTGGTTGGTATGTAGAAGTTATAGGCTAGATAGATGTATGTTGTTAGAGGTACAACTCCAATACTATTAACTCTCTTGTTCCCCCCTTGGTTTATAATCATTCATTCTAGCTAACATGGTATCATGAGTAGGTAGGTCCACCCACCCGCTTCCGCCCTGTGCCCTAGCCTACCGGCCCCCTCGATAGCCCCCCCCCACCCAGCCCCTCGCGCCTTAGTGGGCCCCTCGTGCCTTAGAGGGCCCCCCTCGCCGCCCTAGCAGGCCCCTCGCGCCTAGGGGCCCCTCGCGCCCCAGCGGGCCCCTCGCGCCCCAGCGGGCCCCTCGCGATCCAACGAGCCCTCGCGATCCAGCGGGCCCCTGTCCCTCGCGCCCTAGCGGGCCCCTCGCACCCCAGCGGTCCCTCGCGCCCTACCGGCCCCTCGCGCCCCTACCGGCCCCTCGCGCCCTAGCGGGCCCCTCGCGCCCCCACCAGCCACTTGCGCCCTAGCCGGCCCCCTCTCGCGCCCTAGTGGGCCCCTCGCACCGTTGCCGGCCCCATGCCCCCCTACCGCCTCTCGCGCCCCAGCCGACCCCTCGCGCCTTAGCGGGCCCCTCACCCCCTTGTCGGCCCCGTGCACCCGAGCCGGCCCCTTGCGCCCCCACTGGCCCCTCGCGCCTTCCGCCGAGCTGCTAAGCCGCCGAGAGGCAGTCGCACTGTGCAGCCGAGCCGCTGCCACCACCGTGACCCTGAGTCGTCGTGCTACCGAGCCGCTAAGCCGCCGAGTTGCAGAGCCGCCGTGCCGCCGAGCCGCTGTGCCGCCGGAAGCCGCTGAGCCGCCGTGTCACACTGTGCGATGGCGGACGCCGTTCTTCGCTTGGACGCTGAGGGGCACGCGATCAACTTCACTGCCTGGCTCGTCGACCTCCGCCGGCACCTGACAATTGAGTGCCAGGATGGTTACTCCCTGGCTATGCATGTTGATGGCTTGCTCCCCGCCCCCCTGCGCCTGCTCCCTTCCCTGCTGACCCCATTACTGCTGAGAGCGAGGCCTTTGCTGTTGCTGCGCTCGCTTGCGCTGTCTGCGATTCTCGTGACGCTGTAGCGCAGCTTGCCATTAGTCATGCCCTTCCCCTGTCTGAGCGTCCGCGCTTCACCGCTGTCGCGAACGCCAAGGACTTCGTCACTGCTGTAGTTGAGTGTTATTCCACACATGCTTCCGCCTCTGCTGGCCGCTTTGATCCTACCCATGCTCTTCCCTGATCTTTCCGCTTTCCCCATGTAGCTGACCTCGCTACTTACCTTCATGCGCTAGAGGACTAGCTTACCGAGCTGCTAGCACTGCCGCCCAGCTTACTGCCTTTCCCCGACCGTTTCTGCGCTACCCTGTACCCTATTGCCATTCGCCCTGCCTGGGACCGCTTAGCCACTGCTCGCGACCACTTGCTTAGTCAGCACCCTGCCGACCTCACCTTGACCGCCTTTGTCACTGCGCTGTCTGAGATAGGAGACTCGCCAGCGCACTATCGCTCAGTCGAGCGGTGTTGCGGCAGTCCCCTATCTTTCAGGGCTGTGCTCCCTCCCAGTGCACGTACGCTGACGTCTCAGCCGCAGTTGCCATGACTGCCCCTGCCACTGAGACAGCAGCTGCGGCTTACCCGCAGCAGCGCTAGCGCCGGGGCCGCCGTGGCCCCAAGGGAAGACGTGGTGGTGGCGCTTGTGGTGGTAGGTGGTGGCGGGGACAGTGGTTGTGACGAGGGGGTTGGAGCTGGTGTCCAGGAGCAGCAGCCAGTCGTCGCAGACGCAGGCAGCGGCAAGCCGGCACCCGCGGCAGCAGCAGTCACACCAGCAGCAGCAGCGCAGTAGCAGTCGTCGCAGCAGCTGGTGGGGCTCGCCTCCCACCGGGGTGGCCAGGAACCCCTAGAGGTAGTGGTCGTGGTGGGTGGCCCTCACAGCTCGGTGTGTCCACTGGGCGGCTTCAGCTCTGTGAGCTGCCAGTACAAGCTACAGACCGGGCCCATCCATGGCACGGTTGTGCCGGCACCCGTACCCGACCACCCGGTGCTTCCGCCGCCTCGACGACCTCTTCCGTCGCCGCTTTGGTCCAGCCCCGGACCTCCCTGAGTGGCCCAGACTACTGCGCCACGGTGCACCTGTATTTGAACTAGACATGGATCAGATTAGTTCTGCTTTGCATTCTCTGTATGCTGACGCTTTGAGTCTTTCTGTATCATATTACCTTGTGTTCTCTAGCTGAGGCGTAGCACCTGTGTATAGTCCAGCCTCCCTTGCTACGTCAGGCGTAGGACTGCTTGCTTTGTCTAACCTAGGTTCTACCCTTGCTCCTCCTTCGTCGGCCACTGTGGCTTCAGTGTCCTTCACTCTTGACTCTGGTGCCTCAACCTGCTTCTTCCGCGGCCACGCCACCCTCACGCCACTTGCCGCACCTACCGCTGTCTCCCTTTCTTACACCTCCTCTGGTCCTATAGTTGCTCGGAGTTCTACCACCCTTCCATGTCCGGCGGTTCCCTCGGGTTCCCTTACAAGCCTGCACATCCATTCGTTCTCCAGGAACTTAATTGGTGTCGGCTGTCTTTAGGACCTCGGCATCACCACTACGTTCCCTGGTCACGAGCGGTACGCGGTCTGTACCGAGACCGCGTCAGGTGCCCCCCTTGCGACGTTCCCCCGCGACCCGGTGTCTAGCTTATTAACGCTGGACACTGCTTCCCCCCTGGCGGGCGCGTCCTCCCCGCGTCCTGTGTCTACTCAGGTTGCTGCGGCTTGCTCATGTCGGTCACTCACTCACCCGTCGCTTTTGTGGCACCACTTCCTAGGTCACCCTGCGCTCCCCCGTTTGCGTCACATGTCTCAGCACGGTCTCGTCCTAGGCCTCCCTACGTCGCTCCCTGCCCTCCCTCCCTCACATGCGCCGTCGTGCACGCCCTGCGTCGAGGGTCGGCTGCGTTGTGCTCCTCACTCCTCGCTTCGTCCTGCCACTGCACCACTCCAGACCCTCCACTTGGACGTCTTGGGCCCAGCCCCCGTCCCTGAACCACGTCATGAGCGCTACTTTCTCGTGCTCCTCGACGACTTTATGCGCTACACCATGGTGTTTCCCCTGGAGCGGAAGGCCGACGTGCCTGACGTTCTTATCCCCTGGGTCGTAGCTGCGCGCCTCCACCGCGGTTTCCCTGTGCTGTGTCTTCACTCTGACTGTGGCGGCGAGTTCGCCTCTGGTCGTCTTGGTCAGTTCTGTCATGCAGAGGGCATCACCTAGACGTACACCCTACTGGACTCCCCGCAGGAGAATGGGGTCGCTGAGAACGCATCGGTTTGGTCATGGAGGTGGCTCGTACCTCCATGATCCATGCCGGTGCACCCCATTTTCTGTGGTCGTTCGCCGTTCGCTACGCCATTCATTAGCTTAACCTCTTGCCGCGCACCCAGCAGCCGAAGGTTTCGCCGACCCTTCTTTGGACCGGGTTCCCTGATGACACATCTGCGTTGCACGTCTAGGGCTGCCTCGCTCACGTTCGTGCCTC
>BQMB01001976.1:0-38885 GCA_027943415.1 Closterium sp. NIES-67
CATTAACGAGGGTTTTTTGCATTCCGGCCACTGTACATAAAGTCTTAATGTTTAATGGTGGTACGCTTTGGGAGTTGCACATAGTGGATGTGTTCATAGTGCTATAATCCATAATACTACGCTGGATCTAACTTAGTGTCTAAAGATATCCAAAGAGTCCATCCGGACAATTGTTTCCCATGACAAAGCACACACTTCCGAACAGCGTTTCTAGTACCTATTCCACCGACCCTTGGCCTTGATCACCACACGCACCCTCCTAGGCATGGTATCTATGAGGTTGGTGCAAACCTTTGCAGGGATCTTCTCACACTCTTCTTAAACCCACCCTTTTGCATTAAGGGGTGAGCACTAGGAAAATCGCGAAGGATTTGAGCGTACGCAAGAGTATTGTGCACGATTTCTTATTGAATGTGATCTCTTAGACTAGCCACACTGAGGTGTGTCTTTTCATGGGTCATCTTTGTCGTACCGTTGTAGGGTAAAATTACGAACAGAGTGGCGAAAAACTAGCGCATCCTCCTCGAAACTTAGGGTAACATAGCACGGTCAATTGTGCACCCTTTCACTATTAGAATCACGTTAAAATCCACGGGTCTCGTCACGGTGCAGCAGCTGAAGAAGCCTTGGCTGGTGGGGAAAAATATCCGGGTTGAGGTCTGGTGAGGAAGAGGGTCACTCCAGTGCTACGTACTCATGCTCTCCAAGCCATTCCAAGCCTAGGCGGGTCAAACGGCTTGGAATGGCTTGGAGAGCATGAGTATGTTGCGTTGGAATGACCCTTTTCCTCACAATACCTCACCTCAAGCATTTATCTCGAACAGTCGTGACTTCTTCGACTGCTGCACCGTGACGAGACCTGCAGATCCTAGCGTGATTCTAATAGTGCAAGGGTGTTCAATCAACCGTGCTACGTTACCCTCAGATTCATGGCGTATACGCTAGTTTTACACGCTCAGTTCGTGGTTTTGCCCTACAGCGGTACGACGGAGACGACCCATGAAAAGACGCGACCAATTGGCTAATGGCATCTTTGGTCACACTTCAGCGTGGCAAGGTTAAGAGATCGCATTCAATCAGAAAGCATGCACATTTCTTTTGCATACGCTAAAATCCTCCGCGATTTTCCTAGTGCTCACCCCCCTATGCAAAAGTGTGGGTCCAGGAAGAGTGCGAGAAGCTCCCTGCAAAGGTTTGCACTAACCTCTAGACAACATGCCTAGGAGGGTGCGGGTGGTGATCAAGGCTAAGGGTTGGTCGACTAGGTACTAGGAACGCTGTTTGGAATTTTGCTCTTTGTCCTGGGAAACAATTGTCCAGATGTACTCTCTGGATATCTTTTGGCACTAAGTTAGATCCAGTGTACTATTATGGATTATAGCACTATGAACACATCCACTATGTGCCCCTCCCAAAGCATGCCACCATTAAATATTAAGACTTTATGTACAGTGGTCGGAATGCCCAAAAACCCTAGTTAGTGCAAAACATCCAGACAATTGTTTCCGTCACTGTACGTTCCCCGGACTCGAGCGGTACGCGGTCTGTACCGAGGCCGCCATTGGTGCCCCTCTGACCACGTTCCCTCAGGGCCCTGTGTACAACCTTTTGACGCTTGACACTTTTGTCCCCCCCGGTGAGGGCATCCCCCCAGGTGCCTGTGGCTACCCAGGTAGCTGCGGCTTGCTCGTGTTGTCGCTCACTCACCCGTCGCTACTGTTTTCACCACTGCCTAGGTCACCCTGCACTCTTGCGTCTGCGTTACATCTCCTAGCACGGTCTTTTCCTAAGTCTCCCTACGTCGCTCCCTGCCCTCCCTCCCTCACCTGTGCCATTGTGCATGCCCTACGTCGAGGGCGGTTGCGCCATGCTCCTCACTCCTCCTTGTTTCCCTGTACCAATGTGCCACTCCAGACCTTGCACTTGGACGTTTGGGGCCCAGCCCCGTTCCTGGGCCGCGTCGGGAGCACTGCTTTCTAGTGCTCGTCAATGACTAGAAGAGCTACACCACGGTGTTTCCCATGGAGCGGAAGGCCGACGTGCCTGACGTCCTTATCCCATGGTTTCGTAGCTGTGCGTGTCCACCACGGCCTCCCAGTGCTTCGTCTCCACTCCGACTGTGTCGGCGAGTTCGCCTCCGATCAGCTTGGCCAGTTTTGTTGTGCGAAGGCATCACCCAGTTGTTCACCCTGCCAGAGTCCCCATAGCAGAATGGGGTCATTGAGCGACGCATCTCTCTGGTTATGGAGGTAGCGCGTACCTCCACGATCCATGCCGGTGCACCCCATTTTCTGTGGTCGTTCGCTATTTGCTACGCCGCTCACCAGCTTAACCTGTGGCCCCACTCTCAGTGGCCGCAGGTTTTGCCGACCCTCCTTTGGACCCGGTTCCCTGGTGCTGCTCACGTTTGTGCCTCTGGCATGGACAAGCTCACCACCCGCACTATCCCCTGTGTGTTCCTTGGTTTCCCCCTTGACGGGTCTGACTAGCACGTCTACCACCCGCCTTCTCACCGCTTCTTTCACTCGCGTGACGTCACTTTTGACGAGTCTGCCTCCTTCTACCGCCGCTTTCCCCACCGAGGTCTCTCGGTTTCGCCGCCCCTGTTTTTGGTTCCCACTCCCTCGAAAGCCCCTGCTCCTCTCCCTCCCTGTCCTGGCCCATCTAGTGTGTTTCACGTCACTCCCCTCCGTCGGTAGTCCCGGTGGAGGAGTCGGCTAACTTCGGGGGCCCCATGGCTTCGGTTTCGCCGCCTGTCTCCGCCCCGATGTCTCCTTCCTTGCCGCCGCAGCCGTAGCAGCTGCCGCCGTTGCCACCGTAGCAGCAGCCACTGTCGCCGCCGCAGCAACAGCAGCAGCTGCCACTGCAGCGGCCGCAGGGGTCCATGGATTCTAGGGGTGCTGGAGTTGAGGAGGGTGCTCGTCCTAGGGTTCCTGTCGTGGCTCATCTCGGCGGTCCTGGGGGTGGCACCGGTGCTGGAGAGGGTTCTGGTTCTGGGGGTGCTAGAGTGGAGCATTCCGGAGGTAGCCATGGTGCAGCTGGCAGTTCTTGTGTCAGCGTAGCGCAGCAGCAGCAGTCGCAGCCGATGTCCGCCCTTCGCCTCCTCGGCCTTCCCTCCCCTGACCACTCGCCTGTGCCTCCCCTGCCTGTTCACCGCCCTGTCTTTCCTCCACCGGGACTACCGACGGGAGGGGAGTGACGCCGGTGGCTCTTCAAGGTGAAGCGGCCCCCTGGAGAGCCGCCGGTGTTCAAGGCACGCTACGTAGCTAGAGGCTTCAGTCAGCGCGAGGGTCTTGACTTCTTTTAGACCTTCACCTCGACCCTGAAGATGACTGCTCCTCGAGCGCTGCTACACGTAGCAGCACAGCGTGACTACGAGCTGCACTCTCTCGACTTCTCGACAGCGTTTCTTCAGGGCAGTCTGCACGAGCAGGTCTACCTGCGTCGACCGCCAGGCTTTACCGGCACCTTTGCCCCAAGGACCCAGTGGCTCCTCTCGCGCCCGGTTTACGGCCTACGGCAGGCGCCGCGCGAGTGGCATGACACATTACATGCGACGTTAGCTGACCTACAGTTCTTCCCGTCGTCTGCAGACCCTTCGCTCTTCGTTCGTGCTGGCCAGACCCCGTTCTACATCCTTGTCTACGTAGACGACCTGGTCTTTACTACAGCAGAGAGAGACACACTGGCTCAGTGAAAGCTGAGCTGTTGAGGAGACACATCTGCACTGACCTGGGAGAACTGCGCCGCCACCTTGGCCTGTAGATCTCCAGGGACAGAGCAGCGCGCACCATCACTCTGACACGGTCACACTTGGTGCGCCAGGTCCTTCAAAGGTTCGTCCTTCAGTTCTCTTTTGCACAACCCACACCTCTGCCAGTAGATTACTGCTGTCAGCTCTAGTCCCTGAGGAGTCTGTAGAGCCTAGTGGTCCTTACGCAGAGCTAGAGGGTTGCCTCATGTACCTGATGACTTGCACTCATCCAGATCTCGCATACCCTCTCAGCATCCTGGCTCGCTTTGTGGCGTCAGGCAGATACCGGCCACATCACTGGTCGGCTGCTAAGAGAGTTTTGTGTTAACTAGCAAGTACATCGGGCATGGGCTAGTGCTAGGAGGACGCAGGCCATTGGTCCTTACAGGGCACACAGACGCTTCGTGGGCAGATGACGCTGCGACACTCAGTCCTCCCAGGGCTATTGCTTTAGCATTGGTGCTGGCGCCGTCTCGTGGCGGCCCACCCGTTCTTCCTCTGTTGCCCAGTCTAGCTGTGAGGCTGAGATCTACGCCGGTGCCATGGCAGCACAGGAGCTCCACTGGCTGACCTTCTTGCTCACAGACTTAGGTGAGCGGCCTAGCTCTGCCCCGGTTCTGTACGCTGACAACAGGGCCATGATCCTCCTGTGTCAGGAGCCTAGACTAGAGGGCAGAGCGAAGCACATCCAACTGTGGTACTTCCTCCTGCGCGAGCTGCAGCAGCACCGTGAGGCTCACGTAGTGCACTTGGCCTCAAGTGCCAACACAGCAGATATCTTTACGAAGGCGCTTGCGCCTAAAGATCATTAGCGGCACTGTGTACAGCTTGGTCTAGTTCCTGTAGCTTCTCATTTACTAAGACCTTGATTGTGTACTAATTTTATATTATCTTCACTGGCCTTGTGGCTCATGTCCCAGAGGCTGGACTGGTAGTATAACCCTGGGTTGCTCTTGTTTAGTTTGTCATCTGGCTGACTGGTCTTCAGGCCCCTGACTCAGTAGTGCCACCTTGAGTGGTGTGTCTCTTGCTAGGCACTGCCCCTCATCTAGCCTTATAGGCTAGATAGGTGCGTACTCTTAGAGGGTACAACCCCTTAGACAAAACTGTTAGAAGACTAGGCTAGGAGGAAAGGAAGGAAGCCATGAATGGCGTGAGGGTTTAGGAGCTAGGAGCTAGGAAGTTGACGAAAGAAAAGAGAGTGGGACTAGAAGAGAGAGAGGCATACAAGGAGGGAGTTGTACCCTCTACAGCAGAGTTCGAGAAAACCTACCAAGCCTACTAATTATATAACAAAATGTATAATTTTACACACCCCCTAGGCTTGGTAGTCACAAGCCCACCCCACATGCAACACCTCTAAGCCTAGCACCCCCATACCCTGCAGCAGATGTGACTGCAGGGAAGGAAGGCGCTAGGCCTTCTTGAGCTGCGGCGGGGCGGAGCCAGCTGGTGTGGCGAGCTGAGACCGACGCTGCGAGCTGGGACGGACGCGGCGAGCTGGGTTCGCTGGGACTGACGCGGTGAGTTGGGTCCGACGCAGCGAGCTGGATCCAACGCGGCGAGCAGGGTCCGACAGACAAGCTGGGGAGGCACGGCGAGCTGGAGTGCGGGCTTGCTGCCCGGTGCCTAAACCAGTGCGAGGCCCACTGCCGCATGTGCGCTGACGCGACGACGGCGGCACGGCGGCACTGAGGCACTGAGGCACGGCGACGTGACGGGGCCGGCGCGGCATGACGGGGCCGGGCGCGCCATGACGGGGCCGGCGCGGCGTGACGGGGCCAGAGCGGGGTGACGGGGCTAGCGCGGCGTGACGGGGCCAACGCGGAGGGACGGGGCCGGCGCGGAGTGACGGGGCCGGCGCGGCGTGACGGGGCCAGCGCGGAGTGATGGGGCCAGCGCGGCGTGACGGGGCCAGCGCGGCGTGACGGGGCCAGCGCAGCGTGACGGGGTCAGCGCGGAGTGACGGGGCCAGCGCGGCATGACGGGGCCAGCGCGGCGTGACGGGGGGGGGGGGGGGGGGGGTACGCTGCGGAAGCGTGAGGAGAAGGCCCGAGCGAAAGGGGCCTGCTCTGATACCATGTTAGAAGACTAGGCTAGGATGAAAGGAAGGAAGCCATGAATGGCGTGAGGGTTTAGGAGCTAGGAGCTAGGAAGTTGACAAGAGAAAAGAGGGTGGGACTAGAAGAGAGAGAGGCATACGAGGGAGTTGTACCCTCTACAGTAGAGTTCGATAAAACCTACCAAGCCTACTAATTATATAACAAAATATATAATTTAACAAAAACCACCATGTTTCTCTCATTGTAGTCAACCTTTCTACTTTGAGACATCAACTTTCCGGTTTCTCTTTGGTTGAGACAATTCAATCTTATTTTCAAATCCGACATACTAATTAATGCGTTATTAAGCAAAACAAGCCAACACAAACAAGCAAATGCAGTGAAGCATATACTACACATGTTGCCATTTACGTATGGAATCATGGTACACCTCACCTGGCACTCAGGTACGCTGCCCATCTTACAACATGCGACTTCTATGCTCCTTCACTCTCCCACTATCACAAGCATGTGTTTTCTCTTACGTCTAAACCACTTCTACCCTCTCCACCCACCCACCCATCCCCTCCATCGGAGAGTTGTGGTCTTAAGATAAGTAATGTGACCCCAACCCACCCCTTCTCTCTCACAAGGCTTGTGATCTGTGATGTGACCCCAACCCACCCCTTCCTTTCTGTGACTCCATCCCTTCCCCTTCCCCTTCTCTCTCTCAAGACTTGTGATCAGTGATGTGACCACACTACCACTGTGTCAACCTGCGAAACCCGGAATGATTGAGCTCCTCGGCTGGAATACCCACATGCCCCTAATCACTAAGGCCTCCAGCGGGAACAGAGTCACAAATCATCGTGTCACAAATTATGAAGTCAAGTCGAGCCCGATGGTGGTAGAATACGTCTCCGCCGGTATGACGGCCAGGTGCTGGGTGGAAACCTAAAGCTACCCGCAGGCACGATCTCAAAACATCTGAAGGAGCGATAAGGAAACCCGAGATAGTTCCTGTTGGATGGGAGCACGGAACACAGGGCGGATACGCAGGATAGTTGTTTGGATGGGGAGATGCATACACAGCAGGAGGAGAAGAAACGATACCCGGAATTACTGCAGTAAATACAGATGTGGTTGCATGCAGGGAGGATAGACACATAAATGGCAAGATCCCAGTTGGGAGAAATCCGGTGTGCAAGGCAAGGGGAGAGGGATAGGGAGGGGAAGACAGAGACAGGTCGCATCGGGTAAGTTGGTTGTTACACTCAAGGAATGCTCCCAGCGCTCATGCCTCCCTGCCGTCCCAGGAAACGTATCCTTCAATCCGATGCCCCTCATCTGGTAACCTTTTTTTAAAATTATAAAAATGACCTCCCGATAAAATGTGTGCTTTGCGATGATAAGCAGAGCTCCACAATACCACTCACGGAATGGATGTACTGCTGATGCCACCTATCTGCACGTAAAACGAATCATATGCTCCAACGCATCCCTCCGCATAATACCCCTGGATTGCCCTGCAGTCGCCCGCGCCCCCAGGGGCGCGCTGCACGCTGCAGTAAGACTTGATGCCCGTAGCGCTGGACAGGTCGAGGGTGGTGCAGTTGTCGTACGGCAGGCGGAGGGTGTAGGCGGCGGGCGTCAATCCGAAGTTTGGCAGCATGTAGTGATAAATGTGTAGTATTCTGTGGTGTATTTTGCTCTAGCTGGTTGTGGGCTATTGGGTTTTGGGCAAAAGAACTTGGGTTGGTTGGCAAGGTTTGAACTCGTTACCTTTCCAACCCATACAACCTCAAACCCACTACAACATCTGTGATGTTGCAGTCATGGCACTTGAGAGTGTTGGCGTTTGGTCTAGGGCAATGGTTGGTGGTGTTTGACAATCACATACTGGAACTTTTCCAGATCGAACTACTTCCCTTCTCGTTTTTACTAGGTGATTCATGGCTGCCTAGCCAAATTACCAGAATATCCCCTCACACTGATTTCGTCATAATCGACGGCTCAGATCTTGGTTATGAACGTGCTTTACCATTCTGGAAAGTAGAGATTAAGACCTTTCCAACGCGTATAAGCTCATTTCTATAAGTTACCTGAGCAGCACGCAATGATCCGTTGAGGTCGTCAGACTTAATCTCTAATTAGTTCTCTCCAGATTTGCACGATTTTCATCAGTGGTATCAGAGCCACGGTTAGAGGACGTTCTTTCCTCCATTGGAAGAGATCTAGAGAGGCTTGAAGTGCTCCAGATCTAGGGTTTGACATGGCCCAAAAGTTGGATGGCCCTCCTAGGTTTACCGGCTCGGACTTTTCGCTATGGAGGTTCCAGTTCACACTATGGCTAGGTATTAAGGACCTAGAAAGTGTGTTGGATGGATCGGAGAAGCGACCACGAGCTGACTCTGGGGATGCGTCTACTGGAGCAACCAGCCAAGTGGGATCCGGGGCTGGGTGAGCATCGTTGAGTGGGGGGAATGAAGGAGGAACCGCTGCAACTCGAACTGGAAGGTCGCAACCAAGTCGCGAGGAGTTGCTCAAAGCTCAAGAAGCATGGGATCGGAAGGATCGCCAAGCATTTCAGTACCTGTGTTGGGCTTTGGAGGGGCAACTTGAGCTTCTTAAGATGCTGATTGACCTGAAGGGGAAGGAAGGTGCAGCAGCTGCAGCTTGGAAAAGAGTGCAAGATAGGCACTTGCAGAAAGGGCTTCTAAGCGTGCTTACTTGGCGGAAGCGGTTTTACACCATGGAGCGGAACTATGGGGAGGGGGAGACCATGGTTCAGTATCTCCAGAGGGTGGATGAGAATGTGAGGGCTTTGGAGGAGCTGGATTACACGGTAGATGAGAAGGAGATCATCTATACTGCACTCCAAGGGTTGGATCAAGCGGCTAATGAGGCATTACTACAGTACCTTCACCTCGAGCAACAGAAATGGACCAAGGTGTGGATTTGGGAGGTTCTAATTTCTGATGAGGCTCGCAAGGTTGATGCTGGAAGAGGCCTAGAAGGAGGCATGGGTGCAGCAGATAAAGCTTCCTTCAGGAAAGGCTATCAACAGCAAGGAGGTGGGGGGAAGAAGAAAGAGTTGGACAAATGCCTTGTGCCCGGATGCAACAAAAAACACTCTTGGAAGAGTTGCTGGAGTAGGCCTGAGGGATGGAAGCCTCACGGCTACTCTGGAGAGGCCCCACCAGTGACCAAACCTGATTGGGTGGAGAAAAGGATGAAGAAGGGGCTCTGGAATAAGAAGGGCAGCAAGGGAGCAACGGCGGCAGCTGCTAAGGATGAGAAGGGGAAGGGCCAAGACGACTCCTCCGATGATGGTTTCTCGTTTCTCATGCTAGGGCAGGATGCATCTCTCGCTGGTCGTGCATTGGCTGATCCCAACTTCCTGGTTCTAGACTCTGGAGCAACATCTGGGATGCTTCCTCGCCGTGATCTCTTCACCTCCTACCATCCTCTCCCACCAAACTCTAGGAGAGTGATTGTTGGGAGCGAAGATTTGCTGCAGGCAATTGGCATCGGCACGATCACCATTAAGGGGAAGGAGGGGGAGCTAGTGGGTGTGAAGGGGGTCCTTCACATCCCTGGTTTGGCTGCAAACCTCCTTTCATGCTCGCAGCTGGCTAAACAGGGATACATCTGCACTTTCACTGAGGGAGGGTGCACTGTTAGAAATGGTGAAGCTGTGGTGATGGAGGCAAAGCTGGACAAGGGTTTATACCTTGTTCCAGCTTGTGTGCCTAATTGTTACAAGGCACATATGGTTTTTTCTGAGGAAGCCGCTTGTAGCACTCGCTGGAGGCAGGTGGAAACGGTGTCACCTGAGTTGCTACACCTTCGCATGGGGCACGCGGGGAAGCAGCAACTACTGGAGTGTGTGAAGAAGGGGGAGCTGAAGGGGGTGGAGGTCAAGGAAGGAGCTGGGCAGTAGAGAAAATGTCCTGACTGCACATCTCGAAAGCTGCCTAGAACCTCATTCCCTATCTCCTCTGATCATGCCTCGACTCCCCTTGAGCTTGTGCACACGGATGTGTGTGGACCGATGCAAACTCCTGACCGGGAAAGGGGCAGCAGGTACTTTGTCACCTTTCTTGATGATTTCAGTCGACTTAGCTGGGTCATCTTGGTGAAGACCAAGGATGAGGTGGCAAAGGTGTTTAAGCGGTGGATACGCTATGTGGAGAGGGAATCAGGGGCCAAGGTAAAGGTGTTAAAGTCAGATCGGGGTGGAGAGTACCTTGAGAACGAACTTCAAATCTTCTTGGAAGAAAAGGGTATTTCCCACCAGCTCTCTGTACCTTACACGCCGCAGCAAAATGGGGCAGCGGAGCGGCTTAACAGGACCTTGACCGATTTGGCTCGGGCCATCCTTGCCCATGCCGAGCTTGATAACACTTAGTGGGGGGCAGCAGTGCAGTATGCCAACTGGGTGAAGAACAGGATGGGCAGCAAGGGGCTTGGAGGCAAGAGCCCATACTCCTTATGGACAGGGAAGGTGCCGAATGTTTCCATGGCACGAGTGTGGGGGTGCATGGCTCAGTATAAGGTACCTGACCAGCAAAGGAGGAAGCTAGATCCTAAGGCACAGTGGGGGATTTTCCTTGGGGTTTCTAAGAGGAGCAAGGCTTGGGTGCTATGGAGTGTAGCTGACCAGCGTGTGATGGAGAGCCGTGATGTGATTTTCCATGAGGGGCTGAATTATAAGGGGTGGAAGGAGCGTGGTGCAAGCCATAGTGGGACTTCCATTCAAGACCCTCATACGGCCTCTATCTTTGAGGGGGCATGGGAGGACCCTGGAGATGAAGGGGAGGAGCAGCACGAGGAGCCAGAACCAGCTGATTCTAACCATGAGGAGTCCCGAGAGACAGATTCTACCCCTCAGCCAGCCACGCAGGCCGATGCGCATGATGATCAGCCGGAGCAGCATGTGCCTTCAACTCCATCGAGAAGCAGTTGGCAGCAGTTGTTGGACCAGCAGCTGTCCAAGACTCCAAGGACTCCAATGAAGAGGGTGACTTGGGAGGAGAAGCTGCGGAGGCTGGAAGAAGGAGAGGCAACACCTCTGCGACGCAGTGCTCGAATTTCCCAGCCACCTGAAAGGTTTACCCCGGGGCACATTGCACGCATGCATGATCATCTTGTGTCTGATTTGGATGATTGCATGCTTGTGGACATGCATGGACATGAGTATGCTCTTGATGTGTGTCTAATGGGTCAGGTGCATGAGCCTAGGTCAGTCCACGAGGCGCTGAACCGTCCCGAATGGGTTGAGTCCATGCATGAGGAGCTTGAGTCTCACAAGGTAAATGGATCATTTGAGTTGGTTGATCCAGCAGTGGTACCACCTGGTTTGGAGGTCCTCAGGTGTCAATGGGTTTGGAAATACAAACATAACCCTGATGGTACCGTTGAGAGGCCTAAGTCCACATTGGTGGTGATGGGAAACATGCAGAAATTGGGAGTACACTATGAAGAAGTGTACTCTCCAGTTGGGAAGCATGCGACCTTGAGAGGTATGCTTGGAATTTCGGCTGCTTTGAAGCTTGATATCCATCATATGGACGTCAAGACAGCCTTCCTCCATGGGGATTTGGAAGAAGAGCTTTACATGCGGCAGCCTCCTGGTTTTGATGATGGGTCTAACCGAGTGTGTCGCCTCAAAAGGTCCATTTATGGGCTGAAGCAAGCCCCACGACAGTGGTACCTGAAATTTGATGAGGCTCTCATGGATTTTGGGTTTGAGAGATCTGAGTGTGACCCTGCCTTGTACCACTTTGTGCGAGATGAGGAGAGGATCTCCTTATTCCTCTATGTGGATAACCTTTTGCTCCTATGCTCTAGTAAAGTTTTGTTAGATCAAGTGAAAGACTTCTTGTCCTCGCGTTTTCGCATGAAGGACTTGGGGGAGGTGAAGTACTACTTGGGAATGCAAATTGAGCGTGATGAGAGTGGTATCTTGATTCATCAAGAGAGGTACATTCTTAACATGCTTCAGTCCTTTGGTCTTTCAGAGGCCAACCCCGTGCGTACTCCTCTCCCGACAGGCTTTGATGTGCATGCCTATGAGGATGAACCTTTGCTGCGAGATGAGCTGGTCAAGCTCTACCAAAGCATTGTGGGATCCCTCATGTATGCTTGTACTACCACACAGCCACAGATTGCATTCGCAGTCTCACAGCTATCTAAGGTCGCCTCTTGTCCTAAAATGTTCCACTTGCAGGCCGCTAAGAGAGTGCTGAGGTACCTGAAAGGTGGTGTCAAGTCAGGTATCTTCTTCCAAACACAGCCCCAATATCAGGTCCAGCTGGTTGGCTTCAGTGATGCCGACTATGCTGGAGATTCCGCAAGTCGCAAGAGCCATAGTGGGTATGTGTTCTGCCTGAATGGGGCAGCTATCTCTTGGCAGAGCAAGAGGCAGCCCGTGGTGGCACTCTCTACCACTGAGAGTGAGTACATAAGTCTGTGTCATTGCATTCAGGAGGGTGTGTGGCTGAGGCGTTTGTTTGGGGAGTTTGGCCATGCTCATGCTGGTGGTGTGCCTGTGTTTGTGGACAATCAGTCTGCCATTGCCCTTGCACAGAATGCATGCTTGCATGGCCGCACCAAACACATGCAGGTCCGGTGGCATTTCATTCGGGAGATGGTGGCTGCGGGAGAGGTGATTTTGCAGTGGTGCCCCACCAACCGTCAGGCTGCTGATATCCTTACCAAGTCTCTTCCATTTGAGCGCCATGGTGTGTGCATGACCTTGCTCGGGATGCAGCCCCATGATGACAGGGTTCCCGCAGCAGATGCCGGCGTCTTGGTGCTCCTCTCCTTGGCGGACTCCATGCTCTGGGTGGCCCCAACCCATGGGCAAGGGGGAGTGGTGTGAAGTCTTTTGCCCTATGGTGTTGAGCCACACTCAGCACGAGCAAGGGGGAGTGATAAATGTGTAGTATTCTGTGGTGTATTTTGCTCTAGCTGGTTGTGGGCTATTGGGTTTTGGGCAAAAGAACTTGGGTTGGTTGGCAAGGTTTGAACTCGTTACCTTTCCAACCCATACAACCTCAAACCCACTACAACATCTGTGATGTTGCAATCATGGCACTTGAGAGTCTTGGCGTTTGGTCTAGGGCAATGGTTGGTGGTGTTTGACAATCACATACTGGAACTTTTCCAGATCGAACTGCTTCCCTTCTCGTTTTTACTAGGTGATTCATGGCTGCCTAGCCAAATTACCAGAATATCCCCTCACACTGATTTCGTCATAATCGACGGCTCAGATATTGGTTATGAACGTGCTTTACCATTCTGGAAAGTAGAGATTAAGACCTTTCCAACGCGTATAAGCTCATTTCTATAAGTTACCTGAGCAGCACGCAATGATCCGTTGAGGTCGTCAGACTTAATCTCTAATTAGTTCTCTCCAGATTTGCACGATTTTCATCATGTAGAAGGTGAAGCTTGTCGAGGAGACGGTGGGGGTGGCGCCTGGACACATGGGGGGGAGCACAGGCATACGGGAATGAACAGTTGTGGGGGAGAGCACAGGCAAGGGTGGGTGGCGTTATGCCCAACCACGGCAGCATGTAGAAGGTGAAGCTGGTGGAGGAGACGATGGTGGTGGCACCTGGCAGGGAAGAGGAAACAAGGGGATTGGGAAGAGAGCGAAATACAAGCACACAGCATAGGCAGAGGGCGTGAAGCCGAGGATTGGCAGCATGTAGAAGGTGAGGCTCGGGGAGGAGATAGTGGGGTTGGCGCCTGGACACAGTGGGGGGGCATGGACATACAGGGATGAGAATTTAAGGGGCGTTACGCCATGCCCTCAAAAGCAAGATTTTTAGGCGAGGACCTAGCATAATACGATGCAAAACGTGCATCGTACCTAGGAAGCATGCATGCACTCGCTACACCTTGTATGCAGGCACCACATGCCACACCCTGAATCCAAGAACCACTAACCTAAATCAACCACTTGCCAAACCCTCATCCAAGCACCACTAGCATGTAAGCACCACCACTCCGTGATACCTTGGACGCAGCCAGCGTCGGTCATGCCATAGCCGGGAGCACACAGGCAGTACCAAGCCGAGGAGAAGGCCTTGGTGCACGTGGCTCCCACAGGGCACTTGCCACAGTTGGTGGGGCCTGTAGAGTGCGGAGAACAGGGGAGCAGAGAGGGAGAGAAGAGGGGAGCAGAGGGTGGGACACTATTCCAATCACGAAACCACAGCAGCACACAGTACATGCAAGGCTTAGCACAGAGCAGCACACAGCAGCACACAGCAGCACACCGCCGCACACAGCAGCACACACCGGCACTCAGCAGCACACAGCAGCAGACGGCAGCACCTACCAACGCAACCACAGGAGCACTACCAGCGCTGGTACGTGTCCCCCCCTCTCTCTCTGTCCCACAGCAGGAGCACATACCAGCGCACTTGCCATCCGGCTGCATGAACCAGCCTGGGTCGCACACACAGGACGGCATTCCTGCAGTGTCCACCTTGCACGTGCTGTTGGCGCCACACACCATGGACACGCATATGTCTGGGAGGAGAGGGCGGGGGGGGGGGGAGGGCGGGGGGGGGAAGGCGGGGTGGGAGGGGGGAGGGGGGTGGGGTTGTGGGCCCTGGAAAGTGAGATGAGGTTTGAGTTGATTGTCTAAATTCCACGTGCTGTTGGCACCACATGCCATGGGCGCACATTGGTGAGGGAAGCGAGGGGGGGAACGAGAGGTAAAACGAGAGGGAAAATGAGAGAGAGTGAGAAGGAGCAGCAGAAAGCAGCACATCCCAGCTCATACCTGCACATACCAGCACATACCAGCGCATGCAAGCACATACCACCGCACACCAGCGCATGTCACCAAATACCAGCACAAACCAGCGCATACGAGCACATGCCAGCACATACCAGCACATACCAGCACACACCAGCACATGCCAGTGCATGCCAGCTTATACCAGCGCATACAAGCACATACCAGCACATGCTACATACTACATTACAATACATTTCATTTCATTGTTTCATTACGTAATGAGATGCCAGACATGAGTCAACACGCCAGGCCTGTATCGTGGCGACGGCATGACAATTGGTGCCATAGCAGCCCTCACTTACCCACGCAAGTGGTGCCAACCATCTGGTAGCCCAGCTTGCAAACACAGGATGCCACACCGCTGGCACTCTTGATGCAGTGGGCACCGGCATCACAGCTCTTGATGTCGCACATGTCTGAAGGAGGGATGGAGAGCAGTGGAACGCCATCGCTGATTAATGAGTCGACTCAAATCTCCTTGGGGCAGTCGGCGCCGGCACCACGGCTCTTGAAGAAAGGGCGAAGCAAAATAAGCGCTTACTGATAAGAGAATGGAGAGGGAGTGATTGGGAGCACGCAGCAGCACACAGCAGCACACAGCAGCACACAGCAGCACACAACAGCACGTACCCTTGCATGTCTTGCCGTCAGCTTGCAGCACAAAGCCAGCGTCGCAAACACAAGAGGCCGCTCCAGCAGAGTTCTTGCTGCACATGCCGTTCCCACCACATTTCTGCAGCACGCATGTGTCTGGAGAGGGAGGGAGGAGCAAAAGGGGCTGCGAATGTCAAGGGCCTTCTCACAACAACAGGTGTGACCTCACAAGTTTCTGGGGAGGGGGAGGGTGGCGGAGAGGAAAGGGGGCTCTTAAGGGTCAAGAGGATGCCCTTGGCCTGGCACCACAGTTCTGCAGCACGCATGTAAGCGGGGAGGGAGGAGCAACAGGGACTGCAGATGTCAATTCAAGGGCCTTCTCACAACCACAAGTGTGACCTGGAAAATTCCTCAGAGATGACTTTTGAGTCAACTCAAAAATCTTCTCACAACCACAAGTGTGTCCTCACAGCAGCACACAGTAGCACACAACACTTCATACCAGTGCATTTCTAGCCGTCAGATTGCGGTACAAAGCCAGTGTCACAAACGCAGAATGCCGCTCCATTCGTGTCCTTGCTGCACGTGCCGTTCCCACAGCTCTGCACCACGCACGCGTCTGGGAGGAAGGAGCAGAAGGAACAATAGTTGTTAATGGCATGAGTGAAGTGAATTTGCCATAAGTTAAAACAGCACACCGCAGCAGCACAAGCACACGGCAGCAACACATACAAGGGTGAACACACAGCAGCACAAGCATGCAGCAGCAGCACATACCAGTACATGTTTTGCCATCCGCCTGCAGCTTAAAGCCCATGTCACAAACACAGGACGCCCTTCCAGCAGCGTTCTTGATGCACATGCCGTTCGCACCACACGCCTTGGCCTCACAGGGGTCTGGGTGAGGGGATGGTCCGATCCGATGGGCCAACGGAACAGTGTATGTGTGGCACATGGGAGGTCACCCAGTGAGTGACTCACTCACTCAGTGAGAGTGACTGTGCTATCAGTTTTAGCGGCCAGCAAGGCATGGCATGGCATGGCATCTGCATAGCATAACGCACACTAGGTGCAGGGCCGACACACACAGCAGCACATACAGCGCATCCTAGGCAGACAAGGTGACGCACACAGCGGCACATGCAATGGCAAACGTGCAGCACCACATTAAACGCACAGCGTACATACAAGGCTAGGTACACACATGGCAGCACATACCAGTGGTGCATGTCCTCTTGTCAGGCAGCAGCTCAAAGCCAGGGCCACAAACACAGGACGCCGCTCCAGTAGTGCCGCTCTTGATGCACGTGCTGTGCTCACCACATGCCTTGCGGTCGCAAAGGTCTGGGGCGAGAAGCGAAAGGGTCAGAAGATGTGATTACACAGCACAGCAGTACATGCCATCAGCGTAGGCAAGCACACACTAGATTAAACACACAGCAGCATCATGCACAGGCAGCACACAACAAACACACAGCAGAACGCACCAGTGCATGTCAACTTGTCAGCTTGCAGCTTGAAGCCAATGTCACAAACACAGGACGCCGCTCCAGTGCGGCTGTTCTTGATGCACGTGCTGTGCTCGCCACATCCCTTGACGTCGCAAAGGTCTGGGTGGGGAGAGGCGAAAGAGAGATAGAAGATGTGAAGGGGGCCAATATGCCATCAAGCACAGCAGCACATGCCATCGGCCTATCACACACTACCTAAAGAAGACAATAGCGGATTAGAGGGTAAGCACAGGGCAACACACAGCAGCACAAACCAGCGTAATCACACGGCAACACACTAACAGCACATACCAGTGCATGTCAACTTGTCAGCTTGCAGCTTAAAGCCAATGTTGCAAACACAGGACGCTGCTCCAGTACGGTTGTTCTTGATGCACGTGCTGCGCTCGCCACATCCCTTGGTCGCAAAGGTCTGGGTGGGGAGAGGCGAAAGGGACAGAAGATGTGGTGCGAGGGACTTTGGTATCAAGCACGGCAGCAAAAGCCATTAGCATATTCGCACACCCGCTTCAGCTCACAGCATCGTAAACACACTAAGCACAGAACAAGCATACAGTAGCACGTACCAGTGCACGTTCTCTTGTCTGCTTGCAGCTTAAAGCCAATGTCGCAGACACACGACGCCGCTCCCGTACGGTTGCTCTTGATGCACGTGCTGTTCCCACCACATCCCTTGAGGTCGCACCAGTCTGGGTGGAGAGAAGCGCACAGAAACACATGCCATCAGCATAGGCACACACTAGATTCAGCATGCAGCAGCACATAGTTCGAGGGTGGCAACCTGACGGCAACACAAAGCAGCACCCACCAGTGCATGTCCTCTTGTCAGCCTGCAGCTTAAAGCCAATGTCGCAAACGCAGGACGCCGCTCCCGTGCGGTTGTTCTTGATGCACGTGCTATTTCCACTGCATCCCTTGAGGTCGCAAAGGTCTGGATGGGGAAAAGCGCGCAGCAGCACATGCAATCAGCACACACTTGATTTAAGGGTACTTCCTACAAGCACACAGCAACACACAGCAGCACATGATGGTGTGAGGGTAGCACCACACAGCCACACAAAGCAGCACCCACCAGTGCATGTTCTTTTGTTAGCATGTAGCTTAAAGCCAATTTCATAAACACAGGACGCCGCTCCAGTAGTGCTGTTCGTGATGCACGTGCCATTCCCTCCGCAGGCCTTGAGCTCGCAGGCGGCTGTTTGAGGCGGGGCGGGCCGGGGCGAGTGAGGGGTGGGGAGTGTGAGGGGAGGGGAGTGTGAGGGGAGGGGAGTGTGAGGGGTGGGGAGTGTGAGGTGTTGGAGTTGTTCCGCCAACCACGGCGGACTACTAATGCAAGGGAGGAGGTGTGTCGACGTGCCGTTCCCCCCCCCAGGCATTGAGCTTCGCAGGCGGCTGTTCCAGGCGGGGCGGGTAGGGGCGGGACGAGTGAGGGGTGGGGAGTGTGAGGGGTGGGGGGTGTGAGGGGAGTGTGAGGGGGTGAGGATTTAATACCTCGTTTCTGCGGATGTCTCTTCACCTCCCACACTACCTGACCTCACACGAGTCTGTCGGCGCATCTCGGCCAGGAAATTCAAATTCGCGTGCGAGACAGATCGGAGGAGACGGGGAAAGAGAGGAGGAGACGGGGAGAGAGAGGAGGAGTCCGGGAGAGAGAGGAGGAGACAGCTAAAATCGGCTGTGTCCCTTTAAGGGGTGACTTACCGTCCTGGGCGTTGCTGGCAGCAGCCCCTGGCGCACATGCTGTAGCGATGGGGAGGGGGAGGGGGAGGGGGAGGGGGAGGGGGAGGGATGGAGGACGAAAAAGGGCTAAGGGAACGAAGGACGAGGGCGAAAGGAGGGATGCGTATGGCAGAAGCATTGGAGGGAGGGGGGGGTGCTATGTACACCTGACAGTACACCTGACCACACACCTGACAGAACACCTGACAGCACACCTGACAGGAAACCTGACAATACACCTGACAGCACACCTGATAGTTCACCACCTGACAGTACACCTGACCGCACACCTGATAGCACACCTGACAACCCACCTGACAGCACACCTGATCGCACACCTGATAGTACACCTAACAGCACACCTCACACCTGACAGCACACCTGACAACACACTGACATCACACCTGACAGTAAACCTGACTGCACACCACCGCACACCTGATAGCACACCTGACAACACACCTGAGAGCATGAGAGCAGCCAGTGCAGCGAGCACGAGGCCGGAGCGTCGCGTCACAGCGGCGCTGCTACTAGAACGGGCCATGGCGGCTCAGTCTTGTCCCTTCACCGTGGGTCCAAGTGGTTGTATCAGCAGCAGCAGCAGGTATGGGACTGTCGCTACGAGGAAGCCGTGATGCACGAGGAGTCCTAGGAAACTGAGGAATAGCGGCGATAGTTGGCAGGCAGGGATGATAGTGAGCTTCACTACGGAATGAAGGGGGAAAGGCTTCAGGGAATTGAGGGGTGTGTTGCTTTAAACTGCTGCATGCTGGGGTTTGCGCTTGTGAAAGTGTTCGTTGAAAAAGTTTGGAATAGTACCCAAATTTAGGGGAAACTTATTGGTGGAGTCAAAGGGTTCGCAAGGGGCCGCTTCCTTTGAGCAATAGAACCCGCAAGGGGTCGCTTTCGACACCCCGTCATTCGCCAAAACTACTACACTCGGAATCTGTGTGGAATGCTGACGATTACCCTTCGAACGTGGGGCTGGCTGCAGGACAGCAACAAAACAACCACCCACACGTGGTTGGCTGTTCTGGGCTGCCGAGCTCTGATCTGACTGCATGGTGGGGGGGGGCTGGGGAAGGTGGTGGCTGTGGAGCCGGCAGGTTGTGACCATGATGCTTTCGCAGGTGAGTGTGAGGTGGTTCTGAAAGCATCATTCCACAAACATCAGGAGCTCTGAACACGAGAGATGTACAGTACAGGCATTTGAGCAGGTGAAACTGAATACAGAGGGTATGCTCTATGCTCCAAATCCGCGACTCGCAGATATGGACTACGACGAATAAGAGCGGTTCACTACGGGCAGAATGGATTATCGAGTAGCACGTACGGTTTTAGGTGGGATGGCGTAGGCTGTTTTACTATTTCTGTTCACGATGAGTGCCTTGGCGTATTGGCCCTTGGGCCAGGTTACCAGCGACTTCGCCGCGTGTCATGTGAGGGCTCATGTAGCTTCTTAAAAAACGTTCAGAAAATTTATCGTCTGGTCAGAATTACCGTGGACAATAGAAGTAACACCTCGTTCTCGACCTTTCGCAAACAGCGCAGGCTCAAAACGCGCAAATCATATAATTTGAAAAAACCCTTTTCGTGGTCTCACGAAAAGGGCTTAGCGTAACGAAATTATGACAACTCGCCTGAGTAGTTTCGTTAACCAATCACACACTTTCACGAAGGTGAAAAAAACCATTTAAGAAAAACATTTCGAAATGTGCATTGGTTAATGGTGATTGAGGGACCGTGGGTCCTGTTTTCGTATTTGGGACGGACCTGTTCGTGTCACGCGGAAAGCCTGAATATTTGCGTCATTGGTTATAAAATATGGAAAACGCATCGAATGTTCTTGACACGAGGATTAGAATAGGACCGAAATAATAAGACAGAATGGATGAAAAGGGGGTACGGATTCATGCCCAGGTCAACGCGCATACAAAATTGCCAGGTGGACGGTGGTATCAGCTGGCTGTCACTTTTTTATTCCGTCGTGATTACGTCTGATCGCCCTGGCAAGCGCGTTTTGTCCGAGCAATTCCAAGCACAGTTCACGAGAAATTTCCGAGCTCGCACTCGCGGGTTGGTTGGCGACATTCGCATGCTGGGATCGCACCCAATTCGGGTGGCGCGACTCGATGGTCGGTGGCATTATGCGACTGTCGTGATTGGTCACAATATTTTATTGCGCTTTTTTAGCGAAGTCAACAGTAGATGTATACCGTACAGACGGAGTACATCGTGGCCGATCTTATCGAATTTCGGACCTTAGAGTATTACATGGAGTAAAATGTCGTGGACCTAATGGCATACCCGCTGTACCGTAGTTTACCAGGCCAGGCCAGCCGTTCGGTGTCCCAGGAGATTCCTTTTCAAATTCCTAGCTGGCTATAAACTCAACTGGTCCTGGAAATGTATATTTTGCAGGTTGTAACTCAACGTGTTTCGGAGTGATCAGGGTTAAACCAAGGGAGGCAACTCGAGCAAGAATGTATGTGTGATTGTGGGAAGGGCAGAGGGGGAAGGAAACGAAGGTGGTGGTCTGGCGCTGTTACGGGACTGCCTAGTAGTTGGTACTTACATTGGGAGCTCATCCCAATGCTCTAATTTCTCAGAAGGAACCATAGTTGAATGTTGGATCTAAAGAGTGGTAAAAAACAAGATGCTAGGAAATAACAACCACCTCTGTTAATTATAGGGATAATCCTCCTGAAGTTAACGGATATTCTGTTGTTCCTTTCTGCCAGAACGACAGCTGCTGTGTTCTGTTCCGTTCTGTTCCGTTCCGTTCTCCACCCTGCACAGAGGACGTCAGGGTTTGGGTTGGAACCTGGCGTTCTGCTACACAGGAAGTCATTTTCAAGCCCAGTGCTTTTTCGTGCGGGTAATCCAGAATCGAGCTCAAAACTTTCACGGGCGAAATGGGCCAAGATAGGGTAGTCTGGTTACCTAGTTGGCATTTTTCAGCCTAAAGCGGGTGACCATTGTTGTTTCTTATGCGGGACAACAAACTGAGGCCTCAGAACGTCCCGTCTGCAGGTTTGGAGGTCTCAGTATCAGTTGTGGTAACTGTTTGGAGGCCTCTGTGGCTTGGGCCATTGCCCGTGTATTTGAATCAGTGGGCCTGTAGATGGACACGTCACGTCTAATGAATGAGTGATTAACTGGAATTTAGGTGTACATTACGGAGCTTACCCGCCCGAAAAAAAACTGGGGCTTGG
Organism: Closterium sp. NIES-67; assembly: GCA_027943415.1. Lineage (NCBI taxonomy): Eukaryota > Viridiplantae > Streptophyta > Zygnematophyceae > Desmidiales > Closteriaceae > Closterium > Closterium sp. NIES-67. Next base: position 21,657 of record BQMB01001976.1, read on the forward strand.
AAAGGACTTCATGTGTATTTGTTTAGGTCTGCTGCCGAAAGCGAGCACAGAACACTTCGTTTATATACGTGCACTCGTACAGGACACGTGAGTTTGGGCTAGGAAGAAGGACCACAACACAGAAGGATGTCCACTCGAATCTAACAGGGGAAGGAAGCTGCAAGGACAGGGAGGGTGCTCAGGTGGTTGGTCAATGCTAGGGTTGCTGGCTGCCGCACAATTCCGGTTTAGGATCTGGATAACAGCCTGTGGAAGGGGATGGAATTGCTTGGGACCAGCCAGGAGGGACACTTGTGAGGGGAAACGAAAATCGACGGCTATCTGAGGGGATTGATGTCTATCTATCCCGTGAAAGGTTGTGCCTAGGATCTGGCCAATGATAACTTTGCTCAAAAGGATGGCAGCAATCGATGGGCTGAAAGATCAGTCCTGTAACGTCATTACGCTCAGGCCGCGGCTCAGCCCCGTGTCAAGCAACCAGGGACTGTACAGGTCTGCGGCCTCACCCGCGGAAGCACATCCTGTCTGGGTGTCAGCTTTGTCTGCCGCGCTCGCAAACCGTCCCGACACGCGTCTAGCTGTCAAAAGCAGGATCTCCAAAACTGCACGCGCCAACACCCACGAAAGAGAACGAGCCCAAACGAAAAGGCGCAAATCTTTGCGAGACCAATCGATTACGTCTGCGATTGGTATGGCGACATCGTTAGTGGCACCTCACTATAATTTCTGTCCATCTGACTTTTATTTTCGCACACCGGCAGTTAAATCGACCTGTCCCGAGGTACCCTAGCCAACCACCACGGGGCTGAGCCGCGCCCTCATTCCAGAAACTCCTGAAAGCCTTTCTCATTAGAAGCTCCCGATAAATAACGCTCATTACGTTGGTCTCACGTTCTATGTGTAGCCCTGAAGTGGTAATTTTGACTAGAGATGTGTACGAAGAATCTAATATGGCAAAATTTGTGTACGCATATATCAGAATTAGAATTGAATAATGTGAGAGAGAGAGTACACAAACATATACCTAAATGTTGTACTCTCTAGAAGGTGACCCTATACAGTCTATACAAACATGATAACTACACATGTTTGACACACCCCCTGGACTGCATAGGGGAATGTTCTAGACAAGCAGCTCAGGGTGGCACTACTAGTCCAGCCTCTGAGACAAGGGTCTAAAAGACCAGTCAGAAGGAGTACAGACAAGGCAAGAACGAGTACAGGGCGGCACTACTAGTCCAACCACTGTGAGAGGACACAAGTCCAGTCTGAGTGTATACATATATATATATACGACAGTACAAAGTCAAGGCCCGAGTAAGTGAGAGACTACAGGAACCAGACCAAGCTGTAAACAGTGCCGCTGATGATCTTTAGGCGCAAGCGCCTTCGTAAAGATATCAGCTGTGTTGGCACCGGAGGCCAAGTGTACTACGCGAGCCTGGCGACGCTGCTGTAGCTCGCGCAGGAGGAAGTACCGCAGCTGGATGTGCTTCGCTCTGCCCTCGAGTCGAGGCTCCTGACACAGGAGAATCATGGCCCTGTTGTCAGCGTACAGGACCGGGGCAGAGCTAGGCCGCTCACCTAAGTCAGTGAGCAAGAAGGTCAGCCAGCGGAGCTCCTGTGCCGCCATTGCACCGGCGTAGATCTCAGCCTCACAACTGGACTGGGCAACAGACGAGGAGCGGGTAGCTCTCCACGAGACAGCACCTGAGCCAAGGCTAAAGCAGTAGCCCTGGGAAGACCTGAGCGTCTCGGCGTCGTCTGCCCAAGAAGCGTCTGTGTGTCCAGTAAGGACCACTGGCCTGCGTCCGCCTAGCACTAACCCCATGCCCGATGTACTTGCAAGATAACGCAAAACCCTCTTAGCGGCAGACCAGTGCTGAGGTCGGTGTCTGCCTGTGGCCACAAAACGAGCCAGGATGCTGAGAGGGTATGCGAGATCTGGGCGAGTGCAAGTCATCAGGTACATGAGGCAACCCACTAGCTCAGCGTAAGGACCACTGGGATCTACCGACTCCTCAGAAACTGGAGCGGAGAGTCTGTGGTCCAGAGGAAGAGGGGTGGGCTGTGCGGAGGAGAACTGAAGGCCGAACCTCTGAAGGACCTGGCGCACCAAGTGTGACTGAGTCAGGGTGATGGTGCGCGCGGCTCTGTCCCTGGAGATCTGCAAGCCAAGGTAACGGCGCAGCTCTCCAAGGTCAGTGCAGGTGTGTCTCTTCAGCAGCTCTGCCTTCACGGAGGCCAGTGCGTCCCTGTCACCTGTGGCAAAGACCAGGTCGTCTACGTAGACGAGGATGTAGAACGGAGTCGAGCCAGCACGAACGAAGAGCGAGGGGTCTGCAGAGGACGGAAAGAACTGCAGGTCAGCAAGAGTAGCACGCAGCGTGTCGTGCCACTCACGAGGCGCCTGGCGCAGGCCGTAGACTGGGCGCCGCAGAAGCCACTGGGTCCCAGGGGGGAAGGTGCCAGTAAAGCCCTGAGGACGACGCAGGTAGACCTGCTCGTGAAGGCTGCCCTGAAGAAAGGCAGTGGAGAAGTCGAGGGAGTGAAGCTCGTAGTCACGCTGAGCCGCTACGTGTAGCAGAACCCGAAGAGTAGTTGTGAGAGTACGACACCGTTACACCAATTTCCCCTTTCCATATTTCCTTTCTCTTTCATTCCTCTTTTTATCCTGATTCATTTGGTCTTTATCTCATCTCACTTGGTTTCCTATTCCTCATTTTCCATTATCCTTTGGTTTATCCTGTTATTATAATTATATCACCGACCAGGCTCGGGATGTACTGGCGCGCTATATCTAGCGTAATCCTGCCGTAATCCCTTAAAGCCAATAGCCTCGCATGGCTATACGCATGGTGATTCTATTTCTAGAAGGGTCTATTCCCTTTGGATAGGATAAACCTGGTTACCTGATGTACTCTGGAAGTATAAAAGCACCTTGTACTGATTGATAGTACAACATTGAGCAAACCTTTCCTCGGGACATTCGATCCTGTGACACTTGGTAATCAGAGCCAAGGTTTCAGCTCAACGCTTAACCGCTGGGCCCCCAGGAGCACGCGGAGGATGGAGTCGAAACTTCGTTTCCTGTAAGTACAATGCACTTTCATTTAAGTTTCGACTCACCTCTCGCAGTTGCACCTGGGGTCCCCTTCGAAGGCGAGATGCCTCGCCAACCGTTCGATGGACTGCATCGACGGTGCCGATTTTTCGCGGGGGCAAACGGCCTCGACCTGGCGAGCGCGTCAGTTCCGGCGGAACACTCCCTGCGACATTCGGAGAAGTTCGCAGTTCGCGACAACGATTGGAGTTGCGCGGAACTCTGCGGAGGTTCGACCGACGACAGTAGTCATCTTCGGGGTAGGAGCGAAAGTCTGAAAGAAGTCCACCCCCTCGCGCTGACTGAAGCCTCTAGCCACGTAACGCGCCTTGAACACAGGCGGCTCTCCAAGAGGGCGCTTCACCTTGAAGAGCCAACGGCCATCGACCACGTTCACCCCAGGTGGGGGAACTGCGTCGACGAAGGTGCCGGTGGATCTCCAAGATGCCATCTCCTGCTCCATGGCAGCTATCCACTGAGAGGCCCAAGGTCCCGAAACCGCCTCAGCGTAAGTACGAGGGGTCGGGATGTCAAAAGCGTCTGGGTCACCCTCAGGGACTAGCAGCATGGAACAGAGATGGGGAGCAGCCTCGGACAGGAAAGCAAGCTCAAACTGGCGGTCCTCCAGGACGTCACTGCCGAGGGCAGGAGCACCCCCGACAGACGGAGGACAGGGAGGGTCAGAGACCAGAGCGGAGGCGTAGTCAAGGCGGCGGGTAGAGGCAAAGTCAGCGACCGCAGCGACAAGGGCGTCAAGACTCGACACTGGAACAGACGGGTCGGTAACGAGAGAGGCAAGGACCCGAGGAACAAGAGGACGAGCGGCACGAAAGTAGTCAGACAGAGGAGGAGACGCAACGACAAGAGAGGACGGAGGAGGAGACGGGAGGAGGGGAGGACGAGACGCGTGGGAGCGGAGCAACATAGGGTGAGTGCGCGGGACGGGGGAGACAGGACGAGCACGGGAGGGGCGGCGAGACCAGACGTGAGAGGGCGGCGTCGGGTCAGGAGACAGAGGAGGGGACACGGGTGGGGAAGGAGGGGGAAAACGAGCCGGGGACGAGTCCGGCGGAGGGAACACGGGGCCGTAGACGGGAAGAGGGGGAGACGGCCGGAGAGGAACAGGCGCAGGGTCAGGGGACGGAAGGCCGAGCAGACGGAGGGCGGACACCGGCGGGGACTGCTGCTGCGGCGACACAACACCAACGCCAGGGCCACAAGCTGCGCGACGGCTACCTCCCGAACCCTCCACACCGGCACCCCCAGAAGGGACACCCCCAGAGCCCGAAACACCGCCAGCACCGGTACAACCCCCAGGCCCGCCGGGACAAGCCACGACAGGAGCCCCGGGACTAGTACCCACCTCAACGCCAGCACCCCCAGAGTCCACAAACAGCGGCAGCGACGACGGCGGCGGCGGCGGCGGCGGCTGAGACGACGGCTGCAGCAGCTGCGGCGACGGCGGCTGCGGAGGCGGTGGAGGAGGAGACACCAGGGGAGGGACAGACGGCGAGGACTGCGCCAAAGGACTACCAGAGTCAGAAGACTCGTCGACCGGAACGACCGACGGGAGGGGGGTGACGTGAGACACACCAGAGGGGGCCGGACGGGGGGGCGGGGGGGGGGGAGGGGCAGGGGCCACCAGGGAGGGAGGAACCAGGAACAGGGGGGGAGTAACCGGGGGACCACGGTGGGGAAAGCGGCGGTAGAAGGAGACGGACTCGTCAAAGGTGACGTCGCGAGAGTGAAAGAAACGGTGAGACGGCGGGTGGTAGAAGTGCCAGTCGGACGCGTCAAGGGGGAAACCGAGGAAGACGCAGGGGAGGGTGCGGGCAGTGAGCTTGTCCGTGCCAGAGGCACGAACGTGAGCAAGGCAGCCCCAGACGTGGAACGCAGACGCGTCACCAGGGGACCCGGTCCACAGAAGGGTCGGCGAAACCTGCGGCCGCTGGTGTCACAGGATCGAATGTGTCGAGGAAAGGTTGCACTATCGATCAGTACAAGGCGCTTTTATACTTCCAGAGTACATCAGGTAACCAGGTTTATCTTATCCTAAGGGAATAGACCCTTCTAGAAGATAGAATCACCCTGCGTATAGCCACGTGAGGCTATTGGCTTTAAGGGATTACGGCAGGATTACGCTGGATAACGTCTCTAGTACATTCCATGCCTGGTCGGTGATATAATTATAATAAAGGAAGAGACCAAAGGATAATGGAAAATGGAAAATAGGAAACCAAATGAGATGCGGTAAAACGAGAAATGAAAAGGGAAGGAAATAAGAAAAGGCCAAGTGGTGTAACGGGGTCGTACTCTCACACTTCCCCCCCTCAAAGCTGGGTGGTAGAAGTAACACCCTGCTTGACAAGGTAGTCATGCAGAGGACGACGGGCGTTACCCATGTCGGACTCAGGTACCCAGCTGTCCTCAGATGGATCATAACCCTTCCAACGGATGAGAAGCTCCACGGTGCCATTCCGACGACGACGATGTGCAAGCACGGACTCGACCTCGTACTCGGGTTCGTTCTGGACGAGGACGGGCGGCGGCGGCGGCGGCTGGCGTCCGACGAAAATTGTGTTCGGGTCCCGATAGGGTTTCAGAAGTTGGACGTGGAAGGCGTTGTGAATCTTCCAGGTAGCTGGCAGGCGTAAGCGGAAGGTAACAGGAGTGACCTGTGCTTCAACGAGGAAAGGCCCGCAGAAGCGAGGTCGAAGTTTAGATGGGAGATGGCTGATGTCCAGGTTGCGGGTGTCGAGGAGCACCTGGTCTCCCACGGAAATGGTGTGGTCGTTGCGATGGCGATCGGCCTGGCGCTTCTGTTGCTGTTGAATGTCAAGGAGGCGCTTATGGGTCCGATCCCAAAGTTGATGCATGGTTGTGATGAAGTCGTGTGCAGGTTGGACTGTTGCTGATGTTGCCGGTTTCTGTGGTGTGAGTGGGTGGCGTCCGTAGCAGAGGAAGAACGGCGTCTGTCCAGTAGCGGCATGTGTAGCATTGTTGTAAGCAAACTCGAGTACGGGCAGGTGCAAGTCCCACTTGGAGATGTCGTCCTTGCAGGCTGCTCGGAGGAGTTGCTCAACAATTTGGTTGAGGCGCTCGGTCTGTCCGTCTGTCTGCGGATGGTATGCGGATGACATGGCGAGTTTGGTCCCGAGAAGAGACATAAGTTCCTTCCAGAACCTGCTGGTGAACTTGGGGTCTCGGTCGGAAATGAGTGTGGTTGGGATGCCATGCTGGGAGATGATGTGACGAACGAAGAGCTGTGCTGTCTCCTCGGTGCGTGCCGTCGTGTGTGTCGGGATGAAGTGTCCCATTTTGGAGAACTTGTCAATGACGACAAGGATGGCGTCATGACCGCTGGAGGTAGGTGGTAACCCGGTGATGAAATCTAGGCTAACCACTTGCCATGGTTGTTCTGGGACAGGAAGAGGCTGCAGTAGTCCCGCCTTTTTCTGCTTGCTGCTCTTCATCCGCTGACATGTATCACACGAGGTGACGAATTTCTGGACGTCGTCTGCCATATGGGGCCAGTAGTAGTGTTTGGCGATACCGGTCAGCGTCTTGTTGCTACCGAAGTGTCCGGCGTACAGGACGTCGTGGTATTCTTCGAGTAGTAACTGGCGCAAAGGAGGGTAATTGGGTACCCAGATTTTTGTTGATCCTTTCCGGTACGCGATGTCACTGTCCCACTGTAGCAGATGTCGCTTTTCTGCCAAGGAAATTTCGGGGTCGATGGCGTACCCGTGGGTGAAGAGTCCCTTGAGTAGTGGATTCATCCCTTCGACCTGAATCGCGGCAACGTGTGCAGGCCGGCTGAGAGCGTCTGCTTTGTTCTTGTGGCCGGGCTTGTACACGATGTCGTAGTGGAAGTGTGTCTCGAGGAAGTCGATCCACCGGACCTGCCGCCTGGAAAGGTTGGGTTGTGTCTTCAAATATTTCAGGCTGCAGTGGTCGGTGTAGACGGTTGTTCTTCGTCCTTCGAGATAGCATCTCCACGCTTTGAAGGCGATGATGATAGCAAGAGCCTCGTTGTCGTGTATCGGGTAGTTGAGTTCTGCCCCGTGCAGTTTCTTGCTGAGGTAGGCAATTGGTTGCAGTCCATTCCCCTGGTCTTGCATTAAGACTGCTCCCACTGCCTGGTCGCTGGCGTCAGCTTCGATTACGTAGTCGCGTTCGGGATCTGGCAAGATGAGCACCGGTGCGGACGTTAGTGCTTGTTTCAGCTGCTCCACGGCTTCCTGGTGCTTCGTCTCCCATTTGTAGGGCGTGTTCTTCTTCAGCAGATTCGTGAGTGGTGCCGCGAGTTTCGCATACTGTGGCACGAACCTGTTGTAGTAATTAGCGAAGCCTAGGAACTGCTGCAACTCCTTCACGTTCTCGGGTGTCTTCCACGTACGTACGGCTTCGACTTTCTTGGGGTCGACGTGAACTCCTTGAGCGCTCACCAAGTGTCCTAGAAATTGGACTTTCTCCAGGGCGAATTCGCTCTTGGACAGTTTGACGTAGAATCGTTCTCGTCGAAGAATTTCGAAGACGCGTCGCAGGTGTTCGACGTGCTGCTTCATGTCGCGCGAGTAGATGAGTATGTCGTCCACGTACACCACCACGCATTCGTCCAGAAGTGGTCGTAGAATGTGGTTCATTTCGGCTTGGAACGTTGCCGGCGCATTGGTGAGTCCGAACGGCATGACCAAATACTCGTACGATCCGTACCGAGTTCGAAAAGCAGTTTTGTGGATAGAGTTGTCCGCCATCCGTATCTGCCAGTATCCGGACCGCAGATCCAGTTTGGAAAATACCGTAGCTCCCCGAAGCTGGTCAAGCAGGTCATCGATTCGCGGTATCGGGTATTTATTCTTGATGGTCTGCTTGTTAAGAGCTCGGTAGTCGATGCACATGCGCAGGCTTCCGTCCGGTTTCGGTGTGAAGAGTACTGGGGCACCGTATGGCGAAGTAGATGGTCGGATGAGTCCTTTGGCTAGGAGATACTCGATCTGCTTCTTCATGTCGGTCAGCTCCGTAGGGCTGAGCCGGTATGGTGCTCGGAAGGTCGGCTTCGAACCCGGTTCCTCCACGATCTCGTGTTGATGCGTTCGGTATGGCGGTAGCTCGTTCGGAAGATCGTCAGGAAGAATGTCTTGGAACTCCTTCAGTAATTCCTTGATTTTTTCTGGAGTTTCCGAGGCTTTCTCTCCGTCATTCTCCACCTCTGTTGCTATCGCCAGGAACCCGGTGTCGGTCCGCTTCACATCCTTCTCGAATCGTGCGAGTGTCTCCACTGGGATATCTCCTGTATCGTCCCAGTTGGGTAGCTGTACTCTCCGTCCATTGTTGTAGATGCTTGCGGTGCGGTTCACCCAGTTGATCTCGGGGTTGATTTTTTTCAGGAAGTCTCGCCCGAAGATCAAGTCAAGCCCTTTGATGTTGGTGATGGGGAGTGCAGGTCTCCAGCGCAGTGGTCCGATTTGTAGATGTAGCACTGCTTCGCCGTGTACTGGTAACTTGCTGCCGTCCACCATCGTTGCAGAGAATCCTGAAGGCTTGTACTCTTCCCGGAGTCGGTCGATCATTGCCTTGTCGCAGACGGTGTGTGACGCTCCGCTGTCCACGAGTGCTTGGAGGCGTCGTCCTTTGCAGATGACCTCGAGCACGAGGGGCAGTCGTTGCTCGGAGTACCCAAAGATAGTTTCATTGATTGGGTCATAGGGTACATCCCAATATTCCGTACACACCTTGGTGTTGCTGTCTACTCCTGAGCTGGCAGCTGGCCGAGGCTGCTTGGAGAACGGCTCTTCTCCAGGGCCCGGAGTTTCTTTGACGACTGTGCGCGTCACTGATGCCGAAGAACTGGATGCATCCGTAGAAGGAGTTCGGGGTTTGTGCAGCTTCTTGTAGACCCCCAGCTTCCTCTTGAGCTGCTTCAGCTCCACCGACGTCTTCCCTGGGGAGCGGGTAGTCGTTGTGGGCTGGTGTCGGGAGAGGACGTTGACTCCGTGGAAAGGTCGGCTTCTTTCCACACTCCTTAATTTGGTCCCCAAGTTGCCCGGTACCGGTATAATCTCCACAGCTGTCTGCTTCTTTTGGAGTCCCTCCCGAATTTTCTCCAAGGCTCTAGCCCCTCGAACATCATAAGTTTTCATTAAAGCATCTTTATAAGATAACTTTAACGAATTCTTATAATTTCTTGGGTCTTCAAGGAGTTTCCCTGTCTCGGCAGAGTCTTTTTTCGCGGAGTCGTATTTTTCCTCGGCGATTTTCCCTGGCGAAGACTGGTCGTGGGGTGGAGATTTTCCCCCATCATTTCCTCCTTCTCGCGTCGAATCAGCTTCGTCGAAGTTGATTTTTCCGGAATCCCGCGGCCGCTTTCGGATCTTTTTATTTTCGCCAGCTAGATCCGCAATCACTGGCGACTCCCGTTTTTTGTCTTCTGATTGGCCGAAAGATTTCCGCCACTGTTGCGTGCCCGATACTCTGCGCGTGTGGCCTTCATTTTGTTGCAGTCGAAGATTCGGTGGCCCGGCACCCCGCAAAAATCACACGTGTAGTTGGTGTTTTTCGGACGTGGCCGCCCCTCGAATCTGTCGACTTCCATCGGGTCGGCGAACGTGGGGTGAGCCGAGCGGTCGCCCTGTCGCGTACTGCCGACGTGCGTCCGTCGTGTTCCGGCGTTGACCATGTCGAAGCGCTCCGCTGCCGAAACGACGTCACTGTAGCTCGCGTAGTTTGACGCTGCGACTTGTCGTTTGACTTCGGTCTTCAGCCCGGCGAGGTACGATTGTACTTTTTCCCCTTCGGTCAGGTCGGGAATGCGGTTATAAAATTCTTCCATCTGCTGCGTGTACTGTGCTACACTCCCGAACTGTCGATGGCGATGAATTTTTTCGCGGGCAAGGAAACCTGAATTTATCGGCTCGAAGCGTTTCAGCAGGTCGGCGCGGAACTGCTGCCACGTGGCTTCACCGTGGATGAAAGTACTGTTGCCGCCAATCCACTCGAGTGCCGGCCCTCGCATCAGTGTCGCCGCGAGTCGTACACGTTGACCGTCCCAGACTGGCGAGCTCCATCCGACGGCTGCGAAGTAGATCTCCATCCCGGCGATCCATCTGCGGGCGTCGGAGTTTCGATCGCTCGGATCGAACGGCTCAGGTGGGCGCGGTTTCGGAGCCTCGAGAAACTGCTGCGACTGCTGCGTCGTCGCCGTTGTCGTCTCGTGCTGCGCTCCGGCGAGTCGAGTTACTCGCTCGAACTGGTTTCGCCACGCTTCGCGATCCGCTCGCATTTCCTCCTGAAGGGTTGCGATGCGCGCGAAGAGCTGCTGGGTAACCTCGGCGTTGTCGAAGGTTGCCATCCTGTTCAAAACACGCACGGAGGGGGTAATTCGAAAATCGCGGAGCTGGTGCTTACCAGAATCGGCGTCGAATTGGTCGCCCCCGGCGGTTTTTCGAGGCAGGATCCCCGCTGCTGCTGCTTAGCTGAGCGCGGCCGAGTGAGAAAAGCTCTGATACCAAGTGTCACAGGATCGAATGTGTCGAGGAAAGGTTGCACTATCGATCAGTACAAGGCGCTTTTATACTTCCAGAGTACATCAGGTAACCAGGTTTATCTTATCCTAAGGGAATAGACCCTTCTAGAAGATAGAATCACCCTGCGTATAGCCACGTGAGGCTATTGGCTTTAAGGGATTACGGCAGGATTACGCTGGATAACGTCTCTAGTACATTCCATGCCTGGTCGGTGATATAATTATAATAAAGGAAGAGACCAAAGGATAATGGAAAATGGAAAATAGGAAACCAAATGAGATGCGGTAAAACGAGAAATGAAAAGGGAAGGAAATAAGAAAAGGCCAAGTGGTGTAACGGGGTCGTACTCTCACAGCTGGGGGTGCGGCCACAGGTTAAGCTGGTGAGCGGCGTAGCGCACGGCGAACGGCCACAGAAAATGGGGTGCACCGGCGTGGATCATGGAGGTGCGAGCCACCTCCATGACCAAACCGATGCGTCGCTCAGCGACCCCATTCTGCTGCGGGGAGTCCGGCAGGGTAAACGTCTGGGTGATGCCCTCCGCACAACAGAAGCGACCAAGGACACCTGAGGCGAACTCGCCACCCCGGTCGGAGTGGAGGCGCAAGGCAGGGAGACCGCGGTGGAGACGAGCAGAGACAAGCCAGGGGATGAGAACGTCAAGCACGTCGGCCTTCCGCTCCAAGGGAAAGACGGTGGTGTAACGTGTGAAGTCGTCGACAAGCACTAGGAAGAAGCGCTCGCGACGCGGCCCATGGACCGGGGCTGGGCCCCAGACGTCCATGTGCAGAGTCTGCAGGGGTGCGGTGGTAGGGGGAAAAGAGGAGGAGTGAGGGGCACGGCGGAGCCGGCCCTCGACAGAAGGCGTGCACGGTGGGGCGGGGGATGAGGGAAACTCAGGGAACGAACCGGGGAGACCAAGGACGAGACCGTGCTGGGACATGTGACGCAGACGCGGGAGTGCAGGGTGACCAAGGCGGTGGTGCCAAAGGAGAGTCGGATGAGTGAGGGACCGACAGGAGCACGCAGCAGCAACCTGGGTGGACGCAGCTACCTGGGGGGAAGACCCAGCCGGGGACGTCGCGGTGTCAAGTGTGAACAGGCCGGACACCGGGTCCCGGGGGAAAGTGGTAAGGGGGGCACCAGTGGCGGCCTCGGTACAGACAGCATACCGCTCGTGACCAGGGAACGTAGTGGTGACGCCAAGGTCCTGAAGGCAGCCGACACCAACTAGGTTCCTGGTGAACGAGGGGATATGCAGACCGGTGAGCGAACCTGAAGGAACCGCCGGACAGGGAAGGGAGGTGGAACTGCGGGCAACGACGGGACCACCGGAGGGGTCAGCAAGAGTAACTGCAGCGGGAACAGGCAGCGGCGTCAGCGTCGTGGAGTCGCGGAAGAAACACCGGGAGGCGCCAGAGTCCAAGGTAAAGGAAAGCGCAGCAGTCGCGCGGGGCGACAGTGAAGCGGTGGAAGCACCGAGGCTAAGCAAAGCAGGAGATCCTACGCCTGACGCAGCAGGGGAGTCTACGCTAGGCACAGCTACACTAGGCAACACGGGGTAATAAGAGGGAAGCACACTAGAGTCATCGGCATACATCACATGCAAGGCTGCTACAATGGCATCCATGTCCAAGTCAAAAATCCGAATGCTACGCCTAAGCAAGCTGTGCCAGTCCGGGAGGTCGGGCGCCGGGCCAAAGCGCTGGCGGAACAGGTCGTCCAGACGACGAAAACAGCGAGGAGTGGAATGACCGATCTTACCGCAAACGAAGCCGCGGCGAGGACCGGTCTGGATCTGGTACTGACAGGGCCCGCCTCCAGAACCACCACCCGGTGCACCACCACGCGCACGACCACCACCAGCTCCAGGCCACCCAGGCGGGAGAGCACTCGCCGGCCTCGTCTGCGGCGGCTGCTGCGGCTGCTGCGGAGGCTGCTGGTGCTGCGGCTGCTGCAACGGTGGAGGCAGCGGGGCAGCTGGACCGGGCAGGGTCCCCACGTCCGCACCGGCACCGGACGACCCGCCTCCACCACTACCCCCACCCGCACCCCCGCCACCTCCGCCGCTCCCAACCTTGGGGCGGCGGCCCTTCCCCGAGCGGGACTGCACTGCAGCAGCAGTCTCAGCCATAGCGACAGAGCCGTCGGAGAAGGTACACTGAGCGGGGGCACAACCCTGAAAGATAGGGACCGGTACTGTACCGCTCGCCTGGGCTATGGAGCGGTGACGAGTCTCTATGGCAGTCAGGGTGTCAACAAAGTCGGTGAGGGTGAGAGCAGCAGGGTGGATGCGGGGCCCAGGGAGGAGCGCGGCAGGGCCCAGGAGGGGCGCAACAGGCCCAGGAGGGGCGCTACGGGCCCAGGAGGGGCGCAATGGGGGGCCCAGGAGGGGCGCGGCGAGGCCCAGGAGGGGCGCAATGGGGGGGGGGGGCCAGGAGGGGCGCGACGAGGCCCAGGAAGGGCGCGACGGGCCTAGGGACGGTCGCGACGGGGCCCAGGAGGGTGGATACGGGGCCCAGGGAGGGGCGCAATGGGGGCCCAGGAGGGGCGCTACCGGCCCAGGAGGGGCACTACGGGCCTAGGAGGGGCGCGACGGGGCCTGGGAGGGGCACGACGGGTCCCAGTAGGGGCGCTACGGAGCCCAGGAGGGGCGTGACGGGGCCTGGGTGGAGCGCGGCGGGGCCCAGGAGGGGCGCTAGGGGGCCTGGGAGGAGCGCGACGGGGCCTGGGAGGGGCGCTAGGGGGCCTGGGAGGAGCGCGACGGGGCCTGGGAGGGGCGTTACAGGGCCCAGGAGGGGCGCTACGAAGCCCAGGAGGGGCGCGACGAGGCCCAGGAGGGGCGCTACGGGGCCCAGGAGGGGCGCGACGGGGCGCTACGGGGCCTGGGAGGAGCGCGACGGGGCCCAGGAGGGGCGCTAGGGGGCATGAGCGGAAGCGGGAGGTGGGGGGGGGTCCTACCTACGCGTGATACCATATCATAATTAGAATTGAATAATGTGAGAGAGAGAGTATACAAACATATACCTAAATGTTGTACTCTCTAGAAGGTGACCCTATACAGTCTATACAAACATGATAACTACACATGTTTGACAGCATATGTACAGAGCATCAAAGCAATCACTTCTATAATTGAAATTTGGATCCCAGATCAATATTTCGCTCCGTTTTGCTTTGGTCGAGGCATTTCAATCCAAGTTATATTTCCTGATTCTTTTATATTCTATTAAGGGATTATTTGGTAAATTATCTAGATGTTGTCGGAATCAGTTGATCCAAATCCTTAAATTAAGGAATCAAAACACTCACGGCTCTGTGAATGATTACCGTAGAAGGTTGCGGACTCATCAAGAACCCTTTTCACCCTATATCGCGCACAGACTTTGCCTTCCCACCAACCGCCTGAGATATTTGCCCCCTTGCTGATCCTCGTCGATCCAAAGGCAGGTCACCACACCAGGTCAGCAGAGATAAGTTGGTCAGGCATATTCCCCAGGAGTGCATTTTAGCGGTAGGTATTCTTTGCAATTTCTAACCTAAATCCTAGAATCCTGTTTGGTTCGCGATCCCTCATATTCCGCATGATGGCCAGATGTCGTCTAGCCCCTTCTCGCACTTTTCTCCTCCTCCTATTGGTTCTTCCCTTCGCCGCATTCCGAAGAGCTTCGGCGGTTCGATTCACGCTTGACCGCTTCGATTGCCTGTCGTACTACGTGCATTACGTCGGCGACGACGTGCATGGAAACTTCGTCGTCGTCAGTTCGCAAACGTGGGGCGACTGGGAGTCTCTCGGCGTCGACATCGTTGTAAGCACAGCAAAAATGGCCCCTTCACGCGCTCTCGTTTGAATCACAGCGCGATACTTCACAGTCACTATATAAATCACCCCTATGCCTCACCGATTTGCCTCTTCACCTATCAAGCAGTCAATTAAGGCTGTTCGCTAACGCTCAGGCAATCCGAATGCATCATTTTCTAGGCAATTCAAAAGCACAGCCAGTCTTCCCGTACTTTCTCTGTGCAGCCTCGCAAATGAAAGACCCTGATGGCTATCGCGCGCACTCGACTCAGGGCCAGACGGAGAGAGGGGGCATTCGAACTCGAGTCGATGCGCGTTAAACAGCTCCATCCACTCTCTCCCTCCTCCCCCAACCCCCTCCCTCCCCCCCAACATTCCCCTCCTGCTCCTCCCACCCCCCCTCCCCTCCCCCCTCGTCCCCACCCCAACATTCCACTCACTCGCCTAGCGTCTTGGTTCTGCAGGTTTGGACCCCGACGGCTGCCACGCGCACGCGGGCAGGGCCAGACGGAGGGCGACTATTGAGTGCGCTTCAACCCTCCTTTCCCTATCCGGTGGTCCCACAGGTGGCGGACCCTGACGGGTACCACGTGCACGGGGGGGAGGCCCAGACGAAGGGCGTATTCGCGCTCGAGTCGAGTCCTTGGAGGAGGGCGACTACAAGGTGTGCTTCACCCCCTCTTACCCACCCTTCTCCCCTTACTCACCCTCCCCAACCTCCAATCTCGGCCATGCTGGTCGGAGACCCTGCGGGTATCACGTGCACTCGGCTCGGGCCAGTCGGAGGGCGTGTAATTGAGTGTGCTTCACCCTCTTTTTCCTTCCTACCTACTCGGTATGCAGGTAGAAGACCCCAGCGGTTACCTCGTGTTCTCGGTCAGGGCCAGAGGAGGCGTGTTCGAGTTCAAGGCGATGCGCAAGGGCAACTACAAGGTGTGCTTCACCCCTCTCCCCGCCCACTCCGTTGGTCCCACAGGTAGAAGACCCCGACGGCTACCACGTGCACTCGGCGCAGGGCCAGACGGAGGGCGTGTTCTCGTTTGAGTCGATGAGGGAGGCGACTACAAGGTGTGCTTCACCAACAAGTCGCCCGTCAACGAGGAGATCGTGTTTGACCTGCATGTGGGCACCACTTCACTGAAAAGGAGCTGGCCAAGGAAGGTATGTTGTCCTGTGTGCTATGCTATGCCATGCCATGTGTGCGTGAGTGGGGTTGAGCGGATGAGGGAGGGCGAGTGCAGGAGGAGCTTCACCAGCAAGCCGCTGTGAACGAGGAACCGTGTTCGACCTGCACATGGGCACCACTACAACGACAAGGAGCAGCCAATGACATGCCATGCCATGCATTGAACCTGGACGAGCGGGTATTGGTGCTCTTTTTGAAACTCCCTCCTCCCTCCACACCTCCTCCCCCTCCTTCTCTCCCTCCTCCCTCCCTCCCTCCCCTCCCTCTCTCCCTCCCTCCCTCCCTCCCTCCCTCCCTCCCTCCCTTCCTTTCTCCCTTTCTCCGTGGTTTTTTCTTGTCAACTCGCCATCAGAGCACGTGGAGCAAACGAGGGACAAGGCAAAGAACCTGTACGAGCGGGTGATGCTGCTGTCGCTGCAATCCAGATTCCGACACAATCAGGCAGAGCGGCTAAACGAATGTAAGCAACGGAGGGGGGCTGCACAATATGTAAGGGCAGTCAGAACGGGAGAGGATGAATGCTGGGGCAATTAAAGAAGGCAGATTGGAAGTCACTATTGAGTTGAGAATGCAGACGCATCATAAATGTTAGGCTGAGAGGCTGAATCAATGTAAACAAGTTAGGGGGGCTGGACGGATGTAAGGGTGGTGAGAAAGGGAGAGGATGAACGCTAGAGCATATGAAAAAAGGCAAGTTGGAAGTCTCATCACCATCTTCAGTCTCCACTCCCGCCTCCTTCATTTTTCGCCTCTCCTCTCCCCTGAAAGCCTGCTCTTCTTCCCCAACTCGTGGATCCATATGGTGCTCTCCCCGTGGCTAAGACCGGACCAGTGCTAAGACCACCTCAATGCTCACACTGCTCCTCCTCTTCGTCACCCCTCACTCCCTCATCCCACACACTGCTCCCTCACTCCCTCGCCCCTTTCCCCTCGCTCTCCCTCACCCCCTTCCCCCCTCGCTGACCCAACCCCACTTCTCGCATCCCCAGTGGCTAAGACCACCACGTGGAGGCTTGTCTTCAAGACCGCCGTCCAATCGGGAGCACTCATTCTTTGCAGCTCAATCCAAGTGAGATGCTACAGTGCTATTCAGGTGATGCTACAGCTATTCAGGTACTTGTACGTGCTCTTCAGGTGATTCTACCATGCTACTCAGGTGATAGTACTGTGCTATCCAGTTGATTCTGCAGCGCTATTCAGGTGATGCAACAGTGCAGTGCAGTCCAGGTGAGGGATTCTGCTGATTCTTCACAGCAATGTATATGTCAAACTAATTTGGAAGGGCCTAAGGGATAAAACAATGGTTGCATTGCTGCACTGCCCTCACAATGGTCATCTTCCTCTTTCTCTCCCTGCCCTCAGCATTTTGTGTGCAGCCCAGGCGCTGTATCCTAACCATACTCAATCCCCTCCCTTCTGGGCTTGTGTATCTCGCTCCCTACAAACAAATCCCCTCTCTCGCTCCCTACGAACAAACCCCCCTCTCGCTCCATACAAACAAGTTCCCTCTTGTACCCTAAACCCTTGCAATCCCCCCCTCTCCCCCCCCCAATTCTCCTCCTGGCTTCACCGCCAGGTGGATCTGCTGTACCACCTCTTTAAGTGGAAGCCA
>BQMB01001977.1:0-61756 GCA_027943415.1 Closterium sp. NIES-67
ATGGCTTGGCAAGAGTGCATGGCTTGGCAAGAGTGCATGGCTTGGCAAGAGTGCATGGCTTGGCAAAGGGCGTGGCTTGGCAGCAGTGCAGTGCTAGGGCAGCAGTGCGTAGCTGGCAGCAGTGCCTAGCTTGGCAGCAGTACCAAGCAGTGCATGGCTTGGTAGCAGTGCATGGCTTGGCAGCAGTGCATGGCTTGGCAGCAGTGTGTGGCTTGGCAGCCGTGCGTGGCTGGGCAGCAGTGTGTAGCTGGGCAGCAGAGCGGGGCTTGGCAGCAGTGCCTAGCTAGGCAGCAGTGCCTAGCTAGGCAGCAGTGCCTAGCTTGGCAGCAGTGCCTAGCTTGGCAGCAGTGCGTGGCTTGGCAGCAGTGTGTGGCTTGACAGCAGTTCGTGGCTTGGCAGCAGTGCGTGGCTTGGCAGCAGTGCCTAGCTTGGCAGCAGTGCCTAGCTTGGCAGCAGTGCCTAGCTTGGCAGCAGTGCCTAGCTTGGCAGCAGTGCCTAGCTTGGCAGCAGTGCCTAGCTTGGCAGCAATGCCTAGCTTGGCAGCAGTGCCTAGCTTGGCAGCAGTGCGTGGCTTGGCAGCGGTGTGTGGCTTGGCAGCAGTGCGTGGCTTGGCAGCAGTGCGTGGCTTGGCAGCAGTGCGTGGCTTGGCGCAGTGCGTGGCTTGGCAGCGGTGCGTGGCTTGGCAGTGGTGCGTGGCTTGGCGGCAGTGCGTGGCTTGGCAGCAGTGCGTGGCTTGGCAGCAGTGCGTGGCTTGGCAGCGGTGCGTGGCTTGGCAGCAGTGCGTGGCTTGGTAGCAGTGCGTGGCTTGGCAGCGGAGCGGGGCTTGGCAGCAGTGCGTGGCTTGGTAGCAGTGCGTAGCTTGGCAGCAGAGCGAGGCTTGGCAGCAGTGCCTAGCTAGGCAGCAATGCCTAGCTTGGCAGCAGCGCCTAGCTTGGCAGCAGTGCGTGGCTTGGCAGCGGTGCGTGGCTTGGCAGCAGTGAATGGCCGTGCAGGTGCAGTGCGTGGCTTGGCAGCAGTGCGTGGCTTGGCAGCAGTGCGTGGCTTGGCAGCAGTGCGTGGCTTGGCGGAAGTGCGTGGCTTGGCAGCGGTGCGTGGCTTGGCAGCAGTGCGTGGCTTGGCAGCGTGCGTGGCTTGGCAGCAGTGCGTGGCTTGGCAGCAGTGCGTGGCTTGGCAGCAGTGCGTGGCTTGGCAGCAGTGCGTGGCTTGGCAGCGGTGCGTGGCTTGGCAGCAGTGCGTGGCTTGGCAGCAGTGCGTGGCTTGGCAGCAGTGCGTGGCTTGGCAGTGGTGCGTGGCTTGGCAGCAGTGCGTGGCTTGGCAGCAGTGGGTGGCTTGGCAGCTGTGCGTGGCTTGGTAGCAGTGCGTAGCTTGGCAGCAGAGCGGGGCTTGGCAGCAGTGCCTAGCTAGGCAGCAGTGCCTAGCTTGGCAGCAGTGCCTAGCTAGGCAGCAGTGCCTAGCTAGGCAGCAGTGCATGGCATGGCAGCCGTGCATCTCGCTCAACCCTAAACTCTCCCATCTCATCATGTCCTAAGCTCCCCTCCCCATCTGTGTCCCGTCAACCCCCAACCCCCTCCTATTCCCTCCCCATCCCCCTTCCTCGCTCCATATACCCCCCCCCCATCCCCCCCCCCCCCCCCCCCCCCCCCCCCCCCCCCCCCCCCCCCCCCCCCCCCCCTCTACAAACCGTGATGCTGCAGGCCAAGTGCTACAACCTTGTAACGCGCATGTTCTGGCTCTGTGCTGCTGCAAAAATCCAGTTTTACCCCACGGTTAAAGAGATTCTGCGTTCATTCGGCGAGGACTTTGCGGCACACATCATCGAGTGCCTGAACCTGCTGTGGACAATGAACGACTCGACCACACGAGGCGTCTTCCACGACCAGATCTCCAACACACGTAGCACGATCGGGGGGATCTTGCGCAAGATCGTGTTGACCGCGCTGGGGCTGCATCGGAACCAAAAGTACGCCAGCAGCCTGCCGAGGGAGCTCACCTGCCCAACCGCCTGGTACACCGATGAACAGCTCGTCCGAGACAACACGGATGGTCAGTCCTTACTTTCATGCCATTCTCACCGTTTTTGTCATGCCATGGATCACATGCGCTGCCCCACACGCTAGCCGACCACTCCAACACCCACCCCCCACCCCTCGAAACCCTCATGTCCTACTCCAAATTTCCGCCCACCTCCCCTCTGCTCCCCCCACGCCCTCGAATCCTGTCCCCCATCGTTGCCCTCTGCAGAGGTGTGGGGTCTGATCTGGCACGTCGATAAGCCGCGGATGTGGCCGTTCTCGACCCTGATCTTTGCTGTGGGGTTTCGCAGGGGATTCAAGCGGCGCCACGTCCAAATGAGCTGCTATAAGACCCGCCAGATCGCCTGGGGGCTGTACGCGGTGAGTGCACACTCGCCCTATCCCTAGCAATATCGCACGCCCAACAACCCTTCCATGTCTCCATCCTCCATAAACTCATCCCCCCCCTTCCTCCCCCTTCACCCCCCCATCGTCATCTCCCCCCACAACCCTCGTTTGCCTATCTCTCCTGTCCTTTGTCGCCCCCCGAAATTCACGGCCACAGTTGGAGGCCACCACTGCACAACTACAAAACCGCCGAGGGAAAGCTGAGCCAAGACAGTGAAGACAATCGCCGGGGGTACGAGGCCATGGTGTTGCACTGCCGCAGGTGGGTGGAGCACGCCGTGGACAACCTTGGTGTGCCGTACGACGACGAGGCCGAGGTTTTCGAGTTTGGCAATGGGGTGCGCATTGATGCGTCCGACTACCCCGAGCTCGTGGCACGCACCCTCGCCCGCATGAGGACGGGCGGCGCCCTTGCATGAGTGGCGGAGGCAGGTGGTGAGGCGTGGTGGAGGTGGGGCAGCTGGAGCAGAACGAGGGGGGGGGGAGAAGCCAACAATGGCAGGCATGCGTGGCGGCAGCAGAATAGACTTGGGCAGCAGAAGCGGTGGAGGCCAGGGCAGCAGCGGCGGCAAAGGCCAGGGCAGCAGCGGCGGCAGAGGCATGGGCAGCAGCGGCGGCAAAGGCCAGGGCAGCAGCGGCGGCAGAGGCATGGGCAGCAACGGCGGCAGAGGCATGGGCAGCAGCGGCGGCAGAGGCATGGGCAGCAGCGGCGGCAGAGGCATGGGCAGCAACGGCGGCAGAGGCATGGGCAGCAGCGGCGGCAGAGGCATGGGCAGCAGCGGCGGCAGAGGCATGGGCAGCAGCGGCGGCAGAGGCATGGGCAGCGGCGGCGGCAGAGGCATGGGCAGCAGCGGCGGCAGAGGCATGGGCAGCAGCGGCGGCAGAGGCATGGGCAGCAGCTGCGAGGCATGGGCAGCAGCAGCGGCAGAGGCATGGGCAGCAGCAACGACAGGCATGGGCAGCAGCAGCGGCAGAGGCATGGGCAGCAGCAGCATGAGAGTCATGGGCAGCAGCAGCATGAGAGTCATGGGCAGCAGCAGCATGAGAGTCATGGGCAGCAGCAGCATGAGAGTCATGGGCAGCAGCAGCATGAGAGTCATGGGCAGCAGCAGCATGAGAGTCATGGGGAGCAGCAGCATGAGAGTCATGGGCAGCAGCAGCATGAGAGTCATGGGCAGCAGCAGCATGAGAGTAATGGGCAGCAGTAGCATGAGAGTAATGGGCAGCAGCAGCATGAGAGTAATGGGCAGCAGCAGCATGAGAGTAATGGGCAGCATGATAGTCATGGGCAGCAGTAGCATGGGGGAGCAGAAGGGGCTATGGCAAGGGATAAAGGGAGGATGAATGGAGGCACGGAATGGCCCAGGGATGGAAGCACATGCATGAGGATTGGACAAGTGCTGGAGTGAGGAGCATACTAAGGGATGATGGGTGGAAGCAGATGGTAGTGGCAGATGCATGGGAAAAGGGGCGCAGCAGAGGCATGGGTAGAGGGGAGCCTGAAAAATCATGGGAAGAGGAGCAGGGAAAACAAGGGAGGACGGGAGCAGGAGGGGCAGAAGGATGTAGCAAATGTGAGGGATGGATAATGTGGCATGTGTAGAGACGCCAGGAGGCAGCTAGGGCGGCAGGAGGTGCTAGGGCAGCATGAGGCAGCTAGGGCAGCATGAGGCAGTTGGGGCAGCATGAGACAGCTAGGGCAGCATGAGGCAGCTAGGTCAGCTTGAGACAGCTAGCAAGGGGAGGGAAGGGGGGGAAGCAGCAAGAGGAAGGTCGGGCAGGGGGGAGGGAGCTAGGGCAGCAGAAGCAGCTGGTGGCAGCATAAGCGCTAGGGCAGTAGTCGCAGCTGGGACAGCAGAAGCAGCAGGACAGCAAAAGTGGCTGGGGCAGGAGAAGCAGCTAGATTAGAAGTATATAGGGGCAGGAAAAATCAGCAAGGGCATCTAATATGTGACACCAGGCAATATTAGTGGTGGTAGTAGCAGGATTGGTGAAGGTGGCTGTATAGGTGTTTTAGGTGTGATTATGTAGGATTGTAACCAGGTTTTTTTAGTGCATTTATTAACAATTTAATATTCACATTTCGTGAATTATATCATTGTAGCCAACAGCTAACTACATGATACCGACCTAAACCGGCATTTACTGTTGCACATTGCCACGTCAGCTGCCAAATGTCGGTGGTCTCAATTAGGTGGCAACGAAGAAAGAGTGTTTCTAGTGTTTGAGTTATTTCAATTAAATAATGAACTAATCACACTCGAAACAGTCACGCGCAACACTCTTTGGCGTCACACATTTTTCAGCCCGAAACAGTTACGAACCTTGGCGGAATACGCGTCGCGATTTTTGGCCCGAAGCTCGACACAGCCCCATGCGGGATGCAGTTGCCTCACTATTCCGAAAACAGCCCGAAACTTGGAATGCTTTTCCGCCAAGTTTCGGCCACTTCGGCTGACCTCAGCCCAAATTTCGGCGAGGTTAGGTGGGGATGTTTTGTGATGTCCTCTCGTCGCCATCCATTCCCCCCTCTTCTCGCCGCACGTTCCCCCTCTCCTTGCTGCGCGTCCCCCAGATCTCCTCGTTATCCATAGCCCAATCCCCTCGCGGGAGTGTGTCGTGGCCTGTTTTTTTTTATCTCCAACTATATACCTCCACTAGAGTCGCGGGGCCTAATGGCGGGTCTTACAGCAGTTTCGGTACGCAAACTTCGGCGGGCACTATGTCTTGTACGACGATCTTAACTCGTCCCACTGTGCACGCCGGTATTGCGCCCGAGGTATCATTTTCGAAAGGATAAAAAACCTTTCCCCTGTAGTGATGGGACTTGGTCGTCGATGGGCGGGCAGTTTTCTTTTTTTTTAACCTATGCTGTGGCAGCTATGGCTACCTAAGCTTGTCTGACTATGAGATAATCTCCTCCTCTGAATCGTGAAGCACACCCATGGAGCTCTTGAACGACGGGTTCCAGGGTGGTAGTCGCACTCGACAAATTTTGGTTCAGTTGTGCGACTTTACTCTTGTCGCTGTTCCGCTGGAGTCGTGGACAAGCTTGGTGCGTCGTGGCCCTCTCGCTATGTTCAAACGGTCGCAACACACTATTTTTCACTTCGTTTGGTGTGTAGTGCTCCAGTCTGGGTCATTTATTATGACCCCCCCAAAACTCAGTTTTCAAGAGCGCTAAGGGTGTGGTTTTCTAGCCTGTGGTTTTGAATGAAACATAAGAATGGTATAAGGAATATCGATGGTGTATATCATAGTCCAACAATATACATGCAATGGTCTGCCGAGTTTTCTTTTAACATCGTTTCACCTTCCTCATGATTTTTATCACTAACGTGCAATAACTACTAAGTGTGCAACTTTCAAGTTTTATATTATAAAAGAATGGTTGTCGCTCAATCAGAAACTAAAACAAAACCCTGGGAATGTTTTTTGTGTTTTAATGCCCGCGGCTATAACAGCAGACCCTGATGCCACTTGAATTTTGAGGTGCTGAATATCGGTGAAGTGTAGAAACATCCAAACTATGTTTCCGAACAAGAGCATTCCATTTCGTGCTTGGGAACAAAACGAAAAACAGCCAAAGCCTTTGATTGGTCCAGACCGAAAACGAACAACCATGCTGTGCGTTACGACACAGTGATTTTTGCGCAAAACGCAAATGGCAATGTGCGGATCGCTCGCACCCATGCGACGTGCACTCGACGATTATAGGGGAGGGGAGAGCGTTGAGGGAAAAGGGGCGCAAAGCGACCGAGGAAAACAAGTGCTTTCCAGGTTTGCAATTCCTGATTCAAGCGCCCCCAGCAAATCGACGAGCCGAAACCCGCACGACTAGCGCCATTCTGCTACCATAGCACAAGCACACAGAATCAACTTCGACATGACAGCTTAGAGCAGTAACACGTGCCACAATTACAGTCAGGGGGACCAGCCATGACAACTAGGGGAGACAATAGCGAGGTGCGTGGACAGACCTACGCGGGAGTGTATGCAAGCCACTATACCCGATTAGCTGCCAAAAGCAAGCCTCCAAATGCAGCCGCCCTAAGACACCGGCCCAGGCCCACGCGACTCCCAACCATCAACGTACGAGAGTCGCATACGCGCCATTATTGGGACGGCAGCCTTGGCGAAACGGCACACGTCATGTGTGAGCTAAGGATGCCGTGGCCCAGTTGCAAACGCGCCGTAAGCATCCTCAGCTCATCACGAGCGTGTCAGCTGAGGATGCCATGGCATGCACGTACTGAATCCCCCTCTGAGCCGCGCCGTATACAGTATGCGATGCACGTCGAGAGACAGACAAGAAGGGGCATCACGCTCATGCGCAAACCTCAGTGCACGGACCTCCCAGCATCTGAATCCGCCACCAAAACCAACAATGCCGTCATTGTGACGCGCTCGGTAGGGCCATACGTCGTGCGGCGCTCACACTCCCATCTCCGACTCCCTTGCTGTGTCCCTACAACCCAATGCAGGAGATAAGGATCACTTCCAGCTTCGCGCTATCGACGTCAAGCAGGGGGGAGGGCGGGAGGAGACGGCCACCTTTAATCGTCGTGCGTCAAGCAACACCTGGAAGTCTGGTATGCGGTGTATGTTAAGGCCAAGAAACTGTGTGACAGTAGGTATGATGGTGATCTATAGATGTTGTTGAAGTGTTTGTTCGAAGGAAGAAGCGAGGGAATCAGTGGTGCTCATGTAGAGTTAGTCGTCGACATAACCGACGAGTAGGATGTAGTCAAGATTGTCGGTAAGTAAATACATTCCTTGGTCGTGCGGGAGTCAACGAAACCCGGCAGTTAGTAACTGACTGTGTAGATACTGCTGCCATGGGCGTGGGGCCTGTTTAATGCTGTAGAGAGACTTTCTGAGATGGCAGACGCTGGGAGGGTTAGTTTCGTAAGAATGCGGGTACTCAACCAAAATGAATGCATCGACAGCTGCATATAGAAATGCATTGGCGACGTCGATTTGGCGAAGTCTGAAGATCCGACAGGCTGCGACGCAGAGCAGGATGCGGACACTAGTATGTCTGCCAATGGGAGCAAAGGTTAGCTCGTAGTCGAGTCCAAAAGTCTGCTCGAAGCTGCGGACAACCCATCACGCCTTGAATTTTTCAAAGGAACCATTAGCGTTCGTCTTCACACGAAAAACCCATTCGCCGGTAAGTACCTTACTCCCCTTTGTTTCATTCAGTGGGATTAGATCACAGGTACCTCGCTGTTGCAGAGCTGCTAACTCCTGGTCCATGGCTTCTCGCCATTTTTTCCTGTGTGAACTTGTCAAAGCTTGGCGAACTATTTTTGGCTCCAAAATCTTACTGATGTTTGACTGTACTGCGACTGCGAGTCCCAATACCTGTAACCCAGTTTCTGTAAAACGAGGACGATTTGAGTTGACACCAGAGAAGTTGTGTTTTGACCCCTAGTCCCCCCCAATTTCTTCAGGTGTCACACAGATTGCTGGTTCGGAAAGAATGGGCATGGGCTGCTGCTGGCGATCACGTTCGTGATCAAGAATAAAATCCCTGACATCTTAAGAGTCTGCTTCGCTGTGGGGAATAAACTCGGCAGTTCCAGCTGACGTGGTTGGCACGGGGATGTCTGTGGCTGCTTCGGAGGACTCGGCAAATGATTCATCCTGTACATCTGCCTCAGCTTTGTCGGTAGCGAAAGCACGCGAGCCTTCAAACAGCCTGGAAGGATTGGCAGCTGCTGCCTGGTGAGCACGAAAAACAAGTAAGGTGAGTCTTTCATAGAAAAGGCAATCACAAGCTGGTATGATTTGACTCGTGCGAAGATCCGTAATTTTCCATGCGTAAAACGGCTTCTCGATGCCAAGATGAATCCCCCATTCAGCCCTTTCCGTTAATTTTCTGAGTGCTGCAGTTGGAGGTCGGTATTGGACCATACACCCAAAAAATCTTTTTTTTTTTGTGTTGCCGACTGTCTTTGTCCACTGCAAGTGGGTCGAAGAAAATTGTGGAAGAGATGTTGTGGACAACAAGTTGTGCAGAAGAACTGCATGATCCAAAGCGTATGTCCAGAAATGCGGTGGAAGTGTTGCCTGAGTCAGCAAGACTCTCATCTTTTCCTGTAACGTTCTGTTCATCCGCTCCGCTACCCCCATCTATTGGTGTTGATGTGGCAGAGACCTTCGGCGTTTGATGCCTAGGGTTTGAAGATACTCAGTGAAGGTTGTGTTCATATACTCTCCTGCGCCGTCACTCTTGAATTCTTGAAGCTTTTCCTTCGAATCTCTCTCAGCCACCGCGAGCCATGCGACAAAGATAGAGTGAGCCATATGGCGAGCTGGAATATTGGCAGTCCAAACGTAGCGAGTAGAAGCTTCGATAAAGGAGATCATATAGAGCTCCCTCTTAGGTCCAGCTAGGTAAGTTGAGTATGTCGCTGTAGACTTTTTGCATAAGGGTGTAGCGAGTTGATCTGGGAAAATGACTTGGAAAAGGTTCGTGAGGAAGATTAGCAGTGGTGCACGTCGTGCAGACTATCGATCGGGAAGATGACTTCATCTCTGTTCCAGTTTAAACTGTTTAAACTGTTCGTCAAGAAATGATGCTCGTATGGAATGATTAAGTATGACTTGAGACGGATGACCTAACTATTGATGCCATATATCCTCTGTTGCTTTGTGTCCTGTCGATCGCTGATAAAAACCGGCGTTAGTATAAAATGAAGAAATGATGAAAGGAGAAAGCGCTGGAGATTCGTCGAGCTGTCCAGGAACAAAGTGAGTAAGAGGTAACTTAGTAGTTTTAACCTCCAATCGAATGAACTCTCCTTCTTCAATTTCTGTTTCTACTGTCTCTGCTGCAAGTTGACCAATGAGAACCCTGGTTTCTGCTTCTGTGCTACTCTGCTGCTCAGCTGCCTCTGCTTCACTGGTATTGCTGCTGGGCCCCCAAGGTTCTTCAGGTTTGTTTTTGAGTCATGCTAGAGTATCATAGTAGTTCCACCACGCTGATGTATCTTCTTCAGCTGTGTTTGTTGGCCAGGAATCAAGAGCTGTTATAACTGCAGCGGCTGTACGAGGTCTCGTTGGAACTGCAGTTGCACAAAAGTCTACTTCAACTGTCTAATGATCAGTTTCTTCAGGATGTTGCCAAGGTCCAAGAGATAACACTCTTTCGGAATCTCCCGAAGTTCCTTGTGCTTCAAATTGAAGAACGGAGACGTCATATTGATTGGCAGCTCTCCCGATGTAAGTATTGGTATCGTTGTGATAAAGTTCCTAGTCCATAGTTTCACAATTGCCGTGTGTCCTGATTTTACATCGTAGGAGTTGAGTCGTTGAAAGAAGATTGGAACCAAGTTCAGCGATGATGAGGACATTCGTAACGTGTAAAGAAAAACCAGTGTCAATAGAATCCAGCATGACGTTGCCGATGGATCGTGCCATACTTGTTTGTCCATTTGCAGCTGTGACAGATACGGGACGTCGAAGAGGATGTTGATGGGTGATGAAAAGCGTCTGGGCAGAGCACATGTGTTGACCACAACAACTGTCGAGATACCAAGTGTTGGGTCCTGCAATAATCCGAGCGAGATTAGCATAAACCTGAGGTAAGTCCATGTTCTCAGGTTGTTCAATGGAACGCTTTTCCTCCTCATCGTCGAAATCTGAATCAGTTGCATGAACTGTAGTAACATAACTGAAAACTTTGTTTTCCGGATATGGCAGAAGTTTTTGTTGGTGGATTCTGCTTCACGGGTTGCTTGGACTGCTGCGACGGCTCCTGCACTGCTCTTTTCTTATCAGCTTGAAGCTTGTTGCAATATTTGATGTTGTGTCCATCCTTTTTGCAGCAGTGACAAAAAATCTTGTTGATGTGTTTTGCAGGCATTGAATAGAAACTGACATTAACTGCTCCCTTTTTGTTACGCGTTGTTTGCAGATCAAGGTCTTGCTACTCTGCTTGAAGAATCGAACAAATTTCAGCTTGAAAAGGATTTGGTTGAATGTGAAGAAGAGATCGACAGTGTCGCCATTCTGCTCCAAGGCCGGCAAGAAGAACTGTTACAAACATGTACTTTCGGAAGTGTCCGCCGCATTTTTCCAGTTGGTCGCGAAGTGTG
Organism: Closterium sp. NIES-67; assembly: GCA_027943415.1. Classification (NCBI taxonomy): domain Eukaryota; kingdom Viridiplantae; phylum Streptophyta; class Zygnematophyceae; order Desmidiales; family Closteriaceae; genus Closterium; species Closterium sp. NIES-67. The sequence goes on from BQMB01001977.1 coordinate 10,526, forward strand.
CGAGCCCTGTTGATATAATCTGAAACATTCTTGTTGTCTTGCATGTGTACAGTTGTCAGTTGTGAGAGAATCTTACTCACGGAAATGGTGTCCTGTGCCATATATAGTCCTTTCAAATGCTTCCCTGCAGATTCGGCTGGAGTCAAGCTGGTGTGAAGGGAGCGTATCCCAAGTTGATCTTTCAGTGACAGGTTTCGTATAAGAACTGTATAAGCGCTGAGTGAAGCATGAAGAAAACTTTGCTGCTCCATCTGCGTTCTCGTAACAGGATACGAATAATTGCCGCTGAAGAACGGCCACAATACAATGGATTTTGCGAGGAGCTCGAACTCGAAACTCTAGGAGTAGAAGTCAGCGCCATGAAAAGTTATTGTCGTCTTGATTTGTGTGTTGCTCAAAAGATTTGGAGCCTGAAAAACAGCTCCAGTAAAGTCAATGTGTTGCTGCGGAAACTGCTGTTGTTGTGGCTGTTGCTGTTGCGTATGAAATTGTTGTTGCGTTTGTTGTTGCTGTTGCGTTTGTTGTTGCTGTTGCGTTTGAAACTGTTGTTGCACTTATTGTTACTGTTGCAAAAATTGGAACAGTTGCTGTTGTGGAGGTGTAAACGCAAAAGAAGAACTGGAGTTGGGAGCGACTACAGCTCTTGCATAACTGGAACCATCAAGACTCATGCCACTAAATGCTGTTGTTACTGATGTTGCTGCTTGTTGCGATGGTGCTTGTGTTAGAATGTCCTACTATATTCGCTAGTCTACATAGATTTGTTAGTCTTGAGTAGAGTAAAGCACTCCACTTCTATTAGGGTATAATAACCCTAAGTGGAGGTTGGGTTCCCAACCTGGTTGGGTTCCCAATTTAGTTTGGTCCACAACTATTTGGGACCCCCAATAATTCCCACCAGAATTATTGGACTACCAATAATCCCAACCAGAATTATTGTTGGGGGCCAATAATCTTGGCCAACTCCCAACCAACCCTCCCTTCCTCCCTTTCCTCACATTCCTATGTAAACCCTTGTGCTTTCTCTCTAATAAACTTTTCTAAATTCACCTTTTCTCACATGGTTTCAAAGCTTATGGCTCATGACTCTCCCCTACTCGATCCTTAGCCTATGAACTCTCCCCGCACCCTTAAGCGCCCTACAGCCACGCCCTTACGCGCCATCCCTCCGCGCTCTTGAGCGCCCTCCCTCCGAGCCCTAAAGTGCCCTCCTTCCGCGCCCTTAAGCGCCCTCCTTTCACCGCATTTCGTCGCGGCACTGTGCCGCATTTCGTCGCGGCACTCTCCTGCATTTCGTCGCGGCATTTTGCCGCATTATGTCGCGGCATTCCGCCGCATTTCGTCACGGCATTCCGCTGTATTTCGTCACCGCATTTTGTTGCGGCCTTCGCCGCCGCATTTCGTCGCGGCATTCCGCCGCATTTCGTCGCGGCATTTCGTCGCATTTCGTCGCGGCAATTTGCCGCATTTCGCCGGCCGCTTTTCATTTTGCCTCCTCCCCCTCCCATAGTCCCGTCGCCCCCGCCTAACATGCCGGGGCTCGGCTGGGCTGTTCTCCGTGCGTCCCCACGGCGCCCTTCCGCGGTTCGCGCGGCTCCCTCTCCCCTCCCCTCAACGGCTCCCAGCCCGCCTTCCGCCCATCCTCTCCTTCTCCCATCCCCTCAGCAAATCCTAGCCCCCCTCTCGCCCGTCCTCCCCTCCTCCCTCCCCTCCGTGGCTCTTCAGACCGCCTCCCGCCCGTCCTCCCCCTCTCCCCTCCCCTCAACGTCTCCCAGCCCGCCTTCCGCCCGTCCTCTCCCTCTCCCCTCCCCTCAACGGCTCCCAGCCCGCCTTCTGCTTGTCCGCTCCCTCTCCCCTCCCCTCAACGGCTCCTAGCCCGCCTTCTGCCCGTCCTCCCCCTCTCCCCTCCCTTTCCCTCAGCTGCTCCTTAACCCGCTTTCTGCTCGTCCTCCTCCCCTCCCCTCCCTTCAGTGGCTCCTTAACCCCCCCTTTCCACTCCTTCCGCCCCCCCTTCACCTCCCTTCCTCTTCCTTGGGGACCTCCCGCCACCCCTCTCAAGTCATTTCCTCATCCTCCGGGCCCTCCTCCCACCCCTCACACCTCCCTCCCCCCTGCAGCAGTTCCTCCTCCGGCGGCAGCAGCACGCGATGCTTGTAGAAGCTGCACCTCTTCCTCTGGCGGCAGCCGTACGCACTGCCCGCAGCAGCAGCAGCACCTCCTCCTCTGGTGGCAGACGCACGCGCCGTCCGCAGCAGCAGCAGCACCTCCTCCGACGGCAGCCGCACGTGCCGCCCGCAGCAACACCACCAGCACCTCCTTCACCGGCGGCAGCAGCACGCGCCGCCCGCAGCAGCGGCAGCATCTCCTCCTCCGGCGGCATCAGCACGTGCCGCCCACAGCAGCACCACCAGCACCTCCTTCACCGGCGGCAGCAGCACACGCCGCCCACAGCAGCGGCAGCATCTCCTCCTCTGGCGGCAGCAGCACGTGCCGCCCGTAGCAGCAGTAGCAGCACCTCCTCCGGCGGCAGCTGCACGCTCCGCCTGCAGCAGCAGCAGCACCTCCTCCTCCGGCAGTAGCCGTACGCTCCGCCTGCAGCAGCAGCAGCAGCAGCACGTCCTCCTCCGGCGGCAGCACCTCGTGGTGCCCGCAGCAGCGACAGCATCTCCTCCGGCGGCAGCAGCATGCGCCGCCCGCAATAGTAGCAGCACCTCTCCTCCTCCGGCGGCAGCAGAACACGCCGCCCATAGCAGCAGCAGCAGCACCTCTCCTACTTTGGCGGCAGCCGCATGCGCCCCGCAGCAGCAGCACCACCTCCTCCGGTGGCAGCCACACGCCCACAGCAGCAGCACCTCCTCCTCTGGCGGCAGCAGCACGCGCCACCCGCAGCACCGGCAGCATCTCCTCCATCGGCGGCAGCAGCACACGCCGCCCGCAACAGCAGCAGCACCTCTCCTCCTCCAGCGGCAGCAGCACGCGCCACCCGTAGCAACAACAGCAGCACCCCCTCCTCCGGCGGCAACCGCACGCGCCGCCCACAGCAGCAGCACCTCCTCCTCAGGTGGCAGCCGCACGCGCCGCCCACAGCAGCAGCACCTCCTCCTCCGGCGGCAGCCGTACACTCCGCCCGCAGCAGCAACAGCAGCACGTCCTCCTCCGGCGGCAGCACCACGCGCCACCCGCAGCAGCAGCACCACCAGCACCTCCTCCTCCGGCGGCAGCCGCATGCGCCGCCCGCAGCAGCAGCAGCACCTCCTCCGGTGGCAGCCACACGTGCCGCCCACAGCAGCAGCACCTCCTCCTCCGGCGGTAGCCACACGTGCCGCCCGCAGCAGCAGCAGCAGCACCTCATCCTCCGGCGGCAGCAGCACGCGCCGCTTGCAGCAGCGGCAGCATCTCCTCCACCAGCGGCAGCAGCACGCGCCGCCCGTAACAACAACAACAGCACCCCCTCCTCTGGCGGCAGCCGCACGCGCCGCCCGCAGCAGCAGCACCTCCTCCTCAGGCAGCAACAGCACGAGCCGCCCGCAGCAGCAGCTCCTCCTCGTCCGGCGGCAGCCGTACACTCCGCCCGCAGCAGCAGCACCTGCATGTCCACTTCTGGCGGCAGCACCACGCGCCGCCCGTAGCAGCGTCAGCGTCTCCTCCAGTGGCAGCAGCATGCGCCGCCTGCAACAGCAGCAGCACCTCTCCTCCTCCAGCGGCAGCAGCACGCGCCGCCCCTAGCAGCAGCAGCAGCACCTCCTCCTCCAGCGGCAGCTGCACGTGCCGCCCGCAGCAGCACCACCAGTACCTCCTCCACCAGCGGCAGCAGTACGTGCTGCCCGCAGCAGTGGCAGCATGTCCTCCTCCGGTGGCAGCAGCACGCGCCGCCGGTAGCAGCAGGAGCAGCAGCTCCTCCTCCGGCGGCAGCCACACGCGCCGCCCGCAGCAGGAGCAACACCTCCTCCTCCGGCAGTAGCTGTACGCTCCGCCCGCAGCAGCAGCAGCACGTCCTCCTCCAGCGGCAGCACCTGACGGCACCTGCAGCAGCGACAGTATCTCCTCCGGCGGTAGCAGCATGCACTGCCCGCAATAGCAGCAGCACCTCTCCTCCTCCGGTGGAAGCAGCTCGCGCCGCCCATAGCAGCAGCAGCAGCACCTCTCCTCCTCCGGCGGCAGCAGCATGTGCCGCCCATAGCAGCAGCAGCACCTCCTCCGGCGGCAGCCGCATGCGCCACCTGCAGGAGCAGCAGCACCAGCACCTCCTCCTCTGGCGGCAGCAGAATGCGCCACCCGCAGCAGCGGCAGCACCTCTCCTCCTCCGGCGACAGCAACACACGCTGCCCGCAACAGCAGCAGCACCTCTCCTCGTGCGGCGGCAGCAGCACGCGCCGCCTGTACCAACAGCAGCAGCACCCCCTCCTCCGGCGGCAGCCGCACGTGCCTCACGCAGCAGCAGCACCTCCTCCTCAGGAGGCAGCTGCACGCGCCGCCCGCAGCAGCAGCACCTCCTCCTCCGGCGGCAGCCGTACACTCCGCCCGCAGCAGCAACAGCAGCACATCCTCCTCCGATGGCAGCACCACGCGCCGCCCGCAGCAGTGTCTGCATCTCGTGCAGTGGCAGCAGCATGCGCCACCCGCAACAGCAGCAGCACCTCTCCTCCTCCGACGGCAGCAACACGCTCCGCCCGTAGCAGCAACAGCAGCACCTCCTCCTCCGGCGGCAGCCGCACGCGCCTCCCGCAGCAGCAGCAGCAGCACCTCCTCCTCCGGCAGTAGCTGTGCGCTCTGCCTGCAGCAGCAGCAGCACGTCCTCCTGCGGCGGCAGCACCTCGTGGCGCCCGCAGCAGCGACAGCAGCATGCACCGCCCGCAATAGCAGCAGCACCTCTCCTCCTCCGACGGCAGCAGCACATGCCGCCCATAACAGCAGCAGCAGCACCTCTCCTCCTCCGGCGGCAGCCGCATGCGCTGCCCGCAGCAGCAGCAGCACCTCCTCCGGTGGCAGCCAAACGTGCCGCCCGCAGCATCAGCACCTCCTCCTGCTATTGCAACCACTTGGCAGCCCGCAGCAGCAGCAGCAGCACCTCCTCCTCCGGCGGCAGCAGCACGTGCCGCCCGCAGCAGCGGCAACATCTCCTCCACCAGCAGCAGCAGCACACACCGCCCGCAATAGCAGCAGCACCTCTCGTCCTCCAGCGGCAGCAGCGCGCATCGCCCATAGCAAGAACAGCAGCACCCCCTCCTCCGGCAGCAGCCGCACGCGCCGCCCGCAGCAGCAGCACCTCCTTCTCAAGCGCCAGCAGCACGAGCCGCCCGCAGCAGCAACTCCTCCTCCGGCGGCAGCTGTCCACTCCGCCCGCAGCAGCAGCACCAGCACGTCCTCCTCTGGCGGCAGCACCACGCGCCGGCCGTAGCAGCGTCAGCGTCTCCTCCTGTGGCAGCAGCATGCACCGCCCGCATCAGCAGCACCATGCACCGCCCACAACAGCAGCAGCACCTCTCCTCCTCCAGCGGCAGCAGCACGCGCCGCCCATAACAGCAGCAGCACCTCCTCCTCTGGCAGCAGCCGCACGTGCCGCCCACAGCAGCACCACCACCTCCTCCTCCACCGGCGGCAGCCGTACGTGCTGCCCGCAGTAGTGGCAGCATCTCCTCTTCCAGTGACAGCAGCACGCACCGCCCATAGCAACAACAGCAGCACCCCCTCCTCCGACGGCAGCCGCACGCGCCGTCCGCAGCAGCAGCCACCTCCTTCTCAAGCGCCAGCAGCACGAGCCGCCCGCAGCAGCAACTCCTCCTTCGGCGGCAGCCGTACACTCCGCCCGCAGCAGCAGAACAAGCACGTCCTCCTCTGGCGGCAGCACCACACGCCGCCCGTAGCAGCGTCAGCGTCTCCTCCTGTGGCAGCAGCATGCACCGTCCGCAACAGCAGCAGCATGCACCGCCCACAACAACAGCAGCACCTCTCCTCCTCCAGCGGCAGCAGCATGCGCCGCCCGTAGCGGCAGGAGCACCTCCTCCTCCGGCAGCAGCCGCACGTGCCGCCCGTAGCAGCACCACCAGCACCTCCTCCACCGGCGGCAGCAGTACGTGCTGCCCGCAGCAGTGGCAGCATCTCCCCCTCCGGCGGCAGCAGCACGCGCCGCCCGAAGCAGCAGCAGCAGCAGCACCTCCTCCTCCGGCAGCAGAAGCACGCACCGCCCGCAGCAGGAGCAACACCTCCTCCTCTGGCAGTAGCCGTACGCTCTGCCCACAGCAGCAGCAGCACGTCCTCCTCCGGCGGCAGCACCTCGCGCCGCCCCAGCAGTGAGAGCATCTCCTCCGTCGGCAGCAGCATGCCCTGCTCGTAATAGCAGCAGCACCTCTCCTCCTCCAGCAGCAGCAGCACGTGCCGCCCATAGCAGCATCAGCAGCACCTCTCCTCCAGCTGTAGCAGCATACGCCGCCCATAGTAGCAGCAGCACCTCCTCCGGCAGCAGTCGCACGGACCGCCCGCAGTTGCAGCAGCACCAGCACCACATCCAGCGGCAACAGCACGCGCTGCCCGCAGCAGCAGCAGCACCTCTCCTCCTACGACGGCAGCAGCACACATCGCTTCGCAACAACAACATACGCCGCCCATAGTAGCAGCAGCACCTCCTCCGGCAGCAGTCACACGGACCGCCCGCAGTTGCAGCAGCACCAGCAGCACCTCCACCACCTCCGGTGGTAGCCGTACGCTCTGCCCGCAGCAGCAGCAGCAGCACGGCCTCCTCCGGCAGCAGCACCACGCGCCACCCGCAGAAGCAGCACCAACAGCACCTCCTCCTCGGGCGGCAGCAGCAGCACCTCCTCCTCCGGCGGCAACCATACGTTTTGCCCACACCAGCAGCACCTCCTCCTCCGGCGGCAGCCGCACTTACCGCCCGCAGCAGTAGCAGCAGCACCTCCTCCCCCGGCGGCGGCCGCGGGCGCGCGCCCCCCGCCCGCGCCCCCTCCCCCGGCCCCCGCGCGCCCCCCCCCCGCCCCCCTCCCCCGGCGGCGGCCGCGGGCGCGCGCCCCCCGCCCGCGCCCCCCTCCCCCGGCGGCGGCCGCGGGCGCGCGCCCCCCGCCCGCGCCCCCTCCCCCGGCGGCGGCCGCGGGCGCGCCCCCCGCCCGCGCCCCCCTCCCCCGGCGGCGGCCGCGGGCGCGCGCCCCCCGCCCGCGCCCCCCTCCCCCGGCGGCGGCCGCGGGCGCGCGCCCCCCGCCCGCGCCCCCCTCCCCCGGCGGCGGCCGCGGGCGCGCGCCCCCCGCCCGCGCCCCCCTCCCCGGCGGCGGCCGCGGGCGCGCGCCCCCCGCCCGCGCCCCCCTCCCCCGGCGGCGGCCGCGGGCGCGCCCCCCGCCCGCGCCCCCCTCCCCCGGCGGCGGCCGCGGGCGCGCGCCCCCCGCCCGCGCCCCCCTCCCCCGGCGGCGGCCGCGGGCGCGCGCCCCCCGCCCGCGCCCCCCTCCCCCGGCGGCGGCCGCGGGTTGCCGAGCGCGCTTGAGCGTGCGCACTCCCCCTCCGGTGGCGGCCTCGCGCACGCGCTCCCGGTCGCAGCAGCACCTCCTCCGGTGGCAGCCGCACGCGTCGCCCGCAGCAGCAGCAGCACCTCCTCCAGCAGCAGAACCAGCACCTCCTCCTCTGGCGGCAGCAGCACGCTCCGGCCCCAGCAGCGGCAGCTTCTCTCCTCCTTCGGCGGCAGCAGCACACGCCGCCCGCAACAATAGCAGCACCTCTCCTCATGCGGCGGCAGCAGCACGCGCCGCCTGTAGCAACAGCAGCAGCACCTCCTCCTGCGGCGGCAGCCACACACACCTCCTGCAGCAGCACCACCTCCTCCTCAGGCGGCAGCCGCAAGCGCAGCCCGCAGCATCAGCATCAGCACCTCCTCCTCCGGTGGCAGCCGTACGCTCCCCCCGCAGCAGCAACAGCAGCACGTCCTCCTCTGGCGGCAGCACCACGCGCCACCCGCAGCACCAGCACCACCAGCACCTCCTCCTCCGGCGGAAGCAGCACAAGCCACCCGCAGCAACAGCACCTCCTCCTCCGGCGGCAGCCATACGCTCCGCCTGCAGCAGCACGCGCCGCCCGCAACAGCAGCATCTCCACTTCCGGCGGCAGCCGCACGTACCGCCCGCAGCAGCAGCCGCAGCACCTCCTCCTCCGACGGCGGCCTCGCGCGCGCGCGCGCGCTCCTCGCCTGCGCCCTCCTCCTCCGGCGTCGGCCTCACGGGAGCGCCCTCACGCGAGCGCCCTCGCGCCCCCCGCCCGCGCCCTCCTCCTCCGGCCGCGGCCTCGCGCAGCGCCCGCGCGCCCCTTGCCCGCGCCCTCCTCTTCCGGCGGCGGCCTCGCGCGCGATTTGTGCCCGCGCCCTCCTCCTCCGGCGGCGGCCTCGCGCGCGCGCTCGCTCGCCCCCCGCCCGCGCCCTCCTCCTTCGGCGGCGTCCTCGCGCGCTCGAGCGTGCGCCCCCGGCCCGCTCACTCCTCCTCCTTCGGCGACCTCGTGCGCGCGCGCGCGCACGCCTCCCGCCCGCGCCCTCCTCCTCCGGCGGTGGCCTCGCGCCCTCGCGCGCACCCTTCGCCCTCGCCCTCCTCCTCCGGCGGCAGCCTCGCGCACTCGCGCGCGCCCTTCGCCCGCGACCTCCTCCTCCGGCGGCGGCCTCGCGCGTGCGCGCGCGCGCGCCCTCCTCCTCTGGCGGCGGCCTCGCGCACGCGCGCGCGCGCGCCCTGCCTGCGCCCTCCTCCTCCGGCGGCGACCTCGCACGCGCGCCCGCGTCCCCGGCCCTGGCTCTCCTCCTCCTCGCGCGCGCGCCCCCTGCCCGCACCCTCCTCCGACGGTGGCCGCGCGCGCTCCCCTCCCGCGCCTTCCTCCTCCGGTGGCGGCCTCGCGCGCGCGCCCCCTGCCCGCGCCCTCCTCCTCCGGTGGCGGCCGTGCGCGCGCGCGCGTGCTTGCCCCTTGCCCGAGCCCTCCTCCTCCCGCGGCGGCCACGAGCGCGCGAGCGCGCGCCCCCAGCCCGCGCGCTCCTCCTCCGGCGGTGGCTGCTCGCGCGCGAGCGTGCCCCCCGCCCGCGCCCTCCTTCTCCGGCGGCGGCCTCGCGCGCGCGCCCCTTGCCTTTGCCCTTCTCCTCCGGCGGTGGCTGTGCGCGCGCGTGCGCTTGCCCCCCGCCCGCGCCCTCCTCCTTCCGCGGCGGCCACTAGTGCACGAGCGCGCGCCTCAGCCTGCGCCCTCCTCCTCCGGCGGCGGCCGTGCGCGTGCGCGCCCCCCGCCAGCGCCCTCCTCCTCCGTCGCCAACCGCGCGCGTGCGCCCCCTGCCCGCGCACTCCCCCTCCGTTGGCGGCCGCGCGCGCGCCCCTCGCCTGCGCCCTCCCCCTCCGGCGGCGGCCTCGTGCGCAGCACGCGTCCCCCTCCGGCGACAGAATCACGCGCCGCCCTCAGCAGCACCTCCCTCAAGCAAACTCACCACATACTGCGCGCCTCCTGTTTCGTGCCGTCCTGATTCAGGGGTTGTTTCTATTCACCGCCTCAAGACTTCTCTCTCTATGCAGACTAAGGGGTTGTGTTAGAATGTCCTAGTATATTCACTAGTCTACATAGATTTGTTGGTCTTGAGTAGAGTTAAGCACTCCACTCCTATTAGGGTGTAATAACCCGAATTGGAGGTTGGGTTCCCAATTTGGTTGGGTCCACAACTATTTGGGACTCCAAATACAGTGGCGGAAACAATTCCTGGACCCACCATTTAGCATAAGGGGGTGAGCACTAGGAAAATTGCGTAAAAGTTGGGTGTAGGCTAGAGTGTTGTGGACGAATTTGGATTGAATTGTATCTTTGAGACTAGCCATGCTGAGGTGTGGCCAAAGATGCAATCAACTGGTCGGGCCCATCTTATCATGGCTGGTCTTCATCGTACCATTGTATGGTAATATCACGAATAGAGTGGCCAAATCTAGCGTAGACACCACAAAACTGAGGGTAACGATGCACGGTTGAGTGTGCACCCTTGCACCATTAAAGACACACTAGGTTGTGCGGGTCTAGTCATGGTGCACCAGTCATAGAAGCCAAGACTGTTTTGGAAAATAATTAGGGGCCGACTGCAATTCATGGAATCGCATGCTGAGTGGACAATTAGTGTTCGAAAGCACGTGATCTGGTCAAATGGGACCAACATCAGCTGCTTCAGCTCCAATGGCCGCGCGTTTGCCTAGATTCGTAAAGGCACAACTCTGCAACACCACCAAATCAATCAGACGATAAACCATGGGGACAAGGATCGGTGATGGTGTGGGGATGTGTGATATGTGCGAAGGTGGGGTTCATACGCAAGATTGACGGACGCATGGAGAAGCCCCCGTATGAGGGCATTTTGCATGTTGAACTCGAATTGAACCTCCATTTCTATAGCATTTTCCCCTCTGAGGTCATCTCGGTGCCGACAATGACTCAAAGAATTTGTTATGCCTAGTGTATGAATGACTTGGAGAACATGAGTATGTAGCCTTGGAGTGGCCTTCTTTCTCACCAAACTTGAACCTCTGGGCTTACCTGAAAAAGGAGCTGGCCAAGCAGAAAAGGCCTTCCTCTGGAATGCTAGAGCTTTAAGAGTTGGTCCAGGAACAATGGGAGAAGATCCATGCTGAGGTTTGCTTTAGCCTCATCGAGAGCTCGGCTATGAGGGTGCGGGCGGTGATCAAGGCCAAAGGTCGGTGGGCTAGGAACTAGAAACACACTTTTGATGTTTGCCCTCCCTGCTTTGAACTATTTGTCCGGATGTACCATTTGTATATCTTTCGGGATATGAGTTAGATCCAAAGTATTATTCTGGATATTTGTGCTATGAACACATCCAGTATGTGCCCCTCCCAAATCGTACCACAATTTAACATTAAGGCTTAATGTATAGTGGTCTTAAAGCCTAAAAACCAAAATTTATGCAAAACATACAGACAATTGTTTCTGCCACTGTAATTCCCACCAGAATTTTTGGACCACCAATAATCCCAACCAGAATTATTGGTGGGGGCCAATAATCTTGGCCAACTCCCAAGCAACCCTCCCTTCCTCCCTTTCCTCACATTCCTATGTAGACCCTTGTACTTTCTCTGTAATAAACTTTTATAAGTTCACCTTTTTCTTACAGCTTGTTGCTGTGTTGCACGTGTAGAGGACGAAGTCCCTGGTGGATGCACAGTAGGCAACCCCTGCTGTTGTTGAGGCATCCCAATTGAAGCATATGCAGGTGGAAAATTTCCAGCTGCAGAATCACCTGCTTGGCCTGTAATAACTGTAAGATTTGTAATACCCATGGGTCCAGTTGTTGAGGAACCAACTATTGGAGCTGATGATGGTCCTGTCATTTGTAGAGTTGACGATACTCTTTATTCCAGATAGCCTTATACCATGTAAGAATTAAAAAATGGCGCAGGAGACTAAGTATAGAATCTGCAGACACAAGTTCTTGAAGTAGAAAATAATACTGGAAGTACCTTCAGTAATAGCCAGTATTAACAAGTTGTAACACCAAAATCAATGTTACAGCCTTATGATACTTCAAGAGTTGAGCAAGGATCTTTGCTGGAATGGTAGACTAGTAAGGGCGAATTCCTACGAAGTAGGATCAGAATCAGAAACGCGAAATTCATTCTTGATCCCCTTGCCCGGTCTTCAACGCTAATATCAGAAACGATGGTGCCACCACAGCGTCGCACAGGGACCTCCGATTGGCTGCCCCTATAAACACATTCAGGTCAGCACCCAATGAGCGCTAAGCAAGCGCCGCGAGGCATAAGCGCGCCAACACGCGACGTGCAACGAAGCGAAACTCTAAAAAGCGGAAAACCCACATTCGGCACGCGAGCACGAAAACGAATTTCGTTTGTGTTTCTGCTGGCTTCGAATTTGTATGTGAATTCCTCTGCTCGTGATTGGAGCGCACGCTTCCCACCAGTCTGGTTATGTATGACGAGAAGTTTGCAACAGTACAGTAAACTTGCGTGGTCAAGTCTGGGCAGTCGACGTGAATTTTGTGGTGAAAGTGTGGGGTGTACACGTAGGATCGTGCGAAGTATCCAGGTTCGCAAGCGAAATTCAATTGCGATCACTTTACACAATTGTTGATCCGCTTGTAGTAAAACGGCAGGATAAGAAACATTCTTGATTCTGATCCTACTTCATAGGAATTCGCCCTAAGATAGCGGAAGTCTTAGAACTTGTAAGTGTTGACCATAATTTATTGAAGAACAAGTTAATAATTGAAGTCATACAAGCTACTCTTATATATGCTAGAGGTACCTGTTCGGTAATGTACCTGCTCAAAACTACTTGCGCTATGCGCTCTAATTGCTACTGAAAGGGGCGCAACTGTTCGCGTGAGTGAAACGGCCTGCTGGCATATTCATCCAGACGAGCGCTATTTGTTGACGTCATTCTACATATGCTAGGTACAGTATAACTGGACAATATCTATCGGAACTACTTACTGAATTGCTTAAGTACCATTTTATCACAACACCAGTAACACCTACCAAGCCTACAATTATATACAGATAATATATATTTTAACCCAAGAATGATAAAGCAACTCCCGAAGACCAATCTTAGGGCGAATTCCTATGAAGTAGGATCAGAATCAAGAATGCCAAATCCATTATTGATCCCATTGCCCGGTCTATTACGCCAACATCTGAAACGAGGGCAGCCATCTCAGCGTCGCTTAGGCGCCTCTGATTGGCTGCCCCTACCAACACATTTTGGACAGCCAAAAACGAGCGCGAAGCGAACGCCGCATGACAAAAGCGCGTCGACGCACGACGTGCAGCGAAACGAAACGGTACGCGACGGGCACAAATTCGGGCACAAAAACGCGACTTCTGCTGACTTCGAAACTGCATTCAACTGGGTGATGCAAATTCACGTGCGACACGATTGGAGCGCACATTTCCAAGTCCTGTCCAGCTCGTGACTAAGGGAACGCATCGTCTATTCTAGGCAGTCTGCGCGATGTTTTGTGTTGGTTTGAGGGGTGTACACGTTGGTTCGCGCAAGGCATTCGGTCTCACTTGCGAAACTCACTTGCGACACTCACTCTTGATATGCTGGTTGTAAAACGGCAGGATCAGGAACATTCTTGATTCTGATCCTACTTTGTAGGAATTCGCCCTTAGGGCCTGGTGAGAAGAGAGGGTCCAGCTGTGCAGCATGAGGTGCATCCTAGCAAACCGCACAGTCGGGTAGTAGTCGATCCACCACCAGTCCGTCACCCTCCCCACGTCAATCATCTTTGGCTCCTGCAGCTTCGGCAGCCACCTCAGTGAGGCGGGCAGAGGGTTCAGCTCGGGCAAATAGCACAGCTCCGGTTCTTTTAGATTTCTCAACTACCTGAGTGACTAGGGTAAGACAAAAAAAAACATCTGAATACTCCAGCTTCAGAGAGCTGAGATGATTTAGCTGCCCGACTGATTTGGACAGGCTAGAAAGGCTGTCTATGTGGGTGAGGCCAAGGGAGCGGAGGGCAGAGAGGGCGGAGATGGTATCTGGGAGCGAGGAGATTTAGGGGCATCGATTAATTGATAGGGTGATGAGGGACACTAGGCCCCAGGGCTGTTGTGTGCTGCTCTGCTTGCTGCTATGCTGTGCATGGTATGTGGGTGCTTCAAAAGCTTGGTGTTGGTGTGCGATTCTGTTATTCTACCGCCGTATTTATCGACGATGGAATGGATGAAGCAGTGCACAACCCCAAATGAACTACCACGTATTGCACGTGAACATATTTTCCGTTTTGTTTGTTTTGTGTGTTATTTTATCAGTTCGTGTGTTTCAAGTGTTGTCATAGTAGTGTGGTATTTATTGTTGTTTGTATATGTAATGGAATGGAAGAGAATGCGTGATGGGTTGGTCTATGTAATCTGTCGATGTTTCGAAAGGTTTGTGCGCAAATTCTTGCATAAAACTAAGAATTGCGACAATGTATGTTTTTATACCATTGTACGTCGTAGTTATCGAGTGTATTAGAGCAGCATACGAGTGTAAAATACAGTAAAAAGATAATTGAAAAGTGTAGTTACATTGGCGCATGAAAACATGAAATCAAATTTATTAGGTTGCTACGAAACCCAACAAATAAAACCTAAGGGGCCCGACATACCATTCAAGATGCCATCAACCCTAAACTCGCGGCCATTTTCCGAGTTTAGGGTTGATGCCACCCCGAGCAGGGCTCTCTGTTCAAGGGTAAACATCCGGAATGTCAGGTACATTCCGGGTCTTTCCAGCTGAAAGCCTGATTTTGAGGGTTTCGTACGCACAAACCTCCTGACTGATTCCGGGCGTTTCCAAGGAACTCCCTGAGCAATCCGGATTGCGTGAAAATTTATCCTGGCCATCCGACTAGCATGGAAACCTACCCGTGCTGGAATTGCAACCGTGCGACCCGTCGAACTTCCACAACTACGGAAGTGCATGGCTGTCAGACATATCACAACACCTAAATATCACCTTAGCCAGGTTGCGCACTGTCCCTCTAATTTGTACGCATTCCTGTCGCGATTGACAAGGAAAGTTTCGAACTTGGTGTGGTGGTGCGGGACAGCAGCAGCAGCACGTGAGTGTTCTGCATTCTTCATCGTTTCTTCCATCGATGTCCTTCCTCCTTGTACTCGAAGTGCCCACAGGTTCCGCTTTTATGTAGGGAGTCCCGAAAAACACTCTGAATTTCAGATTGACAGGTCAAAGTATTCCTGAAATAACGAGAGATTCTTCAGGGAATGCTGAATTTTCAGGGTCTTCAGTGACGCGAATCCTGAGACCGCTGGGTCTTGAAAAACGAAAAACAATTAGCCCTGACCCCGAGTCACATGCTGGACCCTACGGGTTTATTGTTTTGTTGGCTGCGCAAACCTACTGTACGAGCGAATATCGCCCAACATGTGGCTGACTGAGTCAGGTTTGGGCGAATCTACGGCAAATTGCTGTTTCGAAGATTTGGATGCATTTCTGTCGGATACTTTTTAATTCGGGCACTGTCGAGAGTGCGAGCGTTGATGCGCATAGCACCGCCACGGTGGCCGTTTCGTCCAGGCTGTGAACTCCCTCATTCGTTCCTGTCGCTCAAGGCCGCCGTAAGAGGCCATGGGCGGGCAGTCCTCGCAGGTGGCGGTGCTGGTGCTGGCGGCGCTGGCCCTCGTCGCCGCGGGCTACCTCTTCGGCACCACGGGGCTCGCCGCCGCGCCCTCGTCGCTGCTCGACTCGCTCGTCCACGGCTCGCCTAAAGCCGCCGCGGACGCCCTCACAGGTGCGCGCTGCGGGGAGGGGGGGAGGGAGGGGGGCTGCAGTGGGCTTATGAGAGTGGGGGCCCGCTGGGTGCCCTTGCCGCTGCTCGTCTCGCTCGTCCCCCGCCGACGCCTTCTAAGGCACGCAGTGGATAGCGGAGGGGGAGCGGGGCGGGAAGAGAGAGGAGGGCAGAGAGGAAACGGAAGAGGGAAGAGCGTGGCTCGCGGCGCCCTTGGCTGCTGGGCGCCATGGCGGCAGTGCGGCAGTGCAGTGTCGCAGGGGTGCCCTTGCCTGCTCCGCTCGTCCATCCGCCCGCGCAACGCCGATGCTGGTGTGTGGCTGGAGCGAAGCGGAAGGAGGAGGGCTGGATGGTGCAGCCATGCGGAGGGGATGTGGAGATGAGGGGATGAGCGGGTCAGGAGATGAGGGGATGCAGGGATGCGGGGATGAGGGGATGAGGGGGTGAGAGGGTGAGAGGGTGAGAGAGTGAGGGGATGAGGGGAAGCAGGGATGCGGGGATGAGGGGATGGTGGGATGGGGAGATGAGGGGATGGGGGGATGTGGAGTTGGGGGACTTGGGGATGTCGGGGATGGGGGATGGTGGGATGGTGAGATGTGGGGATGGGGGATGGATGAAGGGACGAGGGGATGTGGCCCACGTGAGCAAAGGCCCGAGCCCCGTCTTGCCTCGGGGCTTGGCTACGTCACTACACAAGGCGAGCCGCGTCATCCGCCCCGCCCCATCAATTCCGCGACGTGGCGAAGTTTCTGGTTGGATTCGCTCATCACGAACTGTCGCGCACAATTTTCTTTTTATTTTTCCCCTGGTGGGTTGCCCAAAAAGATGTTGGCGAGCGTTTTGCGTCTTTCAAGCATTTCGCGTTTTGCGCTTAAACGGTACCTTGTAAACACAAAACGCTCGCCTGTCAGAGCGTTTTTAGCAACTTAGGTTGGGTGGGGGAGCGAGTGTTTAAGTGCTAGGTGTTTGGGCGTCAGGGGGGAGTGTGGGCGAGGTTGCAGAGGCCTGTGGAAAATGCAAGCACTCATCAGCGCCTGATTCCCTGTTTCCCCCCAACTCATCTTCTCCGCCTCCCCCCTCCTGAGACCTCAGTGGCGGCGCAGGAGGCAGAAGAGGCGGCGGTGGCGGCGGCGGAGGAGGAGATTCTGAGCGAGGAGGCGGCGCTGGACGCGCCGGACCCGCGCGCCGCCGTGAACGAGTCGGACCCCGCGGTGCAGAAGGTGATCGACGAGCGGCGGCGCCGCCGGGAGGCGGCACGGGAGAAGTACAAGGAGGAGCTGCTGGCCATGGTGCGCGAGGTGAAGCAGGCAGCCGCCGCGCCAGGCGGGCTGCGCGAGGAGGAGACTGTGGCGGACGTGTCGAATGTGCCGCTGCAGTACGGGGCCACCGAGATGAGCCAGCTGGGCGCCGAGGGGGGGAAGGGGGATGCGAAAAGGGTGACTGAGGGGCAAACAATGGCTGGTAGTCAATCAAAAGAGGGTGCTTCTACAGATTCGCCCGGTCCCTCAACAAAGAAAAGGAGACGGCGTTAGGGTGCTTGGAGGGGTGGTGCCTCTGGCTGACGTCCTGTCATTGCTTCCTGGAGCATGCTTGGAAACTCTTTGGATTGGCTTCTCTTGTATAATCTTTGCTGTACCGTAATCTCCCAGCATGATCCTGAGAAAGGTTGACTAGAACAGGACATACAGGGGTATATAGCCTAATGGGTTGTACTCCCTAAGACACAACCCTATATAGTCTACTGTAACATACACTAAATGTTTGTATGTTTGACACACCCCCTAGACTGGATAGGGGCAGTGCCTGATGAGAGAGAAGCAGCTCAGGGTGGCACTACTAGTTCAGCCTCTGAGGTAGGGGTCTAAAGACCAGTCAAATAAGTACAGACAAGGCAAGAGCAAGACCAGGGTGGCACTACTAGTCCAGCCACTGAAAAGAGGCCACAAGGCCAGTCTGGGTAATATATATAAAGATCTATACACAATCAAGGTCCTAGCAAGTGAGAGGCTACAGGAACGAGACCTAGCTGTACACAGTGCCGCTGATGATCTTTAGGCGCAAGCGCCTTATTAAAGATATCAGCTGTGTTGGCACCGGAGGCCAAGTGTACTACACGAGCCCGGCGACGCTGCTGCAGCTCACGCAGGAGGAAGTACCGCATCTGGATGTGCTTCGGTCTGCCCTCAAGTCATGGCTCCTAACACAGGAGGATCATGGTCCTGTTGTCAGCGTACAGAACCGGGGCAGAGCTAGGCCGCTCACCCAAGTCGGTAAACAAGAAGGTCAGCCAGCGGAGCTCCTGTGCCGCCATGGCACCTGCATAGATCTTAGCCTCACAGCCTCACTAAATACTCGTAGGAGCCACAGTGCCTCCGAAAGGCGGTTTTGTGGATAGAGTTATCCGCCATCCGAATTTGCCAATATCCTGACCGGAGGTCCAGTTTGGAAAAAACAGTGGCTCTCCGAAGCTGATCCAGCAGATCGTCTATCCTTGGAATATGATATTTATTCTTGACGGTCTGCTTGTTGAGTGCCCTGTATTCGATGCACATCCGCAACGATCCATCTGGTTTTGGTGTGAAGAGTACATGTGCTCCGAAAGGTGATGTTGACGGTCGGATCAGCTTCTCCAGCAGGTATTCAATCTGCTTCTTCATATCCGCTAGCTCAGCCGGATTGAGGCGGTACGGAAGTTGGAAGGTTGGTTTAGAACCAGTTTCCTCCACGATCTCGTGCTGGTGTGCACGTGCTAATGGCACGCCCGTCGGTAGGTCGTCGGGTAACACGTCCTTGTATTCCTGGAGAACCCCTTTGATGGCACTAGGAAGTTCTTTAGGTAGCTCCAATTCAGTGCCATCTGCTTCAGTAACCAACACTGTGTCACAATGCTCCGCTTTTTTCGGCTCCTTGGAGAATCGTACCAACGAGATAGTTGGTACATCTCCCATGTCATCCCAAGTTGGTAGCTTGATAGGCTGATTTTTATTTGTACACGTGGCCGTCCCCTGTTGCCAGTTGATTGTAGGGTTGAACTTCTTCAAGAAATCCCTCCCGAGTATCAAGTCCACTCCTTGTAACTGGGTAACTAGTGCAACGGGTGCCCAACGTATTTGTCCAATGTAGAGTTGTAGCCGCGTTTCGCTGCATACTGGTAACTCCGTGCCATCCACCATTGTCGCCGTAAACTGGGAAGGTTTGCTGCTGAAGCCGAGACGTTTGATGGTGGTGTCGGAGCAGACTGTATGGGAGGCTCTACTATCCACTAAGGCGTTTAGTCTTCGGCCGTTGCATACTACTGTCGAGAGTAGAGGAGGTTTGGACTCCCCTGTGTAATTGAGAACCTTTCCACTAAGAGGGTCAAAGGGTATAGTGGTGGAGGACTTATGGGTACTAATGGATCCATTAGATTCTAATGGTGCAATTGCTGCAACAGATGTGATAGGCAAGTGGTGTGTGAAGGGCGGATCCACACCTGGCCTATTGGTTGGTGTAGGTTTGACATGTATCCGTGCCACTGGTGTCGACGTCGAAGGTGGGATTTGAGGTCATTGCAGCTTCCTTTGGACCTCCAGCTTCCCCCTCAGTTGCTTCAGCCGTGTAGCCGCTCTGCGTGGGATCCGTGGTGGTTTTGAAGGCTGGTTCCAGGAAAGGATGTTGACTCTGACAAAGGGTCGAGTGGCTTCGACCGCTTTTAATTTTCCCCCAAGGTTCGCCGGCACTGGAATAATCTCCAGAAGTTCCAACTACAATTGGGGTCCTTCGAAGAAATTTCTGATAGCTGTAGAGCTCTTAGTTTCATTATGAGGTAAAGCTTCCTTATAGGATGAAGAAAGCTTATTTTCGGGTGAAATAGGGTCTTTCCCGTGGTTTCCCAGATCGGTCGGGTGTAGTTTCGTGGAGGTTTTTTGCTCCTCGGCAATTTCCCTTGATGAAATCTGGTCCTTGGAGCATAGATTCAAGTCATGATTTCTCCTCGTCAGCGCCCAGTCATTCTGCTACTGCTGATTTTTGCCTTGACTGACTCCGATATTTTTTATCTTGACCGATCCGCCAGCGAGATCCGCAATCACTGGTGGCAACCAATTTTTTGCTTATGATTCGCCGAATTTAGAGGGCAGCCGCTGCCGCGCGTGGCTTGATATTGTGCTCGTGCTGCAATCATTCTGCTGCATTGACCGATTTCGTGTCCGTTCGCGCCGGAGAAATCGCATTGCGTTTTTCTGTTGTACACCTTGAGCCGAACAGAGGAACACAACTTTTCAGGGTGCCGGTAGACAAAAACGCACAGGGGTTTCGCACGGCATCGTCACGGGCATGTGGGCCTTTCGCACGGGCACGAAGGTTACCATTTTGATGTTTTGCGGGGTAGGTTTGAGTGGCATATTTTGGCGAGCCATTGCTCACTTAGTTACCCTGTGTTAATTTTCGGCGCTTTCAAGCGAGAGTGAGTTTCTCTGGTGTAGCACCAGAGTGGTGGTTGGCGGGTGAGATGTTGAGTGAGTTTCTCTGGTTTGGTTTGCTCCCTTTTATTCTCAGTGAAATGTGGCGAGGGTTTGGAGTCGCATTTCAGTTCCAAATATTAGGGGCGTGTTCTAAAGATTTCTTACATTACGAATTGAAGGTTCGTGTCGCAACAATTGTGGGAATTTGTTTTCGAGTCTGTTCCTGGGTTGGCCGTCGGATGTTGAGAACGACCCTTGGCATTGGGACATCGCGACTCCATTTCACTGCCAAGTCAGCGTTCGGTTTCATGCGGTGATGCTCAAGCCACAAACAAACCCAGTGAGGCGTACGCACCTTTGCGAGCTCAACAAAAGGCTCGCCGAGCTTCACCGGAGAGTTATTCCGAGCGCGGCTGGAAGTTTGTGGCGAAAACGGTTGCGGCGCACATCTTTCGTCTTGTGCCGCATGTTTGCCATCGCTGTCATGATGACACTGCATTGCTGGCTCTGTTCACGGCCCACGTTGAGTGGGCCATTGCCCGTGTGTGTTGCTAATGGGCGGTGGTTTCTGTTTGGGCCACGTATTGCGCCGGGCCTCCGGTGTGCTCCAGGTGTAACGGGAACGTGCGTCGAGACGATCGATCTCGACAGGGTCGGCCGTCGAGGGAAAAGCCATGAGCTCATATCGGTCATGGTTTCGAGGGCCACGTTCACCCGAGCGTTGTGTGTTGTGACTCCGGAACATGTCGAATCGTTCAGCGGCAGCGACTAGGTCATGGTAGTTACTGTAGTTCACTGTCGCCACTTATCGTCGCACATCTGGTTTCAGTCCCGCCAGGTACGATTGATTTTCTTTTCGCCGTCCGTAATGTCATGTATTCGCACATAAAACTGCTCCATCTGCTGCGTGTACTGCGCCACACATGAAAATTGTCGGTGCCAATGAATAATTTCCTGCGTGATGTAGGTCGAATGTACGGGCTCGAAACGGGTAAGTAGTCCGTTACGAAACTGTTTCCACGTGGCTTCGCACTGTAGATGCTGACTATTGTTGAAGATCCATTTGAGAGACGGGCCGCACATGAGCGTCGCTGCGAACTGAACCACTTTGGTGTCCTGAGTCGTCCTTGACCATCCGATCGCCGCAAAATGAATTCTGATGGCTCCGATCCATCGACGAACGTAACAAGATTTGTCGCTGGGATCGAGCGAGAATGAACCTGTGCAGCCCGTACTGGACAAGGTGAGGGAACTCTACGCGAAATTGGCGATTGCTGGCATCACGTACCCTGAGCAGACTAAGTGTCTCAAGATGCTCAGCCCGAGTCTTGGCTGCAATTTATAAGCGGACTCAGCCTGCCACAAAACCAAAGTCAGTGGACATTGGAGTGGATTCGCACCAAGATTATAGAAGAAGATTTTCGTCGCTATACACTGCTCGGAGGTGATGACAGCACCAACGGCTATGCCATGCAAGGGACATGGAGGGATCGAGGGCGTGGCAATCGCGGTCGCTCTTACTGCAACCAAGGTGGTTGCGGGACCTGGAACCAGCGGGGGCGTGGTGGCGCTGGTGCAAGAGGAAGAGGTGGTCACTCCAACAATGACAACAGTGAACCACGCTTGAGGGGAGAGTGCTGGTATTGCAAGGAAGAAGGGCATCCATGGTTTCGCTGCTCTACAAAGCCCGACTGGTGGACCCCTTGGAACCAATCGCAAAAGAGGATTGGAGGAAAGCAACCACATGGAGGTGCCAACATGGTAGCTGATCCTGTTGAAGAAACCTCCAAGGATGACAAAGGAATGGGAAATGAGGAGAGGAATGCTGGACAGTTCTACCATGTGTGTGACAAAGATGACAGTGGCACAGCTGTTGCAAGGGCTGGAGAGGAATTGCACCCGCTTGACATGTGGGTCATGGACTCTGGTGCTGCATGGACAATGACACCACGCAAGGACTTGCTGGATGCTGTGCGAGCGCCTCCAATCTCTGAAGTGCGCTCAGCATCCGGGCATGCAATCTCTGATGTGCGCTCAGCATCCGGGCATCCAAGTATCAAGAGACTGGAATCTGAGGCAGAGGGATGGAAGTCAAGTGCGAGGAGGACTTCCTTCACCTTGTTGTGCCACTCACGAGGAGCCTGCTTGAGGCCATACACTGGGCGCTTCAGCTTCCACACTGTGTTGGCAGGGTAAGTGCCAGGAAACCCCGGTGGGCGTTCCATGTGAACATCCTCCTTGAGCTGGCCTTGGAGAAAGGCGGAGGAGGCGTCCATGGACTTGATCTCGAAGTTGCCGCGAGCGGCTATATCAAGAAGAGCGCGCACAGTCGGGAGCTTGGCCGTGGGCGAGAATGTTTCGAAGAAGTCGAGATACTCCTTCTGGGTGAAACCCTTCGCCACGTATCGTGCCTTGAACAGTGGAGCTTCGCCTGGGAGTTGTTTGACTCGGAACATCCATTTTCCGCCGACGATGTTGACACGGGAAGGGGGAACAACATCGTCAAAGCTGTTGTTGCGAATGAACGCCTCGTTCTCCACATCCATTGCTGCCTTCCACTCCTTCTTATAAGGCCCCGAGAGAGCTTCCTCGTTTGTGCGAGGAGTCGGAATGGTCGGGTTCTCGGTGAAGTTGAGGGAAGGGCAGTCAGTAATGTCCGGGAAGATGTGAGAGAGAAATTGGCAGACCGCGTGAAGGTCAAACAGCTCCTCATGCCTGTCCTCCAGAAGTGCACGGGGGGGAATACGGATGGAGGGGACATCACCCCCGGCAGGAGGAGGCGGGGTGACCAAACACCGGATGGAGAAGGCGGCTGGTCCCCAGGCGAGAGGCGGAGCCGGTCCCTTGGAACGAGTGCGACTAGAGATCGGAGACGAAGGCGGCTGCGGTGGAACCGGAGGGACTGGGCGCCTCCGATAGGAGACTGGTGAGCCGGGCTCGACGCGCGGGGAAGGCGGAGCAGGAGGAGGTGCCGCTGCGGAGGATACTGGGGAGGCCGGGTGAGACACGCCGGACGGAGAAGGCCCCGGAGAAGGGGCAGCGGCCGGAGGTGGGGCATCGAAGTCTGCCCAAACAAGCGTCGGGGGAGGTGGAGGAGGCTCGCCCGTGGTCGCAGAGTGGAATGGGCGTGTCTCATCGAAGACGACATCACGGCTGCGAATCAGCTGTCTGGTGATTGGGTTGAGGAATAAGTAGTCTGGGGAGTCGGAGTTGTGCCCCAGGTACATGCAGGTCTGGGTTTTGGGACCAAGCTTGCCACCTTGCTTCCTGCGCGTGTGGGGGCTTAGCAACACATACGCGGTACACCCCCGGACGCGTAGAGAGCGGGCGGAAGGCGTGACCCCAAGCCAGAGAGCGGTAGGTGTGGTGTCGGGCCGGTGGGGATGCGGATAAAGATTGTAGAGGAGTGCCGCATGGAAGAGGGCATATCCCCAGAGTGACCGTGGTGCGTTGGCGTGACTGAGGAGGCAGCGAGCGATCTGAACCAAGGTGTGGTTGCGGCTCTCTGCAATGCCGTTCTGCTACGGGCTTTCGGGGAGCGTGAAGGTTTGCCATCCCTTGGGCCGCACAGAAGTTATCGAGTTTGCCATTGCGAAATTCTCCCCCGCCATCAGAGTGGAGGCACTTCAGAGGAGTGCCGAACGTGACTTGAGCCTGGCGCACCCACGCCATGATGACATCAGGTGCCTCCGCCTTGGTATGCAGGAGGTGCACAGAAACATACCGCGAGTGGTCATCGACTAGTGTAAGAAAGTACCGATGACCGCCTCGGGATGCGACTGGAGCTGGGCCCCAGACATCCATGTGCACTAGGTCCAGCAGAGCAGCTGCGACGGATGGGGAGGAAGGGTGCGGCTGCTGCCTGAGCTTGCTCTTGGTGCAGTCCAGGCAGGTGGGTGCAGGTGAATCTGTTGGTGGAGGAAGCGCCGACGGAAGGCCAAGAAGAAGTTTCTTGGAAGCGATGTCGGCAAGTGTACGGAAGTTGGGGTGACCTAAGCGATGGTGGTAGAGGATGGTTGGGTTGGCGAAGCTGCAACACGAACACGGAGTGGTGCTGGCAGCTTGCGCTTGGGAGAGGGCGGCGAGAGGTGCAGGTGAATGCAGCGTGTAGAGCTTGCTGCTGTTGAGTGTGAAGCGTGCTAGGAGCTTGTTGGACTTAGGGTCGAAGAGGTCACAGTGATCCGAGTGTGCTGGGAAGATCGTGGTGACGCCTGCCCGTTGGAGCTCGTGTTGGGCCACGAGATTGTGGCGTAGTGTGGGAACACACATGCCGGTGACACTGCCCGAAGGAAAAGCTGGGCACGGAACTGTGGAGGAGCCCTTGGCGTGTGTTGTGAAACTGGAGTCTGCTCCAAGTAGACGGATTGGTGTCTCGTATGGCTTGAAGGAGTGTTCTTCCTTGAGAACCGTGTGAGTGGCCCCACTGTCGAGGGTGAACTCTATTGTGGCTGAGGTGCTTTGTGAGCCAGGATACTGCGAAATCGTCTCATTAATCATGGCAGTGCCAGGGAACAACATGTTGAGGCGCACATCAGCAGGTGCAGCCACAGCAGCCTGCACGGATTCCTGCGCTTCGACTTGATTGACTTGGCGAGGAACACGATTGACCATCCAGCTTGGCGGCTTGGAGGCGGTCCCATTGACGGCATACCACTCGTCATCCTTTTTCTTGAAGCAGAAGGCAAGGGCGTGGTTGGTGCCGCCACACACCTGGCCAGCACGAGGGCCGCACTTGATGATGTAGGGACACGGGGGGAAGCGGTTGCGCTGGAATGGCACCGAAGCGGCATAGGCTTGAGGCACGGGAGCGCGGATTGCATTGGCCTTGGCTTGAGCGCTGTTGTCCTTTTCGGCAGAAAGGAGCGCGGGTGAGACCTTGGCAAATGTGAGGTCTGCAGGAGCAAGGCCCAAGAGCATCTTGCGTGTGACTTCGTATGCCGGAGTGAGGCCGACTAGGAGAGCGGCTGCAGGGGCTTGCTCGGGGAAGACTATCCCCAACTGTTTGAGTTCACCATGAATGGACTGCACCTTGGTGACATAGTCCGCCATGCCTGGCGAGTCCTCGAGCCGCACTTGGAACATGTTGGGGATGAGTATAGCAACTCCCACTGCAGTCTTGTTCAGGAAGCGATCCTCGAGGTAGAGCCAAATGGCGTTGGCAGACGGGTAGTTGTGGTAGGTTTCGACGAGTTCGGGAGGAGTGGTGCCCATGAAGACACTAATGACCACACCATCGGCCTTCTCCCAATTCTTGTACTTGAGCAGTGCAGCAGCATAAACTGCTTCGGCGGCGGCATTAGCTGGATCGGCGGACCTCTCGGGTTTAGGAGGCTCTTTGCCGTCACCGATGTTGAGAAGGACGTCGGTGAGCTCGAGCCCCTTCACCTCGCGACTGAGGAGGTGCTTGTCGATACCATAGCACCAAGCCTTGTAGTTGGAGCATGTGCCGTCCGGCTCGAGACGAAGGAGCGGGATCGGGTTGGCGAGTGAAGTGGTTGAGTAAGCCATTGTCGGTGTGCAGCGCGGCACTTCTGGAAATTGGTCGATGAGAATTGCTGAAAATCACTCTGACGGCTTTATCAAAATGCCGCTAAGTAGGAAATGGCGTCGGCGAAAATTCTTTAAAACGCCGACTTGAAACTGAATCTGAGCCTTTGTCTAACCCCGGACCCACACACCCCCCCACACACCCCCAGGCCCTGTCCCGCAGCTACACAGCTCCGCAACCAGCTTCGCAACCAGCTTTGCAACCAGCTCCGCAACCAGCTCCGCTCCGCTTCAACCTGTGTACCTGCTCTTGCTTGACGCGAGACGTTCGTGGAGGCGATTTCGCGAGGGGAGTTCGCCTATTCTGGCGGGGTCTGAGGGGAAACTCGAGAACGAGTTTTAAGAGATGGTCGAAATTGAGATTCGACCAAGGAGAACCGAGGAGGAAATCGACGACGAGAAGCGTGAACGCTTCAGAGATGAGAAATTCAATGAGGTCGAGCGCGAAGGTGGTCGACGATGAGAGGCGCGACTGCAGAGTGGAGCACATCGAAATTCCGACGACTCGAAACGAATGTCGCGACGATGAAGTGCGCGTAGCGTGGGCACGTTGAGATTAGGACCTTGATCCGCGTGTGCAGATAGGTCGCTGTGATACCATGTAAGAAATAGAGTTGAAATGATTAATTAGGTAAGAAGCCCAAGGCTTTATAAGTACATGGCAAGATGAGAGAGAATGGATGAAGGGGGAATTGGAGGGAATCCCCATTGGGATCTCCGGAATCTCCAATTGGGTAATTGGAGATTGGGGGGATCACAATTGGGTGAGGTTGGGATTTGTGAGTACACCCCAACCCACTAGAACATTCACGACCTAAAATAGGATATAAAAGTACAAATACAAAAGTGGTATTTGCAGTCTATTTCTAACAAGCCCTGCTGCATCATGCCTGATACCCTGCAGTTCTCAGGGTATTTGCCAACGTAGGCGTACAGACATGGGTATGCCTTTTGGTAGCACCCATTTGCATCCGCAACGAAGAAGGATCGAAGGGGGCTGCTGCTGTTGCGAGAGGCAGCGTGGCTTAGGGCTAGTAGGTGTGGAGAGAACAAGAACAAGTTTGGTGCTAGCCTATGACGTGTGCAAATATGATACACGTGTACAGGCGCCGGAGTGCAGCACTAGGTGTGTGACATCTGATAAACGGACTAGCTTTCCGGAGTCCCACATCAGAGGCCTAAGAACTATACGCCTCCTGGAACACCCTCGCCTTCTCCGAGGCAGAGGCCCAGTCTGGTAGAAACGGGAGAACCGCCACAAATGCGTGTCTTGGCTCCTACATGATGTTCTTCAGTGAGATCAGCATCATTCGTGCCTGTCACCGCACTGGTGCAAACACGTGCGTGCCGAAGCTGTACACCATGATGCAAAAAACTAAGCCATCGAGTTCTGGAATCGACATCCGCACGAGCACTGCATCCCAGCGGCGGTAAGAAGCATTGGCTGTTGTCAATGATAATGATATGCGGAAATGCGTCAACGTTCATCCTAATGTACTACACACCTGGGCGGATGCGAACCAGTCGCCAGTTTGTAGGGTGCTTACATGGTGTTTGGTGCATCAAGGGGTGCTCGAAAATCGATTAGATTACCGTATTCCACGAGGAGAAGTCGAAGGTCGAACTGAGCAGGTCCTGGGAGTCGCAGCTCGTCAAGGTCGTGGTGGCGAGATTAACAAGGTGGTAGTTCGCAATGAGATCTGCAAACGTGGACAGCCAAACCAACACGAATGGGATAGGGTCAAGGGGCTCCAGTCCAAGCACGATGCCGGGAAGCCCTCCATCTCATGCTGCCGAGGAATGCGTTGAAGCATGCTAGCAGCTCGTACGCACCTAACACCGTCCTTTTATCCGCCACTATGGAGGCGTGGATTTGTAGGACAGCAAATGCGATTGCCGGATTTTCGAAATGAAATGGCCCTGCAATATGTCCTGGGGCGGTATGCATCGCGCCTGGCCCTGGGATTACGATCCATTATTCCTGAAGTGAACCTAAGGGAAGACACTAACGCAATTTGTATTCACTCAATTGCTGCTGCGTGCAGTCCATGCACGCCCACCATAGTTTAACACCAGTGTGCGTGTGTGTGCAACCCGATATGCCAGAGAGGCCAAGGACAAAGATACGGGTGGGGGGTCAGCATGCTGATTGGTGGGTATAACATGTGACAGTTGTGCCTCTCATGCATGCCATTTCTCACATGTCTCGCTTGGGCGGATCTTCTATCCAATGCTGTGCCATTGGGCGGGGGTTTTCGGTAGGGCACCTGTGTGCTCGTTTGCACTCCCCGTATGCAGCCAGTTACAACATCCACCCCTTCGCCCACCTGTCGTGATTTGCTGTCACGTATGTTGCGACTATGCCGGCGGAAACATCTACATGTCGCTGCCACGTTGATACGGCTTTAGAGCACGCTTTAACATGACAGGTTGCATTCGTGAAACACAAACACCTCTTACATAGCACTGTACCCAAGAGCTTCCTACAATGTTATGGCACATTGTCAGACAAGTAAACAACAAAGTTGGCCCCCCTGTGCGATTACGCCAATCAACATAGCCCCATGCCACACTATGCAGAAACAGCTGCAGACCCAAGGGTCGATGCGTCTTTCAGGGTGCTCACTCGACCGCCCTACTAGCAACCTCCATGACATATTCGGCAAGGCCCACAATGCCTGACATGACAGACTCGAACGCCTCGAGCGTCAAGGGCACGTCCTAGTTGTCGGTGTCCATGTCCTACGCTGCGTAATTGTGGACATGGTGGCTCTTGGTCGGAGTGTGCGCGAGGCGGTCTATGAGGGCGGGGCTGCCCAGTTGCATGTGCTCCAACAGCTGCCATGGCTCCATCTTTGTGACTTGGGCAAAGCATGGGAACAAATCTCCAGCCCTTCGGAGGACCCAGCAATATGTTAGAATATACCATGCTATGCTAGTTGTGTATATTGTGTTTACATCCCTAGTTGGGTGTACACCTGTGTTGGGGTGTCAATCCAACCCAATTGTGGTTGGTGCCCCCAAACACAAGGACCACAATTGTGGGGGCACCACAAGTGGGTTGGCTAAACCACTGGTGGTACACCACACTTGGACCACCTCCAACTGGTGGTCAACCACATTTGGAAGGATCCTCCTTCCTTGTGATTGGTCCTAACCCCCCTTTCCCTTCCAACCTTCCCTTCCTAGCTCATCTCTCTCTTCCTATGTAATGCCTTTGCTTCATCAATAAACTGAACCTTTCTGTTTCTAACATGGTATAGAGCAATAATGGCTCACGCCAACTTTTAAATCCCGATCCTTCCCCACGCTTCCGCCCCGTCCCCTTCCGACGTGCACCTCATTGCCGTCCCCTCCATCGCCGCTGCTAGACTCCTAGCCGCCGCCTCTCAACTAGTTTTCTGTTGGGTGGATTTTCAAAAACCCCCAATGCGCCAAACGCCATAGCTCGCTCGATAGTTGACACAATTGAGTGATTTGACTTGCAAAAGAACGCTCTTGGTGTCAGCTACAACGTCGTAAAATTTCGAACTGTTTCATCGCTTGGATTGTCAGATATCGCTTTCCGAAGTTTGCACACTTTCCTGGATGTGATCACGAAGTGCTACTGAAATTTCTACCAAGTCCTATTTTCATCAGCTAACTGCCATCTTTCCCCATCTTTTGCCTCCTCACCTGCACCTGCTCATCGCCGCCTTACCACTGCTGCAGCCATAGCAGCAGCAGCAGAAGCAGCAGCAGACTCAGCAGCAGCAGCACCAGCAGCAGTAGCAGCAGCAGCAGCAGCAGCTGAAGGAGCAGCAGCAGCAGCAGCAGCAGCAACAGCGGCAGCAGCAGCAGGGCAGCAGCAGCAGCGCAGCAGCAGCAGCAGCAACAGCAGCAGCAGCAGCAGCAGCAGGAGCAGCAGCAGCGCAGCAGCAGTGGCAGCAGAAGGAGCAGCAGCAGCAGCAGCAGCAGCACAGCAGCAGCAGCAGCAGCCAGCAGTATCTACAGCCATCCCATCCTCCCCTCCTCTTTGAGCCGCCGCGGGTCCACCCGCCGCCGCTCCCTCCCGGCCACCGCGGGTCCACCCGCCGTCGCCTTCCTCCCACTCCGTGTCACCAATGGCATCCTTTCCCCCTCCCGTCGACGTCTCGACCCTCGATCATCTCGTGCGCGCTGCCGACAACTCAGCAACCAACTGGTATTCATTCGTCGGCAGCCTCCACCGCGTCCTCGGCAGTGCTTATGTCCTGCCGTTCCGCCTCCTGGACATCATGCTTGGTCTCCCAGAGGGTGACCTTGGGGACCCGCCGCCTCACCCTGGCGATCCCCCCCCTCTCATTCCCCATCCCGGCGAGGAACCTCCGCCCCCCATGGTACCCGTTGGCACCAGCACTCGCGCTGCCACCGCTGAAGTTGAGCAGCTCTTCCTTACTCAGCGTCGTGAGTTCCTCGTGCTCCATACTGATTACCTGATCGCGTTGGAGGAACACGAGCGGTCGGCAACCCTCCGCACCCAGCATGCCGCTACCGCCGCCGCTTATGCCGCTGACTCTGCGCGATTTGCTGAGCGTCGTCGCGCCTGGCTCGAGGCGGACAGCCGTGCTACTGGTGCCCTTCTCCTTGCCATCCCGTCTGCGCTCATGCGCAACTTCCAGGCACGTCGCATCGGCTCCCGCCAGATCTGGCTCGAGCTTGAGGCAATGTTCGAACGCACCGACTTCGATGCTGTCGGACCGCTCTTCAAGGAATACTTCAGCATCACGATCGAACACAGTGCTGGCGCCGTTGACTACACCAGCCGTCTCCTGGACCTTGCCTCCCGCCTTGAGGCTCGCCAGACTACTCTCCCCCCCAACCTTCAGATCTACCGTCTCCTCGAAGGCCTCTCCCCTCAATATGAAGTGCGCGTCATCGCCTTCACTGAGGCTCAGCCCCGCGCCTCCCTTGACACTGTGGTCCAATGGATCATTGACGCTGAGGCCCGCCTTCTCTCAACCCCCCCCTCCGGCTGAACTCCACCGAGTCCCAAAACCCCCAGCTTGCAGTCACACAGCCGCGTCGTGGCGGGCGCCCACGTGGCGGCCGCACCAACCCTCAGGGAGGGGGTGGAGGTGGCGGTTGTGGGGGCAGCGGAGCCGGCGGCGGTGGTGGCGGGGTCGAGGGTGGCAGCAGTGGTGGTGGTGGAGGCAGTGGTGGCTCATCTGGTAGCCGTGGTGGCCGCCCTGGCACTCTCCCCCCATGTTCCTATCTTCGCCGTTTTGGTCCCAGGGCGGGTGAGCGCTGCACCCAAACCAACCATCCCCCCCGCGACCTGCTTCAAGGCGTATGATGACGCCTGGTTCGAGCGCGGCAACACTGGCACACCCCCACGCTGGTCTGCCATGGATCCCCGCCCCTCTCTCCAGGATGTCAAAACTCTTCCGTCTTTTCTCCCCTCTCATCTTCAGCTCTCCTCCTCCTCCTCCTCTGTCGCTGACCCCATAACTCCCCAGGAGCTGCAGCAGTTTCGCCGCTTCCAGCAGCTGCAGCTGCTGCAGCAGCAGCAGCAGTGGGGCTCTGGTGGTCAGGCTGCAGCCGCAGCTGCAGGAGCCGCAGCCGCAGCATCTGCATGGCAGCAGCAGCAGCTTGGCTTTGGCACCGCCGCCATGGCTGCCACAGCCACACCAGGTCCTCCTGGCTTTCCCCTCTGGGGCTCTCCTTCCCCTAGTGCTCCCGCCTCCCACTCCAGCTTTCTAGGCGAGCTCATGCGTTCTTCCCCTGCTTCCACTTCCATGTATCCCTCTGTTTTTAATGCCAGTGATTTCCAGTACCCCGTGTCTTCAGCTCCCTCCTCGCTCACGATTGACTTTGTTCTCGATAGTGGTGCCACTGAAACTGCCCTCAAAGACGCCGGCACCCTCACCTCCCTCCCTTTCCCCACCAACGTTCATGGTGCTGATTCCAGCTTCTCCATCCCTTGCACTCATCTCTCCACCCTCCCCTGCCCCCCCTTCCCCTCCGGAGTGGTCACTGGTCTCCACATTCCCTCCCTTCGTCATAACCTGCTCTCCATTCGTGAACTCCAACAGGTTGGCATCACTACCCTCTTCCCCGCCTCTGCCACCTACTGTGACCTCCTCCACGGCCCCACTCGCCGCCTCCTTCATCGCCTCCCACTTTGCCCTCGCTCTCGTCAGTACATCCTCCGCACACCCCGCCCCTCCTCATGCCACGTGACCACTCGTGCAGGCACCTCCACTCTCCCCCCTCCCCTCCCTCTAGAGCCACCTTCCTCCAACTCCACCTCCTCCCCATGCTCTTGTCGCGCACTGTCCCACCCCGCTGTTCTCATCCACCACCGCCTTGGTCATATGAACTTTCCCACACTTCGTAAAGCCGTCTCCTCCCGCTTGCTTGATGGTCTTCCCCCCACTCTTCCTCCCCTCCCGTCCTCTTCCGCTCCCCCATGCGCCACATGCATTCATGGAAAGCTCAAACAACAGCCTCACCTCAGTCATCCTTCCTTTGCTGCTGCCCCCCTTGACCTCGTCCACATGGACCTCTGGGGCCCTAACCCTTCCCCTTCCCGCCAAGGGCACCGGTACCTGCTTGTCCTAGTCGACGACCACAGCAGGTACTCCTCGGTGTTCCTCCTCCACACGAAGGCCGAGGCCCCTGCTGTCATCGTTACGTGGGCCGAGCAGTGCCGAGTCCACTTTGGTCGCCCCATCCGCCGCCTCCATTCCGACGGCGGTGGTGAGTTTCTCAACCGCACCCTCTCCTCCTACTGCTCAACCCATGGCATCCAGCAGACTCATACCCTTCCCCACTCCCCTCAGCAGAACGGTGTTGCTGAGAGTCGCATTCGTGAGATCACCAAGACGGCCCGCTGCCTCCTCACTCATGCCTCCACGCCCCCTTCTCTTTGGGGCTATGCCCTTGTCCATGCTGCTCTCCTTACTAATCTTTACCCACATCCTCAACGCCAGTCTGTCACTCCCACTGAGCTCTGGGCTAGCACCAAGCCAGATGCTGCCATTCTCCGTATCTGGGGTTGCAAGGCATATGTCCTCATCCCCCCACCTGACCGCTCTCGGCAGGCAGGAAAGCTCGCCTCCAAGGCCATTGAGTGTGTCTACCTTGGCCACGCTCGCTCTGCCCCTGGTTACCTCTTCCTTCACCCGTCCTCAGGCCGCCTCCTACAGAGCCGTGACGTGGTGTTCGATGAGAGCATCCCGTTCTATCATTCTGTTCCGCCTTCCGACCCCCTTCCTCCTCTCTCCCGCCCCCTCACCTGGGCTGATGCTGTCATTCCCCCACTCCTTCCCCAGGCTCCCCTCCTTCCTCCAAATCCTGCTCCTCCCCCTCCTCCTTCCTCAGGTGACATTTACGACCCAGCTGTCCCTGACTCCCCTGCTCACTCTGCCTCATCGCACCAGCAGCAGCAGCAGCAGCAGCAGAAGGAGCAGCAGCAGCAGCAGCAACAGCATCAGCAGCAGGTGCAGCAGCAGCAGCGGATGGAGCAGCAGCAGCAGCAGCAGCAGCAGCAGCAGCAGCAGCAGGAGGTGCAGCAGCGGATGGAGCAGCAGCAGCAGCAGCAGCAGCAACCGCAGGCAGTGCAGCAACATCAGCCGCAGCAGGAGGTGCAGCAGCAGCACCAGCAGCAGCCACAGCAGCAGCAGCAGCAGCCACTGCAGCAACCTCATCGGCATCGCCGCACCACCTCTCCGTTCATCCTCCCACGCATCCACACTCGCTCTCACGGCCCACTCATAGGCCATCCATGGGGTTGGCCAACACCACCCCCACCCTCCTTTCCCTTCATTGAGGACTCCCATGAGGAGCTCATTGGCGTTCAGCAACAAACACCTTCCCTCACGCCTCTCTACCCGGGCTTCCTTGGCCTCCTCATCCTTGGCATCGCTACCGCTCCCACCAGATTCACTCCGTCCAACTTCCTTGAGGCCATCACCTGCCCCGATGCTGCCAAGTGGATCCAGGCTATCTTTGCTGAATGTGAGGCCTTCATCCGCAATGCCTCATTCGTTAACATTGTCCCCTCTCCTGACGACGTCATTGTTGAAGGCCTCTGGGTGTTCCGAGTGAAGCAGCTGCCGGGTGAGGAGCCGGTCTACAAGGCCCGGTATTGTGCCAAGGGCTTCACCCAGACCCATGGCATCGACTACTGGGAGATATTCTCTCCCACTGCCAATCTCCCAACTCTCCGTGCCATCCTCGACTATGCTGTTCGCATTGGCATGGAGATTGCCTCCATGGATGTCTCCAACGCCTTCCTGCAAGGCGAGCTCCAGGAGCGGGTCCTCTTGCGGCGGCCTCCAGGCTTTCATGCAGCCTTCCCTGCCAACACAGTCTGGGAGCTGCGCCACCCGGTTTATGGCCTCAAGCAGGCTCCTCGCGAGTGGCACAACAAACTGGCCGCCACTCTGCAGTCCTTGGGGTTCCATGCCTCTCAGTCTGATGCCAGCCTTTTCCTTCGCTCCTCTCCCACCCGCTTCTTCATCCTGGTGTATGTCGACGACATGATCCTGTTCGCTGACGATGCTGCCGCCATGCAGCAAGTGAAGGACGCCCTGCATGCACGCCTCAAGTGCAAGGACCTGGGTGAGCTCAAGCACTATCTGGGCATGACCATTACCCGGGACCGCACATCGCGCACCATTACCCTCTCTCAGTCCTTCTACATCGACCAAGTCTTGCAGCGGTTCGACATGGCGCAGGCGAAGCCGGTTACCACTCCCCTGCAGACCGACCACCAGCTTGCCCCTCCTCCTGCTCCCTCCTCCTCTGACCATCCTTACGCTGAGCTCGTCGGCTCGCTGATGTACGCTATGATGTGCACCCGCCCCGACCTTGCCTACCCCATCAGTGTTCTTGCTCGATTCGTCGGTACCGGTCGCCACACTGATGAGCACTGGGCTGCAGCGAAGCGGGTCCTCCGCTACCTCCGTGGTACCAAGGACTATGTCCTCACCCTCGGAGGCTCTTCTCCTCCCCTCCTCTCTGGCTTCAGTGACTCCTCCTGGGCTGACTCCCAGCCGGATCGCCGTTCCTCTCAAGGCTACGGCTTCACCCTTGGCAGCGGCCTCATCAGCTGGCGCTCCACTCGCTCCTCCTCCATCGCCCTCTCATCCTGCGAGGCTGAGCTCTATGCTTGCACCATGGCCGCTCAGGAGGCTCGCTGGCTCACCTTCCTCCTTGCTGAGATCGGTGCTCCTCAGCGCTGTCCCACCCTCTGGTGCGACAACGCCAGCACCATCCATCTCACAAAGGACCCTGTCTTCCATGGCCGCTCCAAGCACATTGAACTCCGCTACTTCTTCGTTCGAGAGTTGGTCCAGCAAGGTCACTTGGTGGTCCGCAAGATCGCTGCAGAGGCCAACTTGGCCGACATCTTCACCAAGGCCCTCCCGAAGACCGCGCACTCTGCCCTCCTCCGCCTTCTCGGCCTTGGGCCCCGCCCCCCTTCCTGATTCTGGGGTTGTACCCTACATATACACTAGCTTTGCATGCTATGGGGTTGTGTTAGAATATACCATGCTATGCTAGTTGTGTATATTGTGTTTACATCCCTAGTTGGGTGTACACCTGTGTTGGGGTGTCAATCCAACCCAATTGTGGTTGGTGCCCCAAACACAAGGACCACAATTGTGGGGGCACCACAAGTGGGTTGGCTAAACCACTGGTGGTACACCTCACTTGGACCACCTCCAACTGGTGGTCAACCACATTTGGAAGGATCCTCCCTCCCTTGTGATTGGTCCTAACCCCCCTTTCCCTTCCAACCTTCCCTTCCTAGCTCATCTCTCTCTTCCTATGTAATGCCTTTCCTTCATCAATAAACTCAACCTTTCTGTTTCTAACAGCTTCAACCTGTGTACCTGCTCTTGCT
Organism: Closterium sp. NIES-67; assembly: GCA_027943415.1. Classification (NCBI taxonomy): domain Eukaryota; kingdom Viridiplantae; phylum Streptophyta; class Zygnematophyceae; order Desmidiales; family Closteriaceae; genus Closterium; species Closterium sp. NIES-67. The sequence goes on from BQMB01001977.1 coordinate 45,657, forward strand.
TGACGCGAGACGTTCGTGGAGGCGATTTGGCGAGGGAGTTCGCCTATTCTGGCGGGGTCTGAGGGGAAACTCGAGAACGAGATTTAAGAGATGGTCGAAATTGAGATTCGACCAAGGAGAACCGAGGAGAAAATCGACGATGAGAAGCGTGAAAGCTTCAGAGATGAGAAATTCAACGAGGTCGAGCGCGAAGGCGGTCGACAATGAGAGGCGCGACTGCAGAGTGGAGGACGTCGAAATTCCGACGACTCGAAACGAATGTCGCGACGATGAAGTGCGCGTAGCGCGGGCACGTTGAGATTAGGACCTTGATCCGCGTGTGCAGATAGGTCGCTCTGATACCATGTAAGAAATAGAGTTGAAATGATTGATTAGGTAAGGAGCCCAAGGCTCTATAAGTACATGGCAAGGTGTGAGAGAATGGATGAAGGAGGAATTGGAGGGAATCCCCATTGGGATCTCCGGAATCTCCAATTGGGTAATTGGAGATTGTGGGGATCATAATTGGGTGAGGTTGGGATTTGTGAGAACATCCCAACCCACTAGAACATTCACAACCTAAACTAAGAAATAAAAGTACAAATACAAAAGTGGTATTTGCAGTCTATTTCTAACACTTGGAACATGCTGGGGATGAGTATAGCAACTCCCACTGCAGTCTTGTTCAGGAAGCGGTCCTCGAGGTAGAGCCAAATGGCGTTGGCAGACGGGTAGTTGTGGTAGGTTTCGACGAGTTCGGGAGGAGTGGTGCCCATGAAGACACTAATGACCGCACCATCGGCCTTCTCCCAATTCTTGTACTTGAGCAGTGCAGCAGCATAAACTGCTTCGGCGGCGGCATTAGCTGGATCGGCGGACCTCTCGGGTTTAGGAGGCTCTTTGCCGTCACCGATGTTGACAAGGACGTCGGTGAGCTCGAGCCCCTTCACCTCGCGACTGAGGAGGTGCTTGTCGACACCATAGCGCCAAGCCTTGTAGTTGGAGCATGTACCGTCCGGCTCGAGACAAAGGAGCGGGATCGGGTTGGCGAGTGAAGTAGTTGAGTAAGCCATTGTCGGTGTGCAGCGCGGCACTTCTGGAAATTGGTTGACGAGAATTGCTGAAAATCACTCTGACGGCTGTATCAAAATGCCGCTAAGTAGGAAATGGCGTCGGCGAAAATTCGTTAAAACGCCGACTTGAAACCGAATCTGAGCCTATGTCTAACCCCGGACCCACACACCCCCCAACACACCCCCAGGCCCTGTCCCGCAACTACACAGCTCCGCAACCAGCTCCGCAACCAGCTCCGCAACCAGCTCCGCAACCAGCTCCGCAACCAGCTCCGCTCGGCTTCAACCTGTGTACATGCTCTTGCTAAACGCGAGACGTTCGTGGAGGCGATTTGGCGAGGGGAGTTCGCCTATTCTGGCGGGGTCTGAGCGGAAACTCGAGAACGGGTTTTAAGAGATGGTCGAAATTGAGATTCGACCAAGGAGAACCGAGGAGGAAATCGACGACGAGAAGCGTGAACGCTTCAGAGATGAGAAATTCAACGAGGTCGAGCGCGAAGGCGGTCGACGATGAGAGGCGCGACTGCAGAGTGGAGCACGTCGAAATTCCGACGACTCACAACGAATGTCGCGACGATAAAGTGCTCGTAGCGCGGGCACGATCAGATTAGGACCTTGATCCGCGTGTGCGGATAGGTCGCTCTGATACCATGTAAGAAATAGAGTTGAAATAATTGATTAGCTAAGGAGCCCAAGGCTCTATAAGTACATGGCAATGTGAGAGTGAAAGGATGAAGGGGGAATTGGAGGGAATCCTTTTTGGGATCTCCGGAATCTCCAATTGGGTAATTGGAAATTGGGGGATCATAATTGGGTGAGGTTGGGATTTGTGAGTACACCCCAACCCACTAGAACATTTATAACATTTTTCTTGAAGCAGGAGGCAAGGGCGTGGTTGGTGCCGCCACACACCTGGCCGGCACGAGGGCCGCGCTTGATGACATAGGGATACGGGGGGAAGCGGTTGCGCTGGAATGGCGCCGAAACGGCATAGGCTTGAGGCACGGGAGCGCGGATTGCATTGGCCTTGGCTTGAGCGCTGTTGTCCTTTTCGGTAGAAAGGAGCGTGGATGAGACCTTGGCAAATGTGAGGTCTGCAGGAGCAAGGCCCAAGAGCATCTTGCGTGTGACTTCGTATGCCGGAGTGAGGCCGACTAGGAGAGCGGCTGCAGGGGCTTGCTCGGGGAAGACTATCCCCAACTGTTTGAGTTCACCATGAATGGACTGCACCTTGGTGACATAGTCCGCCATGCCTGGCGAGTCCTGGAGCCGCACTTGGAACATGCTGGGGATGAGTATAGCAACTCCCACTGCAGTCTTGTTCAGGAAGCGATCTTCGAGGTAGAGCCAAATGGCGTTGGCAGACGGGTAGTTGTGGTAGGTTTTAACGAGTTCCGGAGGAGTGGTGCCCATGAAGACACTAATGACCGCACCATCGGCCTTCTCCCAATTCTTGTACTTGAGCAGTGCAGCAGCATAAACTGCTTCGGCGGCGGCATTAGCTGGATCGGCGGACCTCTCGGGTTTAGGAGGCTCTTTGCCGTCACCGATATTGACAAGGACGTCGGTGAGCTCGAGCCCCTTCACCTCGCGACTGAGGAGGTGCTTGTCGACACCATAGCGCCAAGCCTTGTAGTTGAAGCATGTGCCGTCCGGCTCAAGACGAAGGAGCGGGATCGGGTTGGCGAGTAAAGTGGTTGAGTAAGCCATTGTCGGTGTGCAGCGCGGCACTTCTGGAAATTGGTCGACGAGAATTGCTGAAAATCACTCTGACGGCTTTATCAAAATGCCGCTAAGTAGGAAATGGCGTCGGCGAAAATTCGTTAAAACGCCGACTTGAAACTGAATCTGAGCCTCTGTCTAACCCCGGACCCACACACCCCCCCACACACCCCCAGGCCTTGTCCCACAGCTACACAGCTCCGCAACCAGCTCCGCAACCAGCTCCGCTCCGCTTCAACCTGTGTACCTGCTCTTGATTTGACGCGAGACGTTCGTGGAGGCGATTTCGCGAGGGGAGTTCGCCTATTCTGGCGGGGTCTGAGGGGAAACTCGAGAACGAGTTTTAAGAGATGGTCGAAATTGAGATTCGACCAAGGAGAACCGAGGAGGAAATCGACGACGAGAAGCGTGAAAGCTTCAAAGATGAGAAATTCAACGAGGTCGAGCGCGAAGGCGGTCGACGATGAGAGGCGCGACTGCAGAGTGGAGCACGTCGAAATTCCGACGACTCGAAGCGAATGTCGCGACGATGAAGTGCTCGTAGCGCGGGCACGTTTAGATTAGGACCTTGATCCGCGTGTGCGGATAGGTCGCTCTGATATCATGTAAGAAATAGAGTTGAAATGATTGATTAGGTAAGGAGCCCAAGGCTCTATAAGTACATGGCAAGGTGAGAGTGAATGGATGAAGGGGGAATTGGAGGGAATCCCCATTGGGATCTCCGAAATCTCCAATTGGGTAATTGGAGATTGGGGGGATCACAATTGGGTGAGGTTGGGATTTGTGAGTACACCCCAACCCACTAGAACATTCATAACGTAAACTAGGATATAAAAGTACAAATACAAATGTGGTATTTGCAGTTTATTTCTAACACCACATAGAGTTTTCGTCCTTGCAAGCTGCGCAGAGGAGTTGCTGTATAATTTGGTTGAGACCCTCGGTCTATCCATCTGTCTATGTATGGTAAATGGAGGGCATGGCGAGTTTCGTTCTGAGAACTTGGGGTCTCGGTTAGAGATGAGTGTGGTTGGAATGCCATGCTGTGAGATAATGTAGTGAACGAACGGTTGTGCTGTCTCCTGAGTGCGTGCAGATGTGTGTGTCAGGATGAAGTGTCCGATTTTAGAGAATTTGTCGATGACAATGAGAATTGTGCCATGACTGCTTGTGGAATTTTGTAACCCGGTTATGAAGTCTAGGCTAACCTTTTGTCATGGATGTTCTGGGACAAGAGGAGGCTGTAGCAGTCCCGTTTTTCTCTGCTTGCTGCTCTTCATGCGCTGACATGTATCGCACAAGGTGACAAATCTCTCTATGTTGTCTACCATGTGGGGCCAGTAGTAATCCTTTGCAATACCGCTGAGCGTCTTGTTGCTACCGAAGTGTCCCGCGTATAGGACATTGTGGTATTCTTCGAGTAGTAACTGTTGCAAAGGAGGTTAATTTGGTACCCAGATTTTCGTTGATCCTTTCTTCTATGTGATGTCACTGTCCCACTGTAGCAGGTGTCGCTTTTCTTCCAAGGGAATTTTGGGTTCGATGGTGTACCTGTGTGTGAAGAGTCCCTTGAGTAGTGGATTCATCCCTTTGACCTGGATAGCGGCAACATCTGCTTTGTTTTTGTGGCCGGGCTTGTACACAATATCGTAGTGGAAGTGCATCTCGAGGAAGTCAATGCACCGGACCTGCCGCGTGGAGAGGTTTGGCTACGTCTTCAAATATTTCAGGCTGCAGTGGTCGGTGTAGACGGTTGTTTTTCGTCCTTTGAGATAACATCTTCACGTTTTGAAGGCGATGATAATAGCAATGGCTTCGTTGTCGTATATCAGGTAGTTTAGTTCTGCCTTGGGCAATTTTTTACTGAGGTAGACGATTGGTTGCAGTCCATTCCCCTGGTCTTGTATCAAGACTTCTCCCACTGCCTGGTCGCTAGCGTCAGCCTCGATGACGTAGTCGTGTTCGGGAGTCTGGCAAGATGAGTACGAGTGCAGAAGTGAGTGCCTGTTTCAGCTGCTCCACAGCTTCCTCATGTTTTGATTCCCACTTATATGGCGTGTTATTCTTCAGCAGATTCGTGAGTGGTGTGGTTATTTTCACAAACTGTGGCACGAACTTGTTGTAATAGTTAGCAAAGCCTAGGAACTGCTGCAACTCTTTCATGTTCTCGGATGTCTTCTACATGCGTACTACTTTGATTTATTGGGATCGACGTGAACTCCTCGAGCACTCACCATATGTCCGAGGAATTGGACCTTCTCGCGTGCGAATTCGCTCTTGGATAATTTGACATAAAATCGTTCTCGTCGAAGAATTTCAAAGACACATCGCAGGTGTTCGACGTGCTGCTTCATGTCGCGCGAGTAGATGTGGATGTTGTCCAAGTAAACCACTATGCATTTTTCCAAGAGTGGGCATAGAATATGGTTCATTTCAGCTTGGAATGTTGCCGGTACATTGGTGAGTCCGAACAACATTACGAGATAGTCGTACAACCCGTACCGAGTTCGGAAGGCAGTTTTATGGATGGAATTGTCCGCCATTCTTATTCGCCAGTATCTGGAACGCAGATCTGGGTTGGAAAATACCGTGGCTCCCGGAAGCTGGTCAAGTAGGTCATCGATTCGTGGAATCGGGCATTTGTTCTTGATGGTCTACTTGTTGCGAGCATAGTAGTTGATGCACATGCATAGGCTTCTGTCCGGTTTCGGTGTGAAGAGTACTGGGCACCGTATGGCGAAGTGGATAGTCAAATGAGTCCTTTGGCGAGGAGATACTCGATCTGTTTCTTCATGTCGGTTAGCTCCGTGGGCTGAGCCGATATGGTGCTCGGAAGGTCGGCTTCGAACCTGGTTCCTCCACGATCTCGTGTTGGTGCGTTGGGTATGACCGTAGCTTGTTCAGAAGGTCGTTGGGAAGAATGTCGTGGAACTCCTTCACTAATTCATTGATTTTTTCTAGAGTTTCCGAGGCTTTCTCTCCGTCGTGTTCCATATCTATTGCTATGGCCAGGAACCCGGTGTTTGTCGTTTCACGTCCTTCTTGAACCTGGCGAGTGTCTCCACTGGATATCTCCTGTATCGTCCCAGTTGGGTAGCTGGACTCTCCTTCCGTTGTTGTAGATCCTTGCTATACGGTTTACCCTGTTGATCTCGGTGTTGAGTTTCTTAAGGAAGTCTCGTCCGAAGATCAAGTCAAGTCCTTTTATATTGGTGATGGAGAGTGTAGGATTCCAGCGCAGTGGACCGATTTGTAGGTGTAACACTGTTTCGCCGTACACTGGTAACTTGCTGCCGTCCACCATCGTAGCTGAGTATGCTGAGGGCTTGTACTCTTCTCGAAGTCGGTCGATTGCTGCCTTGTCGCTTATGGTATATGATGCTCCGCCGTCCACGAGTGCTTGGCGTCGTCCTTTGCAGATGACCTCGAGCACGAGGGTAAGCGTTGCTCGGAGTACCCAAAGATAGCTTCATTGATAGGAACATAGGGCACATCCCAATGTTTCGTGCACACCTTTTCGATACAATCTACTCCTTTGCCAGCAGTTGGCCGAGGCTTCTTAGAGAAAGGCTCTTCTCCAGGTCCCGGAGTTTCCTTGATGACTATGTGTGTTGTTGATGCCAGGTTTTCCCTGGTGAATAATAGTCATGGAGTGGAGATTTTTCCCCACCATTCCCTCTTGCTGGCATCGAATCAGCTCGTTGAAGCAAAGTTTTCCTGAATCCTGCGACCGTTTTGGATCTTTTCTTTTTTGCCATCCAGATCCACAATCACTGGCGATTCTCGTTTTTTTACTTGTGATTGGCCGAAGAATTTCTGCCACTATTGCATGCCCGATACTCTGCACGTGCGGCTTTCATATTGTTGCAATCAAAGATTCGATGGCCCGGCACCCCACAAAAATCACACGTGTAGTTGGTGTTTCTCAGAGGCCGCTCGTCGAACCTGTCGATTTCCATCGGGTCAGCAAACGTGGGTGAGCCGAGCGGTTGCCTTGTCACGTACTGCCGACGTGCGCGCCGTCGTGTCCCGGCGTTGACCATGTCAAACCACTCCGCTGCCGATACGGCGTCAGTGTAGCTCGCGTAATTTGTCGTTGCTACCTGTCGTTTGACTTCGGTCTTCAGTCCTGCGAGATACGACTGTACTTTTTCCCCTTTGGTCAGGTTGGGGATGCGGTTATATAGTCTTCCATCTGGTGCGTGTACTGCGCGCTACACTCATGAACTGTCGACAGTGATGATTTTTTTCCCGGGCAAGGAAACCGGAATTTATCGGCTCAAAACGTTTCAACAGGTCGGTGTGGAACTGTTGCCATGTGGCTTCGCCATAGATGAAGGCACTGCTGTCGCCGATCCACTCGAGTGCCAACCCTCGCATCAGTGTCGTTGCGAGTCGCACGCGCTGACCGTCCCAGACTAGCAAGCTCCATCCGATGGTTGCGAAGTAGATCTCCATGCCGGCGACCCATCTCCGGACGTCGGAATTTGATCGCTCGGATCGAAGGGCTCAGGTGGTGCGGCTTTGAAGCCTCGAGAAACTGATGCGACTGCTGCGTCATCACCGTTGTCATTTTGTGCTGCGCGCTGGCGAGTCGAGTTACCCGCTCGAACTCATTTCGCCAAGCTTCGCAGTCGGCTCGCATCTCCTCCTATAGTGTAGCGATGCGCGCGAAGAGCTGTTGGGTAACCTCGGTGTTGTCAAAGTTCGCCATCCTATTCAAAACATGCGCGGGGGGTTTAATTAAAAAAATGCAGAGCTGGTGCTTACCAGAATTGGCGTTGAATTAGTCGCCAACGGCGGTTTTTCAAGGCAGGTATTCCCGCTGCTGCTGCTTTGCTGAGCGCGGCATCGTGACAAAAACTCTGTCACATGATCGAATGTGTCGAGGAAAAGTTGCACTATCGAGTGATACAAGGTGCTTTTATAATTTGAAGTTGCATCAGGTAATCAGGTTTATCCTATCCAAAGGGAATGGACCCTTCTAGAAACAGAATCACCCTGGGTATAGCCACGCGAGGCTATTGGCTTTAAGGGATTACGACAGGATTACGCTAGATATAGCGTGCCAGTACATCCCGAGCCTGGTCGGCTGGCCCTCAGAAGTCGGGAAACTTTTTCTGATTCTGGAAAAAAATAGGGAGTTTCTCGGTATATACCCTGATTGTGCAGGATTTTGTAAATAACACACCCTCTTTTTTCAGGCCTTTTGTAAGGTGAACTCTGATTGCTCAGCAAGGTTTCTTAGCGAAACCTGAATTTCTCAGCATTGTAGTGGGCAGTAGTCCTTTCCAATAGCGTATCTTGGGAGGCCAGTCAACATTTTCGAGGTTCTGACTCCCCCCCCCCCCCACCCCCACCCTCGAGGTTGTGTGAGGGCGCTGATTGGCCCTTGGTAAAAAAAATCTCCGCGCTATATGTTGGAGATCGTGTGAGGGATGTCATCGGCCCTTTGCCAAATATTGGCCTCGATGTATGCTGAGGGTTGTGTGAGGGCAATTGCTGGCCCTTCGCCAAATTTGCTCCATGTGTGCCTACCTTGCGGCTCTGCGAGGGAAGAGATTCCCTCTGCCCCTGCAATCTCGTTGCCTCCCCCCCTACCCAGCCCCTCCCCCTCTCCCCATTACCAATTGCCATTTCCTATTTATTTTTAATCTCGCCCCATGCGCAATTCGCTATGAATTCCCAGCACCCCCAACAATCAAGACTTGAATCCACAAATGCGCACACCACACACATAAACATCAACTATAACATGTATAGAAACTTCGAGAAATCAGGAAATTTTATTGAAGTAGTTCAGATGGCTCATGATTTTTTTTTAGGGAACCCTGAATACTCAGACTTTTCTACAGGGAGAATCCTTACGCATCAGCATGCCTTAAAACCAATCTAGGGCTCTGCTGGTCGGTGATATATGTTAGAAATAGACTGCAAATACCACTTTTTATTTATACTTTTATATCCTAGTTTAGGTTGTGAATGTTGTAGTGGGTTGGGGTGTACTCACAAATCCCAACCTCACCCAATGGTGATCCCCACAATCTCCAATTACCCAATGGAGATTCCGGAGATCCCAATGGGGATTCCCTCCAATTCCCCCCTTCATCCATTCTCTCTCACCTTGCCATGTACTTATAGAGCCTTGGGCTCCTTACCTAATCAATCATTTCAACTCTATTTCTTACATGGTATCAGAGCGACCTATCCGCACACGCGGATCAAGGTCCTAATCTCAACGTGCCCGCGCTACGCGCACTTCATCGTCGCGACATTCGTTTCGAGTCGTCGGAATTTCGACGTGCTCCACTCTGCAGTCGCGCCTCTCATCGTCGACCGCCTTCGCGCTCGACCTCGTTGAATTCTCATCTCTGAAGCGTCACGCTTCTCGTCGTCGATTTCCTCCTCGGTTCTCCTTGGTCGAATCTCAATTTCGACCATCTCTTAAAACTCGTTCTCGAGTTTCCTCTCAGACCCCGCCAGAATAGGCAAACTCCCCTTGCGAAATCGCCTCCACAAACGTCTCGCGTCAAGCAAGACAGGTACACAGTTGAAGCGGAGCGGAGCTGGTTGCGGAGCTGGTTGCGGAGCTGGTTGCGGAGCTGGTTGCAGAGCTGGTTGCGGAGCTGTGTAGCTGCGGGACAGGGCCTGGGGTGTGTGGGGGGGTGTGTGGGTCCGGGTTAGACAAAGGCTCAGATTCAGTTTCAAGTCGGCGTTTTAACGAATTTTCGCCGACGCCATTTCCTACTTAGCGGCATTTTGATAAAGCCGTCAGAGTGATTTCAGCAATTCTCATCGACCAATTTCCAGAAGTGCCGCGCGCACACCGACAATGGCTTACTCAACCACTTCACTCGCCAACCCGATCCCGCTCCTTCGTCTCTAGCCGGACGGCACATGCTTCAACTACAAGGCTTGCGCTATGGTGTCGACAAGCACCTCCTCAGTCGTGAGGTGAAGGGCTCGAGCTCACCGACGTCCTTCTCAACATCGGTGACGGCAAAGAGCCTCCTAAACCCGAGAGGTCCGCCGATCCAGCTAATGCGCCGCCGAAGCAGTTTATGCTGCTGCACTGCTCAAGTACAAGAATGGGAGAAGGCCGATGGTGCGGTCATTAGTGTCTTCATGGCACCACTCCTCCCGAACTCGTCGAAACCTACCACAACTACCCGTCTGCCAACGCCATTTGGCTCTACCTCGAAGATCGCTTCCTGAACAAGACTGCAGTGGGAGTTGCTATACTCATCCCCAGCATGTTCCAAGTGCGGCTCCAGGACTCGCCAGCATGGCGGACTATGTCACCAAGGTGCAGTCCATTCATGGTGAACTCAAACAGTTGGGGATAGTCTTCCCCGAGCAAGCCCCTGCAGCCGCTCTCCTAGTCGGCCTCACTCCGGCATACGAAGTCACACGCAAGATGCTCTTGGCCTTGCTCCTGCAGACCTCACATTTGCCAAGGTCTCATCCGCGTCCTTTCTGCCGAAAAGGACAACAGCGCTCAAGCCAAGCCCAATGCAATCCGCGCTCCCGTGCCTCAAGCCTATGCCGTTTCGGCGCCATTCCAGCGCAAACCGCTTCCCCCCGTATCCCTATGTCATCAAGCCGGCCCTCGTGCCGCCAGGTGTGTGGCGGCACCAACCACGCCTTGCCTCCTGCTTCAAGAAAAATGTTATAAATGTTCTAGTGGGTTGGGGTGTACTCACAAATCCCAACCTCACCCAATTATGATCCCCCCCAATTTCCAATTACCCAATTGGAGATTCCGGAGATCCCAAAAGGGATTCCCTCCAATTCCCCCTTCATCCTTTCACTCTCACATTGCCATGTACTTATAGAGCCTTGGCTCCTTAGCTAATCAATTATTTCAACTCTATTTCTTACATGGTATCAGAGCGACCTATCCGCACACGCGGATCAAGGTCCTAATCTGATCGGCCCGCGCTACGAGCACTTTATCGTCGCGACATTCGTTGTGAGTCGTCGGAATTCGACGTGCTCCACTCTGCAGTCGCGCCTCTCATCGTCGACCGCCTTCGCGCTCGACCTCGTGAATTTCTCATCTCTGAAGCGTTCACGCTTCTCGTCGTCGATTTCCTCCTCGGTTCTCCTTGGTCGAATCTCAATTTCGACCATCTCTTAAAACCCGTTCTCGAGTTTCCGCTCAGACCCCGCCAGAATAGGCGAACTCCCCTCGCCAAATCGCCTCCACGAACGTCTCGCGTTTAGCAAGAGCATGTACACAGGTTGAAGCCGAGCGGAGCTGGTTGCGGAGCTGGTTGCGGAGCTGGTTGCGGAGCTGGTTGCGGAGCTGGTTGCGGAGCTGTGTAGTTGCGGACAGGCCTGGGGTGTGTGGGGTGTGTGGTCCGGGGTTAGACATAGGCTCAGATCGGTTTCAAGTCGGCGTTTTAACGAATTTTCGCCGACGCCATTTCCTACTTAGCGGCATTTTGATACAGCCGTCAGAGTGATTTTCAGCAATTCTCGTCAACCAATTTCCAGAAGTGCCGCGCTGCACACCGACAATGGCTTACTCAACTACTTCACTCGCCAACCCATCCCGCCCTTTGTCTCGAGCCGGACGGTACATGCTCCAACTACAAGGCTGGCGCTATGGTGTCGACAAGCACCTCCTCAGTCGCGAGGTGAAGGGGCTCGAGCTCACCGACGTCCTTGTCAACATCGGTGACGGCAAAGAGCCTCCTAAACCCCGAGAGGTCCGCCGATCCAGCTAATGCCGCCGCCGAAGCAGTTTATGCTGCTGCACTGCTCAAGTACAAGAATTGGGAGAAGGCCGATGGTGCGGTCATTAGTGTCTTCATGGCACCACTCCTCCCGAACTCGTCGAAACCTACCACAACTACCCGTCTGCCAACGCCATTTGGCTCTACCTCGAGGACCGCTTCCTGAACAAGACGCAGTGGGAGTTGCTATACTCATCCCCAGCATGTTCCAAGTGTTAGAAATAGACTGCAAATACCACTTTGTATTTGTACTTTTATTCTTAGTTTAGGTGTGAATGTCTAGTGGGTTGGATTTCTCACAAATCCCAACCTCACCCAATTATGATCCCCACAATCTCCAATACCCAATTGGAGATCCGGAGATCCCAATGGGATTCCCTCCCAATTCCTCCTTCATCCATTCTCTCACACCTTGCCATGTACTTATAGAGCCTGGGCTCCTTACCTAATCAATCATTTCAACTCTATTTCTTACATGGTATCAGAGCGACCTATCGCACACGCGGATCAAGGTCCTAATCTCAACGTGCCCGCGCTACGCGCACTTCATCGTCGCGACATTCGTTTCGAGTCGTCGGAATTTCGACGTCCTCCACTCTGCAGTCGCGCCTCTCATTGTCGACCGCCTTCGCGCTCGACCTCGTTGAATTTCTCATCTCTGAAGCTTTCACGCTTCTCATCGTCGATTTTCTCCTCGGTTCTCCTTGGTCGAATCTCAATTTCGACCATCTCTTAAATCTCGTTCTCGAGTTTCCCCTCAGACCCCGCCAGAATAGGCGAACTCCCTCGCCAAATCGCCTCCACGAACGTCTCGCGTCAAGCAAGAGCAGGTACACAGGTTGAAGCTGTTAGAAACAGAAAGGTTGAGTTTATTGATGAAGAAAGGCATTACATAGGAAGAGAGAGATGAGCTAGGAAGGGAAGGTTGGAAGGGAAAGGGGGTTAGACCAATCACAAGGGAGGGAGGATCCTTCCAAATGTGGTTGACCACCAGTTGGAGGTGGTCCAAGTGAGGTGTACCACCAGTGGTTTAGCCAACCCACTTGTGGTGCCCCACAATTGTGGTCCTTGTGTTTGGGGGCACCAACCACAATTGGGTTGGATTGACACCCAACACAGGTGTACACCCAACTAGGGATGTAAACACAATATACACAACTAGCATAGCATGGTATATTCTAACACAACCCATAGCATGCAAAGCTAGTGTATATGTAGGGTACAACCCCAGAATCAGGAAGGGGGCGGGGCCCAAGCCGAGAAGGCGGAGGAGGGCAGAGTGCGCGGTCTTCGGGAGGGCCTGGTGAAGATGTCGGCCAAGTTGGCCTCTGCAGCGATCTTGCGGACCACCAAGTGACCTTGCTGACCAACTCTCGAACGAAGAAGTAGCGGAGTTCAATGTCTTGGAGCGGCCATGGAAGACAGGGTCCTTTGTGAGATGGATGGTGCTGGCGTTGTCGCACCAGAGGGTGGGACAGCGCTGAGGAGCACCGATCTCAGCAAGGAGGAAGGTGAGCCAGCGAGCCTCCTGAGCGGCCATGGTGCAAGCATAGAGCTCAGCCTCGCAGGATGACGAGGGCGATGGAGGAGGAGCGAGTGGAGCGCCAGCTGATGAGGCGCTGCCAAGGGTGAAGCCGTAGCCTTGAGAGGAACGGCGATCCGGCTGGGAGTCAGCCCAGGAGGAGTCACTGAAGCCAGAGAGGAGGGGAGGAGAAGAGCCTCCGAGGGTGAGGACATAGTCCTTGGTACCACGGAGGTAGCGAGGACCCGCTTCGCTGCAGCCCAGTGCTCATCAGTGTGGCGACCGGTACCGACGAATCGAGCAAGAACACTGATGGGGTAGGCAAGGTCGGGGCGGGTGCACATCATAGCGTACATCAGCGAGCCGACGAGCTCAGCGTAAGGATGGTCAGAGGAGGAGGAGCAGGAGGAGGGCAAAGCTGGTGGTCGGTCTGCAGGGGAGTGGTAACCGGCTTCGCCTGCGCCATGTCGAACCGCTGCAAGACTTGGTCGATGTAGAAGGACTGAGAGAGGGTAATGGTGCGCGATGTGCGGTCCCGGGTAATGGTCATGCCCAGATAGTGCTTGAGCTCACCCAGGTCCTTGCACTTGAGGCGTGCATGCAGGCGTCCTTCACTGCTGCATGGCGGCAGCATCGTCAGCGAACAGGATCATGTCGTCGACATACACCAGGATGAAGAAGCGGGTGGGAGAGGAGCGAAGAAAAGGCTGGCATCAGACTGAGAGGCATGGAACCCCAAGGACTGCAGAGTGGCGGCCAGTTGTTGTGCCACTCGCGAGGAGCCTGCTTGAGGCCATAAAACCGGCGGGCGCAGCTCCCAGACTGTGTTGGCAGGAAGGCTGCCATGAAAGCCTGGAGGCCGCCGCAAGAGGACCCGCCCTGGAGCTCGCCTTGGCAGGAAGGCGTTGGAGACATCCATGGAGGCAATCTCATGCCAATGCGAACAGCATAGTCGAGGATGGCACGGAGAGTTGGAGATTGCAGTGGGAGAGAATATCTCCCAGTAGTCGATGCCATGGGTCTGGGTGAAGCCCTTGCACAATACCGGGCCTTGTAGACCGGCTCCTCACCCGGCAGCTGCTCACTCGAACACCCAGAGGCCTTCAACAATGACGTCGTCAGGAGAGGGGACAATGTTAACGAATGAGCATTGCGGATGAAGGCCTCACATTCAGCAAAGATAGCCTGGATCCACTTGGCAGCATCGGGGCAGGTGATGGCCTCAAGGAAGTTGGACGGAGTGAATCTGGTGGGAGCGGTAGCGATGCCAAGGATGAGGAGGCCAAGGAAGCCCGGGTAGAGAGGCGTGAGGGAAGGTGTTTGTTGCTGAACGCCAATGAGCTCCTCATGGGAGTCCTCAATGAAGGGAAAGGAGGGTGGGGGTGGTGTTGGCCAACCCCATGGATGGCCTATGAGTGGGCCGTGAGAGCGAGTGTGGATGCGTGGGAGGATGAACGGAGAGGTGGTGCGGCGATGCCGATGAGGTTGCTGCAGTGGCTGCTGCTGCTGCTGCTGTGGCTGCTGCTGGTGCTGCTGCTGCACCTCCTGCTGCGGCTGATGTTGCTGCACTGCCTGCGGTTGCTGCTGCTGCTGCTGCTGCTGCTCCATCCGCTGCTGCACCTCCTGCTGCTGCTGCTGCTGCTGCTGCTGCTGCTGCTGCTGCTCCATCCGCTGCTGCTGCTGCACCTGCTGCTGATGCTGTTGCTGCTGCTGCTGCTGCTCCTTCTGCTGCTGCTGCTGCTGCTGCTGCTGGTGCGATGAGGCAGAGTGAGCAGGGGAGTCAGGGACAGCTGGGTCGTAAATGTCACCTGAGGAAGGAGGAGGGGGAGGAGCAGGATTTGGAGGAAGGAGGGGAGCCTGGGGAAGGAGTGGGGGAATGACAGCATCAGCCCAGGTGAGGGGGCGGGAGAGAGGAGGAAGGGGGTCGGAAGGCGGAACAGAATGATAGAACGGGATGCTCTCATCGAACACCACGTCACGGCTCTGTAGGAGGCGGCCTGAGGACGGGTGAAGGAAGAGGTAACCAGGGGCAGAGCGAGCGTGGCCAAGGTAGACACACTCAATGGCCTTGGAGGCGAGCTTTCCTGCCTGCCGAGAGCGGTCAGGTGGGGGGATGAGGACATATGCCTTGCAACCCCAGATACGGAGAATGGCAGCATCTGGCTTGGTGCTAGCCCAGAGCTCAGTGGGAGTGACAGACTGGCGTTGAGGATGTGGGTAAAGATTAGTAAGGAGAGCAGCATGGACAAGGGCATAGCCCCAAAGAGAAGGGGGCGTGGAGGCATGAGTGAGGAGGCAGCGGGCCGTCTTGGTGATCTCACGAATGCGACTCTCAGCAACACCGTTCTGCTGAGGGGAGTGGGGAAGGGTATGAGTCTGCTGGATGCCATGGGTTGAGCAGTAGGAGGAGAGGGTGCGGTTGAGAAACTCACCACCGCCGTCGGAATGGAGGCGGCGGATGGGGCGACCAAAGTGGACTCGGCACTGCTCGGCCCACGTAACGATGACAGCAGGGGCCTCGGCCTTCGTGTGGAGGAGGAACACCGAGGAGTACCTGCTGTGGTCGTCGACTAGGACAAGCAGGTACCGGTGCCCTTGGCGGGAAGGGGAAGGGTTAGGGCCCCAGAGGTCCATGTGGACGAGGTCAAGGGGGGCAGCAGCAAAGGAAGGATGACTGAGGTGAGGCTGTTGTTTGAGCTTTCCATGAATGCATGTGGCGCATGGGGGAGCGGAAGAGGACGGGAGGGGAGGAAGAGTGGGGGGAAGACCATCAAGCAAGCGGGAGGAGACGGCTTTACGAAGTGTGGGAAAGTTCATATGACCAAGGCGGTGGTGGATGAGAACAGCGGGGTGGGACAGTGCGCGACAAGAGCATGGGGAGGAGGTGGAGTTGGAGGAAGGTGGCTCTAGAGGGAGGGGAGGGGGGAGAGTGGAGGTGCCTGCACGAGTGGTCACGTGGCATGAGGAGGGGCGGGGTGTGCGGAGGATGTACTGACGAGAGCGAGGGCAAAGTGGGAGGCGATGAAGGAGGCGGCGAGTGGGGCCGTGGAGGAGGTCACAGTA